>JBBBDQ010000897.1:3687500-3912500 GCA_037127315.1 Ascarosepion bandense | reverse complement strand
ATCTATCTATCTATCTATCTATCTATCTATCTATATAATATTGCCCTGTTCCTTTTTTTCTGTTAGTGACGTTTATTGGAAACATTGTTAATCCATTTCGTGGTGTATTTTTGCAAGTTACACCATAACCAATTACTCTCAATGGAAAGTTGATTTCCTTTACTTTCTGAAAAAAACTTTTCTGTTATTAAAGAACTGATATTTTAGTCTAATAATAATATTACTGATTGCAGTGTGATTAACAGATGTAGATACGTGTGATTCAGTTCTAATATATACATTCAACAATAAAAACAAATTTTCTTTAAAGAAAAAATATTATTTCCTGTTTCAAAAGCTTAAAGATGTTTACACGTATTATCACCCTTAGTGAAATTTGCCAATGGTTTAAAACGTTGAAAACGTTACTTTCCCTGAGAGTCTAGAAAAATTCAAGAAACATTGCACTTAATCATTGTTTATGCATGATACACGCTTTGGGCGATCATGTCTCGAAAGTGACATAACTGGCTGGGCAGAAGATTATCCCGTAGTAGGTAGACTAGTTGCCAGCCAAGGCTCTAGAATCCAGTCTGTCCTATTATTTAACCCATAACTGAAGGGAAGAGACGGATTAATACCTTTCCCAAGAGTATTTGTGCGTAAGTGAATGCGAGGAATTCAACTGCATGAGGTTCTATTAGTGAACAAGTGAGAGCGAAACAGCATAAAATTTTAAGAAGAATTATTTCCCTTTGAAATTAAGCGTAACACTCAGAAAGTCCAAACGAATCGCATGAAATACTTAATTACTTACTTCATTACCTTGTTGGATCTGCACTCTCACATGTATAGTATATACGGCATACAACCAGGTCGTACATATTGTTTAAACTATCAACTTTTTTAAAAATCATTTCTCTACAATCAAGGATATAAAGCCACTAAGACGTAAGGTAGAGCTAAAGAAGGTGAGAAAAATATTTTGGGGGAGAAAGAAGAATAAAAAATAGTAGATGACAATTGGCGTTGCATTTAAATTTTTGAAAATCATAGTTGACAGGAAAGCAAGAAACCGGAAGAGAGGGAAGGAACATGTTAACATGGTTGCATCTAGTTATTTCAATTGAAAAATGATGAGATCTAGCAGCCAATCTGGTACTGCGATTCGTAAAGTCGCGGTACCAAAGAAGAAGGCTAATCGACAAAATCATGCCGGTACAGACATTTATTTAGGAAATGTTTTAATAGATGAAGAAGAACATGGCACCGAAATCCGAAGAATAAAAGATACCTTCCAAAAAGTTCAACATAGGAAAATTAAGACATAGAAAATTTTCGTTAGAAAACACTAAAATATTTTGTACTATCAACGTTCCAACATGGTAGTTAATCCTGTGACCACTGCTAAGTAGCTTTCGAGGTACGGTGATTTTAAATTTATGGCTAAGTAAATGTATTTATGAACCGTCTTGATAGAAACTCTCTCTCTCTCTCTTCTCTCTCTCTCTCTCTTCTCTCTCTTCTCTCTCTCAACTCCAACAGGATTCTCTTAACTTTTTCCTGTCAGTACTAATTAACCTAACGCAGGTAAGATTCCACCGTGAGACGAGTCTGACTACCACGCTGATGATTTGTATTGTAAAATCTCTCTGACACAGCTCATCCGACTTCCCAGGACACAACAGACAGTCTAGGAAATTCAAACCATTTTAATAAAACAAACAACAGAAATGATTAGATCAGCCTGGATCAATCAATATACAAAACATCTCAAAACTCTGACCTGCAGGTCACTTCCGGCCAACTACATGAATATCCGGCCATCAGTAATTTGAAGTAATTATCAACCCAATAAACCGTTTTCCTTTCACGCAGTTAGAATTGATTTTTTTTGCATCAGAAAATTTGAGTAACGCGTGTGTGGTCAGGTGCAATGGCATCACTACTACCCCCAGTCATGAGACTAATGCCGAGGGTATAGCAGCAGTCTTTTCAGTATATCGTATATTTTACGCACTGTAATTGCAACATAGACAGGATGTTAGATTGTGAGATGTAAAAGAAAAATTCAATGAAAAAACTAACAGAAATGTGGTCCTGCTAAATGATGCTGCGGATACCATAGACCAGACCTGTGATCGACGACAAAGCTCTAAAGAAAATGGAAACGCAAAGGAAACTTTTACTTAACACCAGGAAGAGACAGCTAGACTTTCTAAAGCACATAATGAGGAAAGAGGGCTTGGAAAATCTGATACTTATAGGACAAATTGAAGCCAAGAGGAACAGAGATAAACAACACATAACATACATAATGAGCATCAGTAAATCGATAGCAGAAAAGTGTTTGGGAGAAATATCAAAAAGAGAAAATTTAATAAGACCTACAAAGAATAGAAAATAGTGGAGTCGTGATCGATTACGCCCTGAAGGGACACGACAAATGAAAAATAAGAATTGTAACAGAGGGTACACCAAGCAGTTAACGACGGTCTTGAAGTCGTTTTGGACACCAGCAACCATTTTGACTAGGCGGGGGGAGTCACCCGCATTGGTTCGAAAGGATCTAGGCGAGTGACCGTTCAAGATGAATTTTATTTCACGATTTGATAGGAAAACTGGATCAGATATTTCATGACTTTCGTCTTTTGGCTAAGAAGCTATGCAATACAATATATATATATATATATATATATATATATATATATATATGTATGTATGTGTGTGTGTGTGTGTGTGTGTGGTGTTGAGTTATGATAATGTTTGACGCCATTTTTTCATTAGTTTTACTGATAAAACTACTGAAAAGCAATTTTTTAAAACGTAAAATACTCGATATCGGGGTGGAAATAGAGCTTTGATAGGTTTAGTGAAAAAATTTGTCACTTTAACTAAGCAAGAAACCCAACCCTGATGTGTCAGGGCATCATAACGGGATTTCGAATTCGGAATAAACTTGCTCTGTTAAAGTGATAAATTCTTTGCACTAAAAAACTATATATATATATATATATATATATATATACGCATCGTTCATTCAGCAATGAATTAGAACACTCTCAGCTATTGGGCGTGTATAATGATAATATACGCGCTAAAAAGTCTGCCTACTTCTACCGAGCGCCCATAGCTCAGAGGTAGAATCGCCGACTGGGTTAAAAGCAATCGGAGTCTAACCGTACTGATGAGCTGTGATACAGCGAAACAGATTTGTCTGCGGATGACTATATATATATATATATATATATATATATATGTGTGTGTGTGTGTGTGTGTGTGTGTGTGTGTGTGTGTTGCACTAATAAATCCAGGAAATCTTTGGATCCTAGTAATATTAGATTATATGCTTAAACTGAAATAACAGAAAGCTAGATGTAAATTTAATTTACAGAACAAATATTTATTTCACATATGAATTCAGTAGTCATTTCTACAGGCCCTTTAAAAGCCTGTTTCATCAGCTCCAGGTAAGAGATATTATGCAAAAAGTTATGTGTGACCAGAAGTAAACGTTTGCACAAAAAAAAGGAAAGAGACAAATATAAGGGGAAAGGGTGGAAGTGGTACATATAATACAGATATAATATATTATATTTACGACTTCTTCCGGTCATAGAAGAATGTTTTCATATCTCTTATCCGGAGTTCATGAAATAGTTTTCAAGGAGCCTACAGAAGTGGCTATTCTTCAAATGCAAATTATTGAATATATATATTTTTTTTTTTTTTTTAATCATTTCACCCAGAGCAAGGCGGAAACGCCACTGATGTGCAGGGGGTTACATAAATGTAAAAAGATTAATTAGAAAAGATTGAGGAGTACAAACTAGTTAGAAAGGAACAATAGAAAGCTGAGAAAGCAGGTGCGATGACAGATACATAGGTGGAGAAAGGAAAGGTTATACAGGGGAGGGGAGAGAGCTAGAGTCCAGTGGTTAGTAGATGAGTATTGACTTTGCATTTAAATTTCTGGAGGTTGTAGCCGTCAGGAAAGCAAGAATACGGAGCGAGTTCCACAGGCGGGAAGTGCGAGAGAGGAAGCTGCAGGAGTAGAATTGTCGTCTGCATTTGGTTAACCTGACTGTGAATGGATGGGACCCAGTTGCCAGTCTGGTTGCACGAGTAAACACCTGTTGAGGAGGCATCAGTGACTTAAGCTCATCCGAGCAGAAGCCATGAAAGTATTTATAGAAGAGACAAAGGGAGGCCACATTTCGACGATGGGGAAGTGGCTGCAGTCGAGTCGCCAGATCAGTACCTATCACATTACAGACTCTCCTTTGGAGTTTGTCAAGAACACTGAGGAGAACGGCAGGGGCACCTGACCATAAATGGCAGCAGTACTCCATGCACGGACGGATGGTTGACTTGTATATATGCAGGATGGATTCAGGTGGAAAAAACATCCTGGATCGACATAGTGACCCAATCTTCTTAGCAGTAGATTTTGCTATGGATTCAATATAGTGGTTCCATTTGAGGTCTGAGGACAGGGTAAGTCCGAGGAGGCGTAGTGTATTACTCTCAGGGAGAATCACTTGGTCCATGCTTATGGGAGGCAGAAGAGGTTGCCTGTAATGGTTGACAGACAACAGCTTGGTCTTAGATGAATTGAAGTTGACAAGCCACTTCTTGCCCCAGTTCACCACAGAGTGTAGATCCCGCTCAAGGTCAGCAGCGAGATTATGTCTGTCCGCCACGACAGGTTCCTTACTGGAGCGGGAGTATATTGTAGTGTCATCTGCGTAGATGCCTACTTGGGACTTGATCTCATCATATATATATATATATATATATATATATATAGTCATCCGCAGACAGATCTGTTTCGCTGTATTACAGTTCATCAGTACGGCTTAGACTCCGGTCTCTTCCTAACCCAGGATTGAGACCCGACCGAATTGGCGATTCAGTCGGCGATTCTACCCCTATGCCAAAAAATCGTGTGACCCCAAGCAAGGCATTTTACTGCCACTGTAGTTCAGTGGGTTACATAGGAGGAATGTTATTAGAAAGAGTGACAGGCTACAGATGGTGTCAGGGAGAGATTATGAGAAGGAAGAGAATACCGATGAGTGGGGTGGAACGTTATTTTTAGTGGATAGAATTATGTGAGTAGACCCTCTGTTTATTTATTGAACAGTATAGTAATTTATTTTCGTCTACCGGCCAGAATATTCGAGAAATCTTATTAAAGAAAATATGCGCTCATCGGTAGAATTCGAACATGCATACCCCTTGATAGGAGAAACTGTCGCTAGATCCGATGTGCTTTAGACTGTATCAGCCATAGCTTGTGCTGATGATCAAGCATAGTTGAATAGTACCTTATAAACACAAATCTTTCTTAGACTCACGGAATACTCATATCTTCTCAGTTTCCTATTTCATGTCAACAAAGCAGATCTAAAGAAGTAATCGATATTTATTTGTTTATTCGACAGATTTTATTAGTTAAGCGTAATATTTATTGGATGCCCATATTTGAATCGACGCTCTGCCTATTTATTAAAAATTATATTTATTTATTTTTATTTATCTATTTTCATCTACCGACCTAAATATTAGAGAAATTTTATTAAAAGAAAATATGGGCATATATATATATATATATATATATATATATATATATATATATATATATAAAATATGCGCTCAATGAGCGCATATTTTCTTTTAATAAAATTTCTCTAATATTTAGGTCGGTAGATGAAAATAGATAAATAAAAATAAATAAATATAATTTTTAATAAATAGGCAGAGCGTCTATTCAAATATGGCCATCCAATAAATATTATATATATATATATGAATAAGGAACGAAGAAAATATTTACAACGTTCAAAACATTAATTAAAACACTGCTCAGTGTAGAAATAGAGCTATGAATATTTATTATAAATTATATTTTAGAACATGTCTAAACTACAATCTACTACAAAAGTGTATATATTGTTTCAACATACAATCGAAAAACGAACGTTTACTACCTGATGAAACATTGTTCTTTCAATGTCGAAACAAAATGTACACTTTTGTAGTAGATTGGAGTTTGGACATGTTCTAAACTATATATATATATATATATATATATATATATATATATATATATATATATATATATATATATTAGAAAGCAACATATGACAGTTTCAGGGATAGACAAGTTAAATAACTAGTCATATTGCCACTCCAAATTCGAATTCATCATTAAAAGCAAACAGATGTTCAACTGCACTGGGGTAATGATTACCTCATCGGATTTAGGTATCGGAGAGCTGTTCGAATTCCAGTCGAGTTCGTTATACGCGCTTAATGCAAATACCGTTGGGAAAGGCATGTATCCATCTACCTACCCTCCACCAGACAGCTATCGATAATTAGCAAAATTGACTGGATTGCATAGCTTTAATGGCAACTGATCTCGGAGTAGATCAGCTCTAAATTCAAGACCTCGGACTATGGATTTAAATAGCTTAAATAGCAAGCTTGTCTCGTTAGATAAATTACGACTGAGTAGTTAATTCAATCGTCACTGAGTGCTTTATACTTTCTGCCTTGTACCACAACTATGGTATCCTTAGTAAATCACTAGATTTTTCCCTCGCTAGGGGGCACTTCGAATTGGTGTAATGGGTAGCAAGCTTGTCTTGCTAGGTCATTTGCGATCGTCACTAGATGCTCAATATTTTGGCTTTGTAACACATCTAGTGTGCGTTGTGGGGTAGTGGATATCGACTCGGGACGACAAATCAGGAAGCCGAGTTCGAATTCTAGTTGAATTCTTCGCATTCACTTACGCACAAATACCCTTGGGAAAAGGTATCAATCCGTCTCTTCCCTCCAGTTATCGGTTAAATAATAGGACATATTGGGTTCTAGAGTCTTGGCTGGCAACCAGTCTTCCGCAAAAGCAATGGCAACCTACTGTGGGATAATCTTCTGCCCAGTCAGTCATGTTGCTTTCGACACCAAAGCGTGTATTATGTATGGCACTTAACTGACTGAATTCATCTAAGCTTCGTAAACTGCTAAATTTTCTTCACTGCATTCATAATAAAAATATGCCATCTTAGAAACTAAGTAATTTCATAATTTCGTAAGCTAATATAATCTTGATAAAAACCTAGCAACAGTTAGATAAACTATCTACCTTATGACGTCCGAATATATATATAAATGATTAGATTTTTTTAAAAAAAAGGAGAAAAGGCATCTGTTTGCAATCAAAACGATGAAGAAAGAAAATAAAATATGGATCATCAATAAAATGGTAGAAATGATGATGTTATGCAATTATTCAAAATACATAAATATTCATGGTTAGTTGATTTTGTTATCAACATCTATATGGGTTATTAAATGCCAAAATGTAAATATTCTGAACACCATTTCATGGCTTCAACTAAATATTTTGGGCGCAACTGTATGCCTTCAACTGCAGATAAAATGTATTGTTTGTCATTCTTCTACAATTTGTATTTTTCTTAATTCTTACTATAAATTGAATTTTTGATAACTCTTACTATAAATTGTATTGTTGGCAATTTTTACTGTAATTTGTATTTTCGATAACTCTTACTATAAATTGTATTGTTGGCAATTTTTAATATAAATTGTATTTTCGATAACTCTTACTATAAATTGTATTGTTGGCAATTTTTACTGTAAATTGTATTTTCGATAACTCTTACTATAAATTGTATTTTTGATAATTCTTACTATAAATTGTATTTTTGATAACTCTTACTATAAATTGTATTGTTGGCAATTTTTAATATAAATTGTATTTTCGATAACTCTTACTATAAATTGTATTGTTGGCAATTTTTAATATAAATTGTATTTTCGATAACTCTTACAATAAATTGTATTGTTGGCAATTTTTACTGTAAATTGTATTTTTGATAATTCTTACTATAAATTGTATTGTTGGTAATTTTTACTATAAATTGTATTTTTGATAATTCTTACTATAAATTGTATTGTTGGTAATTTTTACTATAAATTGTGTTTTCGATAACTCTTACTATAAATTGTATTGTTGGCCGTTTTTACTATAAATTGTATTTTCGATAACTCTTACTATAAATTGTATTGTTGGCAATTTTTACTGTAAATTGTATTTTCGATAACTCTTACTATAAATTGTATTTTTGATAATTCTTACTATAAATTGTATTTTTGATAACTCTTACTATAAATTGTATTGTTGGTAATTTTTACTATAAATTGTATTTTTGATAATTCTTACTATAAATTGTATTGTTGGCAATTTTTACTATAAATTGTATTTTTGATAACTCTTACTAAAAATTTTATTGTTGGCAATTTTTACTATAAATTGAATTTTTGATAATTCTTACTATAAATTGTATTGTTGGCAATTTTTACTATAAATTGAATTTTTGATAATTCTTACTATAAATTGTATTGTTGGCAATTTTTACTATAAATTGTACTTTTGATAATTCTTACTATAAATTGTATTGTTGGCAATTTTTACTATAAATTGTATTTTTGATAATTCTTACTATAAATTGTATTGTTGATAATTTTTACTGTAAATTGTAGTGTTGACAATTCTTACGATAAATTGTGTAGTAAGACAACATCCTTGATCGTCGAAGCGTCCTCGTGGGAAACTTTATTCTTGATAATTCTTACTATAAATTGTATTGTTGGTAATTCTTACTACAAATTGTATTTTTGATAATTCTTGCTTTAAATTGTATTGGTAATTGTTACTATAAATTTTATGGTTGGTAATTTTTGCTGAAAGTATTGTTGATAATTCTTACTATAAATCGTCGAAGTGTCCCCTAGTGAGGGAAAATTTATTGTTGAGAATTCTTACTATAAATCGTATTGTTGATAATTTACTATAAATTGTATTGTTGGTAATTCTTATAAATTTATTACCCAACCCTTCCCGGTCTTCGCTTGCTTGGATGTATGCTGCGTGCGTTAACTAGCCGTAAGCTAGTCGCACCTGAGTCTGCAGCTGTTCGCTTCTGTTCCGCCCTCAGATCATCGAATATGTCAAATGATAGGTCGAAATCTTGCACTTCTTCTGCTACGTTGGGATTTCTGATTTCAGAGAAAGCTACGGAGCTGAAAAAAAGAGGCGTCATCTTCGTGCTGCATTCCTCGACAACTGAAAATCAAGAGGCGGTTAGGTGCATAATGCAGAAATAAGGGAACAGACAAGAACAAAAAATATTAGACTAATGATTGTATCTCTTTGTACAGCAAAATAGAGAGAAAGAGAAAGAGAAAGAGAGAGTAAAAAAAAGAATTAAAAGAAAATACAATCCAAATTTTTATCAGAGTTCACAAGTTACTGCTGCTACTATGTCAGTTGTTGTTAGAATTAATACAGTTTTTATGTTCCTCTTCCCTTGAGTTATGCTAAGAAGCGGTGTACATGTTACTAACGTGGTGGGAGAGAGGGGGAATCTTTCCGCATTTTCACTCCACGCGTTCCGAGCAGTTTTCTCCTCTCTCTGGCGTTCTTTGTTCTGTTCTGCAACGTTCTGACTTGATTTTCAAATCTGTTGTTTTTTGTTGAAAACTGTTTCAGTATGGTGTGGGGTGGTAAATGATCAGAATGTTTCTCTGTTAAAAATCTACCGTCAACTTCGTGCAACGGTTTTCGCCATTCTGGGAGTTTGGGAACACATTCTGTTGACTTTATACATTCACCTGTCAGCGTTAACTATAATTCCATCTTTACGTGGGCGGCCGTTTCCAAAATCGACCAATAATTTCCATTTTTCAGTCGATCCTTTATTTCCTTCTCCGAGAGAAAGAGAAAGGGAGAATCAAATAACCAAGGAATAAAGAAACAGAATTCCCTCCATTCCAGGTCCAGCTGGTCTATTTCTGATGTTATCATATCAGTCAATGTCATTTCGCGAACGCCTTGTGTTTCACCTATCCTCTATCTCTCGGCCACCTCATCGCTTATTTCTCTCTTCCTCTTTTTCTCAGCCCTTCCTAAGACAAAAGACAAAAAATATACACACAGACATTCTCCAAATATATATTCCGGGTTTCGAATCCGGGGTCCGTCGATACCTGGTTTAAAGTGTGTGCATAAGGAACACTTACACTGTTACATTTTCCTTTAGGTTATTCTTACGATGAGTAGGTCTTGCTGGTAGTTTTTTTTATATGTAATGCAGTTATTTTTACTAAAAAAAAACGTATTTATATACTTTTATAGTGTTTTGATTTCCTTTGGGGTTCACTATTTGCTCATAGCTGAGACTCTAATAGGTACTAATACACTGGATCAAGGTGGGCCTGGGAAGAACAGCAATTAAAATTTTGCTTCTCAAAACTTCCAATCTTCTGATCAGATGCCTTGCTGCCAGATGTAGTTTATCGTTATACCTAGGACTACATCAATATTAATGCAAGAGTTATGAATTTTTAATAGTTTATTTTCAATCTTATTATAGTACTCAGAAGTTTACCTTTCGTCCGTGTATTGAATATTACTGTCATGTCTAGTGCTACTGCTTTGTATAGAGATTCTTGATAAAAGCCGAAGAAGCTGCAATTTTGTCGGTCTTGATTTCAGCTTCAGTCACATTCGGCTTACAACCATATGACGTTGAAGCGCCTGTTCTCGTACAATCACCAAAGTTAAGCAACGTCGAACTTGTCCTGTACCTAGACGGACAACCGCATAGGAATACCAACTGTTGTAGGCTAAGATGTGTGGGTGGCACAATTGGCTCGGGACTGGAAGTAGGAGGGTCTAGTTCTAATTCATCCATGGTTCGTTATATTTACTTACGCGCAAATACCCTGGGGAAAAGATATCAACCTCTTCTCTTTCCTAGCTATGTCTTAATTAATGTGACTGGTCTCATTAAATCATTATTATCACCAAAAAAAATTCATAAAATCTTATATTTTTTTCCGGTTTAAATAATCTTCAGAAGGTTGATAAGCCGTAAAGAAACATACATCCACTCCTTCTCTTTACCTTCCCCTATGTAGCCCCATGCGCAATAGTGGCAGTGGAATGCCTTGCTTGGGGTGAGATGATTAAAAAAAAAAAATACTGTTTTAGTCTTCTAGTATATATTTGAATGTGCGTTGTAATGCAGTGGATATCAACTCGGAGCGACAAATTGGAGTACCGAGTTCGAATTCCAATTGAATTCTTTGCATTCACTTATGCACAAATACCCTTGGGAAAGGTATTAATCCGTCTCTTCCCTCCAGTTATCGATTAAATAATAGAACAGATTGAGTTCTATAGCCTTGACTGGCAACCAGTCTACGGCAGAAAGCAATGGTAACCTACTGCTGGATAATCTTCTGCCTATTCAGTCATGTCTCTTTCGAGATAGGATCGCACAAAGCATGTATCACATATGCCACTTAACTGACTGACTGACTATAAATTTAAAGATTCTTGATAAAAATCTATAGAAGTATCTGCAATGTTATTGGTCCCGACATGGCATCTTGGATTCAGTCACTTTCCCACCCCCGTAACGTAGCTTATCTTTGTTTTTCTTTTATAAATATATTCATGGTAATAGTTCTGATGAATTTTCCGCTTTGGTATCAAGACTCTATATATATAATCGTACTACTAGATTGGCGGCAATGTTTCTCCATCTTATTGTTGAAATGGCCAGATGTTACTGTAAGTTCTATGCTGACATTTTTTTCTTTCGTGCTTCTCGCTTGTGGAATTCTCTTCCAAATTCTTGCTTCCTTGTCAACTTCATCTTCAAAAATTTAAATCCAATTTCAATCGTTATCTTCTGTCTTCTTAGTTCCTCTTCTTTTATTGTTCTCTCTCCCAGTAATGCATTTTTTGTTCTCATAATTTTTAACCCTTGTATTTTATTGGCTTTCTGGAAGAATGGTAGACTTTGAAAAACAGTAGCTACTCTAGCATCTACGCATCGTTCATTCAGCAATGAATTAGAACACTCTCAGCTATTGGGTGTGTATAATGATAATATACACGCTAAAAGGTATGCCTCCATCTACCGAGCGCCCATAGCTCAGTGGTAGAATCGCCGACTGACGCCAATTCGGTCGAGGTTCAATCCTGGGTAAAAGGCAAACGGCTGTCTAACCGTACTGATGAGCTGTGATACAGCGAAACAGATCTGTCTGCGGATGACTACGATCTCACACCCTGATTGAGCACTCTGGAAGAATGGTAGAATATGAAAAACAGTAGCTACGCTAGCATCTACGCATCGTTCATTCAGCAATAAATTAGAACACTCTCAGCTATTGGGCTTTCTTGCCTTGTTCAGAGTGAATTAATTAAAAACATTTTCTATATCAAAATCAATTGCAGTCCATTCACATTATACATATAATAGCCCTGCATTAATTCATGACAATTGCCAGTCTCTAATGGTAATATTGTCCATTTCATTATAATTTGCTTGTACTTGCGGCATTCATTCTGGGCGGGTTGAGCTGGCTTGTTCTCGAGAAGTTTCATGGAAATTTTTTGGCTCTACAAGCGGTCCCCAAACGTATGTGTTGTGAAGATTTTCCCGCGGTAGGATGCCAATTCTTACTGCGGTAGACTGGTTGTCAACTAAGGCTCTAGAACCCAGTTTGTCCTGCTTTAACCCCAAATCTGGGTTCATATCTTTCCCAAGAGTATAAAAATAAATAAAAAGTGTAATAAATAAATAGTGGTTAATATTTTTCTTATGAATACTCAATAATATATATATATATATATATATATATATATATATATATATATATATATATATATATATATATATATATATATAAATTCACTTTCATCATATGTTTAGGTTTTATTACAATTCTAATTATCGCTGTTTTAATCATTCAACAATGCCGAAAAGTAGAGCTAATTAAAATAATAGCGGTGTCGAGGGAAAAACCGCCTTTTTGGTGCATTGTTTGTTGAAGGAAAAAATTGCCGCAATGTTTATTTCGGTGCAACATTTGTTAAGCATTTCTTTCAATTCTTCGAAAACGAGTAATTCTCGTCATTGAAAGTGTTTTTTTTTTGTTTTTGTTTTTTTTTTGTTTTTTGTTTTTTTACAAAATAAAACAAATGGTGGGCGAGGGTATTTGTTCATCTATCTAAACTTATTTTTAAGTGGAACTTTGTGTGTGTGTCTGTGTGTGTGTGTGTGTGTGTGTGTCCGTTACCTATAGACTCCGAAACGGCTGAACCGATTTTCTTGAAAATTTACACAGTTGTACTATAAGCGTCTGCGTGTGTTCTTAGCTAGGTTTTGTGCCGAGGTACCCCTGATAAATATCGAAAATCAATAATCGAAAAAATCGGGTTATAGAAGGAGTGATCCGATTTTAATCAAATTTGATACACTCATAGACAAAGACATAACAAACGATATTCAGAAGTTTCGATGTTGCAGTTCTTACAATAGTGCAGAAAATTTTATATCGATACCAGGAAATCAAAATTTGACTTACATTCATTCATTTTTCTTTCAGTGTACGGCTACGCTTAACTGGAAACAACTATTGCTTTTTAGTCGTTCGTGCCAACGTCCAAAGAGTCTGAGCTCCAGGACCATGGATTAGTTTTAAAGCTTTCATTACACCCGAGCAGCACCGGGCTATACTGCTAGTAATTAATATAAATAAACTCAACTAACAGTGCCCCATCAAGTTCATTTTAAGTGTGCGTGTGTTAAAGAAATTGCTATATATGCCAAGGCCAGATAAATGAGTTTGTCACCTGTTTATTTCTAAGACGAAAATTAATCTAATTATTCCATACATCTAACTTGTTTTTCATAAACATTAAATTTTAAATAAGATTCTTATATGATTTCGAACTATTGTTTTCATCTTATGATATTGATGTTATTATAGACACAGCTAAGTAACCACTGGTGATCATCAGCGGTTTATTGATTGATATAGGATATAAATCCATTCCAAGCAAGGCAATAACGCCACGAAGACGCAAAATGTTATTGAGAATAAAAGAAAATAAGAAGACTTTAGAAATAACTGAAAATCCAATCCTAAACAGAAGGCAAATGTGGAGCCTTCATATTGGGAACATCAAAATAACGGCACAGAAATTTAACTATAGGTGTCGTGCAGTCACAGGTGGTGAAAAATGTTAAGGGATACAGGAATATTGAAGGATATATCTCATAACCTAAACAGTCTTCCTCTTCTTCTTCCTCTTCTTTGTGCTGTGTTCCTTCAGGACAAAGACGATCATGTCTCTCCACAATATCCTATCCCTAATTGGAGTAGATAGATCTATCTATCGCCCGGTTCACACTCCACCCACGTCTATTGAACAGGTTAAGAGGCTCATCCCTTGTTCCCTGCTGTTTAGGATGTGGTTCCCGACTTTCTCTTTTCCAATCTTCTCACTTTGTTTTTTTTTTTCTCAATTGGAGTAGATAGACTAAACTATCGCCCGGTTCACACTCCACACACGTCTATTGAACAGGTGTAGAGGCTCATCCCTTGTTCCCTGTTTAGGATGTGGTTTCCGGCTTTCTTTTTTCCAATCTTCTCACTTTGTTTTTTTTTTTTTTATCAATTGGAGTAGATAGATCTATCTATCTCCCGGTTCACACTCCACCCACGTCTATTGAACAGGTTAAGAGGCTCATCCCTTGTTCCCTGTTTAGGATGTGGTTTCCGGTTTTCTCTTTTCCAATCTTTTCACTATTACGTAGCCCCCTGCACATCAGTGGCGTTACCGCCTTGCTCGGAGTGATACGATTTAAAAATATATATATATATATATATATATATATATATATATATACAAGACGATTATGGCTCTCCACAATATCCTATCTCTTGTAGTCCTTATAATCGTTTTTCCCTTTGCCAAAACTCTCATTTCCCATTCGCCCATCCATTCACTCATGCTCGTCAGTTTCGTGGTCCTCTGCCTTTCCCTGTCCCTCTTGACATCGATATAAGCTGTGAGTATCAAGTTCTCCAAACCTCATCTCATTGTCTAAGAATCTTTAGCTTACTCTTTTCTATTCTGGGTATAAATGAACTTTTTGTTTCCAATTTTCTTAGGACTTCACCGCTGCTTATTCGCACTGTCTACTGAATTCTGAGAATCCTTCTGCCGATCCACTTTTCTGTTACCTTCAGTTTTCTCTCCATTTCCGATGAGATTTTACCAGCATTCACTGACATACACAAAGATTGATATCACATAACACTTCTAAACTCTTTTCTTTGTTTCTAACAAAATTTTCATGTCTTTGTACTTTGCTTAGTTTTTGCAAGGCATATTTCGCCAGTCTACAAATCGTAGTTCGCACCTTGGGAATTTTTTTTTTTTTTTTTTTTTGCAAACAACCATACTTTCTGTCTTCTTAGAGTTAACGGCTTCTCAATTTTTTTACTACCTCATCTTGCAAAATCTGTTGTCTGCCATTAACACTGTGTCATATCAGTCAGTACGACTACTACAGAGAAACTCGAATTCTTTTTTTTTTTTAATCATTTCACCCCGAGTAAGGCGGAAACGCCACTGATGTGCAGGGGTTACATAAATGTAAAAAGATTAATTAGAAAAGAGTGAGGAGTACAAACTAGTTAGAAAGGAACAATAGAAAGCTGAGAAAGCAGGTGCGATGACAGATACATAGGTGGAGAGAAAGGGAAGGTTATACAGGGGAGGGGAGAGAGCTAGAGGCCAGTGGTTAGTAGATGAGTATTGACTTTGCATTTAAATTTCTGGAGGTTGTAGCCGTCAGGAAAGCAAGAATACGGGAGTGAGTTCCACAGGCGGGAAGTGCGAGAGAGGAAGCTGCAGGAGTAGAATTGTCGTCTGCATTTGGCTAACCTGACTGTGAATGGGTGGGACCCAGTTGCCAGTCTGGTTGCACGAGTAAACACCTGTTGAGGATGCATCAGTGACTTAAGCTCATCCGAGCAGAAGCCATGAAAGTATTTATAGAAGAGACAAAGGGAGGCCACATTTCGACGATGGGGAAGTGGCTGCAGTCGAGTCACCAGATCAGTACCTATCACATTACAGACTCTCCTTTGGAGTTGTCATGTTAACATTATAGTAGCTTTCATTGAAGCACGATGTAGACATTTATTCTAGTTCGTGTGCTAAGAGCCGAAATAGTCATTTGAGGAGGCAGTGCGGGTACGCTTTGGCAATCATGTACCGAAAGAGACATGACTGACTGGACGGAAGATCCCGCAGTAGGTTGCCATTACTTTCTGCGGTGGACTGGTTGCCAGCCAAAGCTATAGAACTCACTCTGTCCTGTTATTTAACCCATAACTGGAGGGAAGAGACGGATTAATACCTTTCCGAGGGGTATTTGCGCGTAAGTGAATGTAGACAATTCAACTGGAATTCGAACTCGGCTTCCTGATTTCTCGTTTCAAGCCGATATCCACTGCACCACAACGTATCTTATATTGCTAAAATTGTGCACATTGATCACTGGGTAACACAATTTTTGTCCCTGAGTAGCAACTGTTATTTCCTATTAACTTATGATTATAAAGGAACAAAAATGACTAATATATCCTTTAAACTGTGCGTTTGTGACCAGGATAATGATATTTCTGAAAGGTACCGATTCCGATTGAGAAAACTGTCGAATGTGAACATTCTCGTTCACGCAAAGAAGAAACAAAAATATATATGATTCAAAAGTAGCATTTATTTGTTCTAGGATTACACAATAGACATAACAAAAAATTTAAAGGTGAGTATTTTTTCGCGATGAACGCATATATTGTAAATGACTTTCACGAACATGCTTTCTAGGCTTCACCCATTTTAATAGACCTTGCCATAGAGCACTTTTTCGCTCTTGTCTTGGTAAATTCGCTGCAGGGATAGCAAAATGCGCCTGTCGGCTTCTTACAACTTCTTGAGGCCATCTATGAGGAATGCACCTATTAATGACGACTTGTCTGCATTTGGGCAGTTAGAAGTAAACTGAACTTTTCAGCTTACGTTCCCTGTATTTAAACTGCTACCCATGTTGCCAACACGTTCTAGAAATTCTTGACACTTTTAGAAAGTTCTTGAAACGTCTAGAAAGTTCTCGAACATTCTCCTTCCGCAATTCGCTGCTGAATATGTCTGGAATGTGATTGGAAAATAGGTTAGCTTCAAAATATCGATGTCCAGCTATAAAAAGCAAATTTTAAAGAAGTTAAAATTTTGTTACAATGTAATATATATAAATCATCCACATACAAGCCCGTATCACAGCTTATCAGTGTGGCTAGACATAGCCACTTACTTCTAGCCGCGATCGAAACTCGACCGATTTGGTGTCAGTCGGAGTCTCTACTCCCTAAGCCATCGGCGCATGGCATCAGAGAAGGGAAATTTTAACGTCTTGTATATAAGCAGTGTATACAGACGCCAGTCACTGAGAGAACTCAATTCATTTCTGAAGAGTCACGCATTATAGCCGAAGTGGGAACTGTTTTTAAAATTTTAGGTTATATAACAAATAGGAAACGTATATAAATCTAACTTGTTTCACTTTTATTAAAGCGTCATCAAATTATGAAGCTTTAATAAAAGCAAAACATGATATATTTATCCTGTCATTGTGTGGGCTTCCCAGCCATATTTGTTCTATATTTGATCCCAAGTCATGCACACACACATACACACATACACACACACACACACACATCTCTATATATATATATATATATATATATATATATATATATATATATAGAGAGAGAGAGAGAGAGAGAGAGAGAGAATTATTATTATTATTATTAAGCTTGCCTGGTACTTGTTCATTTATGTGGAGCTTAAGTGAGGGTCGAACCCGCTACACTCACATTGGTCTGCATGATTAACTGTGACCTTCAGGTGCTTAAGGACACCTGGCCCAGTGGATATAGACGTCGGTTAGTTCCTGACTTGACTCAGAGTTGTGAGTTCAATACCAGGCTACAGCAGTGGTGGACAAGTAACTTGCAGGGTTAGAGGGAGATAACTCATGACTTCCAATCGAGGCTTTACGCAAGGAATGAGGATGATATACTCCAGTGATTGTAATAAATGGTTAGATTCGAAATTCCTAGTGCCTGAAAAAAGCCAGAGCGTACAACAGCTGAAATGTCGTACAAATCGTAACAAAGATGAGGACAATAGTCCGAATAATGTAAATACCGTAAATACTACCTCATCTCAGAAATATAGAAAAATATTAAATTCTTTTTCGATTATTGCTAAGTTTTTTTGTTTTTTTTTTTAGTCTTGCATAAGGTTCAAAATTATCAAAATTTCTTATTTATTGTCTGCAATAACATTTTTTATTTGGACGAGGATATATTTTCAAATTTGTCTGAAGTGCGTTTAAAATTAACTTTTTTTTTTTTTTGAATGTCCAAATTCGTAATGTCATAAATAAGTTCATGTTTTGGAAGATTCGAAGTAATTTATTTTGCTCTTTGGATAATTTTATGGCTTTTGTTTTTTTTTAGAAAGGTATCGATCTACTTGTGTTTTTTTTTTTTTTTTTTTTTATCCTTTATTGAACCAGTAATGGATTATCCTCAGTTATACTCACTTATACTAAGTAAAAACTTAATAATTTTTTTTTCAGTAAGGGTAGATAGACACTCGTGTTGCCCGGTTCATATACCTCTCCATTCCCTTGAACAGAAGTAGAGGCTAACCCCGAGTATTTTGTGGTGTGTGTGGATGGTGGCAACGTCTCTTTATACTGAGGTTACCAGATTGACAGTTTTCTGTTTGCTGCTCCCGACTGGTAATTAGGAGCCGAACTCTCGAGAGGCTGCTCTGATTTACAGTGTAATAATATCTGTGTTCTGCAGTTTGCGCCAGTTCTCTGCCTACACATGTCGCATTTGAGGACCGACTGCTACTACTACTCTAGGCCTTTCCATATCCATAACGCTAATGACCATAAACAATTACAAATATAAAACTTAACCAGCCAAAAAATAAAAAAAATAAACCCCTCAATATTTATTTCTCTGACATCCGTGAGATTCGTAAACACTTTTGCAATGTCGGATCATTCTACACTGAAAGTTCCCGGACATCCTAGCTCACTTTGAATCTATCTTTAACTGTGCAATCTCATTGACTTCTTGGTTCTTGGTTACTTTCCTCTATTTGGAAGGACTCTAATGTCAACTACACTTTTGATAGTAATGGTGAACTGTTTTTCTAGATATCTCGAAAGCGTTTGACAGGTTTTTTCATGCTGGCCTTCTGTGCAAGTTCCAGATCTACAGTATTTCTGAACGATTGTTTAATTTAATCCAGTCATTCCTATTGAATCGTGAAATGAAAGTCATTTTAAACGGACTAGCTTCCAGATCTTTTCATGCGAACGGAAGTGTCCCTTAAGGCTCCATCCTAGGTTCTACGCTGTTTCTGGTCTACACGAATGATCTTCCTGATGTCATCAGTTCCCAAGTAGACGTCTATGCAGATAATACCGCCATTCACTTCCGTTTGAGTAAGAAATCTGCTAACGATGACAAAGTAAACCTGGCTGTTAATCTTTAAACGGACCTCCAATCAGTTGTTAGCTGGAACGGGAAATGGCTTGTAAATGTTAAAACAAAACCGCTCCCTTTTAGTCACCATAAAGAAAAATTTCCGCCATCGACCAGCATGGCTAATGCAAGTCTCCTTGAGAGCAATACACTGCGCTTCCTTGGCCTCACTTTTCCAACCTATCTGAATAGATGGGATCTATAGCTGCATTTAGTACTAGAAAAGATGGGTCTCTGTGTCAGACCAGGAAGTTCTTCTTGTCAGAATCCATCTTGCACATTTATAAATCTACCATTTGTCCGTGCATTGAACACTGTTGCCATATCTGGTCGGTTGCTTCTGCTATGCATCTCAAGGTTTTCAACAAAATCCAAAGAAGGATCTGCAATGTAGTCGATCCTGACTTGGCATTTCGATTTCATTCACTTTCTCACCGACGTGACGTCACTTCCCTCTGTCTTTTCTACAATTATTTCCATGATAACTGTTCCGATGAATTTTTTTCCTTGGCGCCCAGTCCACGATAATTTAAGCGTGCTACATGATTGGCATCTAGGTCTCACCCTTTTACAGTTGAAATAGTTAAATGCAGCCTGCTCTTCTTTTCTCGTACTTTCCACCTGTAGAACCTCTTCCGTTTACTTGCTTCCCTAACAATCTTAAAAACTTAAATACAAAGTCAACTGCCATCTTCTATCATCTTGAATCCAGTTCAATTTTTATCCTTACTTCAGTACCCACTGTACCCAGTCCTTTCTCTCACTGTATGCTCACTAGTGACGGTCCTGCCTTGCTTGGGGTGAAATGATTAAAAAAATAGCAATAATGTTTTATTAAACGATCAGCACTAATTACTGCGCCAAATCGAAGCGCATGAACTTAGGTTTACGCATCATCTGATATAAGCGCGTAAGTGAACGCAAGGCATTCCGTTTGAATGCCTTGCATTCACTTACGCACAAATACCCTTCGGAAAGGTATTAATCCGTCTCTTCCCTCCAGTTATGGGTTAAATAACAGGACAGATTGGGTTCTATAGCTTTGGCTGGCAACCACTCTTCCGTAGAAAGCAAAGGAAACCTACTGCGGGATAATCTTCTGTCCAGTCAGTCATGTCTCTTTCGAGACATGATCGCCCAAAGCGTGTATCACGTATGGCACTTAACTGACTGACTGATATAAGGCCACAGTTATCTGTCTGATAGTCGAGCTCTTTGACTTTGGTAACCCTGTACACCCAAAAGTTCGTGTAGTTGAAGGCTAAAAACCTCTGACCTGTTATTTAAATTATTATTATTATTATTATTTCGTTCGCGATCAAGTCTTTAATTCGGAAAACATCGACAGTGGTCTGACCTACTATGACCAAATTACGCCATGTATAAAAGAAAACCTACTGAGATATGTAGAAGGAGGTGGTCAGGTACTTAGCAGGGCAGCAGCCATACTACAACGCCTTTTCTTAGGAATGATAATGATAATGATTATTATTATTAGAAACAGAAGTAATAGTACTGTTGTTGTTGCTGTTGCTGTTGTTGCTATTGTTGTTGTTGTTTTTATTGTTGTATCAATCAGAGACAGAAGTTTCTTTGATAACCAATCAGAGAAAGACAAAGAAAGGAAGAAAATATTATAAAGAAATAAAAACGAATACAAGAAAAATAAATCAATAAAGAAGAGTAGAATAAAGAAATAAAAAGGTAAGTAACAAAGAAAAAAACAAAAGAAAGAAGCAAAGAAAGAAAGAAAAATGAATGAAAGAAAGAAAGAAAGAAAGAAAGAAAAAAGAAGGAAAATATAAGACAGGAAGAAAAAGGAAAGAAAATGAATGAATATGAATGAAAAAAAGAAAGAAAGAAAGAAAATATTATAACTAAAGAAAAAAGAATACAATAACGAAAGAATATGAGTTTAAGAAAGAAAAACGGAAACATAGAAAGAAAGAAATTATAAGAAAAAAGAAAAATTAATAGCAAAATAAAGATTAAATAAAAAAAATAGCAAGAAAGAAAAAAGAAGAAAGTGGATATAAGAAAGAAAGAAAAAAGAATACAAAAAAGAAAAAAGAAAGAAAATACAATAACGAAAGAACGTGAATTTATAAAAAGAAATAATAGAAAGAAAAAATAATAGAAAAATAAAGATTAAATAAAGAAAAAGAGCAAGAAAGAAAAAAGAAAAAAGAAAGTGAATATGAGATAGAAAGAAAAAAGAATACAAGAAAAAAGAAAGATAAAAGAAAGAAAATATGAAACAGGAAGAAAAAAAAGAATGAAAGTGAATATAAGAAAAGAAAGAAAGAAAGAAAGAAAGAAAGAAAGAAAAATATTATAATTAAAGAAAAAAGAAGGCTTCGATTGTCTCTGTATTTCTTTTAAGACATCGCCTATGTGGCTGTTTTATTATGCCATTTCCTGTATTTATTAGTTAATCACGTGTCTTGGGTTTTGGTGTAAGTATGAATTCATAAACACAAGTGCAGCTGTAGAGAAAAGTTATATATTATTCGAGAAGAGAGAGAATTGAGAGAAAATAAATACATAGATGCGTGCGTTTGTAGTCTCAAGTAAGACAAAAAGTGGAATGGAATCAAAAATATAGAAAAGTAAACAGATGAAGACGCGATTATCAGAATGGCGTGTTTCAACAACAATATCGATATGGCAAAGGCGCCTCGGCGTCGGGCAACCATGAGCAAGATTAGTCCGCGAATTTCTAGTGAGTGATTTCGAACCTCACTAGGCTCTACATATTTAATTCGACATAAGGTTTAAATGAAACACAAACCTGCTTATACACACACACACACACACACACACACACACACACACACACACACACACACACACATACATACATACATATATATCTCCCACCTTTTTACCGTGTTGCTTAACCTTAAATCAATTTCAACACGGCCCGTCTGTTAATTTTTAGTTACAATTCTCTTTCCTTCTTTTGCGAACCCAGACGATGTCAATTTGTTCTTTTCTTGTTTATTTGATTTTATTTTGTTTTATCTTTTTCTATTTCCTTTTTTCTTTTCTTTTTTTCTTTTTTAATTTTAATTTCTTTGCAAATCTATTTAAAAAGGAAAATTAGACTGATTTTTCTCCAGTTTCTGAAAGGATTTTTCTGTTGCTGAGGTGATGTGTTATCCCCCGTGGGGATCTTCATATCGAAATGGTCATTCAACATCATTGAATTAATCCTTTTTTAATTTATATTTGCTCTGTAATATTATATTACATGGAGCTCTCTTCCTGTATCATTATTTAATATTAAAATAAAATTTTTAATATTAATTAAGCTCGGGTCTTTGGAATTTACCTTCCTGCTTTTTCCACTTGGATTAAAGTACCTGAATTAATATATATATATATATAAACGAATTATTACGCAGCCCAGATTTCTAAAACTTGCGAGCGTAATAATTCGTTTACAAATGAAAACATTCAAAAGTTCTACAATATAATTGCATTGAACACTTTTTAATACAACTCTGCACTGGTCTAATTTAATCATGACCAAAAACTAAGCGATTAAATAAGTATATATAAATAATATATATATATATATATGTGTGTGTGTGTGTGTGTGTGTGTGTGTGTGTGTGTGTGTGTGTGAAAAGTGTATGTATATAATTATAAATATCAATATATGTATATAAATAAATATATATATAATTATATATATATATTAAAATGTATAATAAAATTATAAATATCAATATATGTGTGTGTGTGTGTGTGTGTGTGTGTGTGTGTGTGTGTATTTAGACAGCAAATTTTCATTAAAACATGTCAGATTAAATAAATTGCAAACAATATGTTTGCTTAATTTTAATAAAATCCGTTCATACTCACTGATCAAAAGATGTCAGAAATGAGCCGTAACGTTGACAGATGTTATTTTCATTCCTTTCTTAAGGTTCCCAAATACTTTCAATTTATTTTTAAAGTCAAAAATTATCCAAAATGGATTTTTTTTATATGTTGTAATGTCATGGTCATGCACGTTTTAAAGCTTGATTCTAGATTTTAGAACATTACTACAATACTCATAGCTGATTCTATTAATTGAAGACACTGAGTGTCATGCACTATGCAATTATAGTGCATGACACTCTGAGTCGTGCTCTGGATGTAGGATAACATATATATATTGTGCAAAGAATTTGTCACTTTAACGGAGCAGGTTCATGCCGACTTCGAAGTCGGTATGAAACTGCTCAGTTAAAGTGACAAATTCTTTGCACTAAAACTATCAACGCTCTCTCTCTGCCCCGATATCTAACATTTTACGACAAAAAAACCTGCCTATTAAAATACTTTTTATCAGTAAACTATATAAGTAATGGTACTAAGGAAGTACATTCCACATTTAGATATTTATTTTTAAAAAGTGGTCAATACAAAAGTAAATCATATATATATGGTAATTATTATTATGTCATTTTTTCCCTTATAATTCGATTTCTGCTATAGTCGCACTACCTACCAGTTTTGCAGAAAGACCTAAAGCAGGTCGTGATGTGTTGTTATGGTTCAATTTCATGTTTTTTGTATCTCCCTAACATCCCTGGCGTTACATAGACAAAGTTTTTCCTAGTATGTGGGCTGTACTTAACAAGACAATTTTTTGTATATTTCTTAAGCTTGGGTTTCCAGGGATTCTTTCAATGTATTGTTTTGTTTCATTTTTTATCATTCCAAGTGCACCCACTATTACTGGTAGTCTACTTGTTTTTAATTTCCACTTTTTTCGATTTTAATTTCCAGGTTTTTATATTTTGACTGTTTTTCGAATTCCTTGGTTGCTATGTTACAATCGTTGGACAAGCCATATCAATTAATAGACAAGTTTTTTACTATTTTGGTTTTTAACAATAATGTCCAGCCTATTTGCTTCAATGTTTTTGTCTGTGTAGGTAGTGTAATCCTATAGAATGGTAACATCTTCTATTTCTGTAACCGGTGCTGGGTGATGTTCGTACCAATGTTTGTTTACATATTTTCCATAGTGTTTGCACATTGTCCAATGTAAATATTGCCCCACTATATCGTGACGATTTTATATTCATTTGGGACAAGTACAGAACATCCTGAGATTAGATGGTCTATTGTTTCTTGGTATTTGTCACAGAACCTGCATTTTGGGTCCACATTTTTATGAATTTGCGTGAAAGTTCCTAGTGAAAAGACTTTGGTCTTGCGCTGCAAGAATAAAGCCTTCAGTCTCAGACTTTAATCCAGATGCATTGGATTTATTAGCACATTCTGGATAATGGCCATGCAAAGATTTTTCTTGCCATCGTTGTTTCATCTGTTCAAGAGCTTTATTCTTGGCTCTCTTTTTCATATTTTTTGTCGCAATAGTTGGTTCTTGGCTTCTGTTTTGCTTTTCTACAGAATCTACTAAATGTAAATCTTGTTTGTATTTACTGCCTTCTTTTATTATTGAATATTTTTTCTTTCTGTTTTCATGTTGTTTAACTAATTGTATCATCCGGTCATTTGTTGTTTTTATGTATGTTAGTAAGCCAATAGTTGTTGTCTTGTATGGCAATTCTAGCTGAATAAGACCTCTTCCACCTTCTTTACGGGGTATGTATAGACGGTCTACATCAGCCTTTGGGTGATGCATCTTATGCTAAGAAAGAAGCTTCATTGTCTTAGAATCCATTCGTCTGATGTCGTTTAGAGTCCAGATCAAGATGTTAAAATTATATTTGACCACTGGGATTGCAAGGCTATTAATTGCCATAATTCTGTTCTGAGAATTCATTTCACTTTTTAATATCAGTCGTCGCCTTGTATAGTACTCTTTACGCACTATTTCTTTCATTTTTTTATGGTGAATTTTTTCACTCTCATTTACACCTAGGTATTTATAAGCTTCTTCTGGCTCTAAATCTTTTATTGTTGCAGCAGGGTCTAAGCTAATTGAGGATGTTTGTTGTAGCAATCCTCGTAAAACTGTAGCTTTAGCACATTTTATAACATATTATTATTATTATTATTATTATTATTATTATTATTATAGCTTACTGCAACTAAATAACTATAAAGTTTCGGTGTTATCAGTAGAGTCTTTACTAAAATACAACCCTAAAAGCAGCGGCTATAATTACAATGATATTAAATATCATAAACAAATTAGTCATAATACCAAACATAATCGAAATAGGAAAATAATACATAATAGTGGTACATACCACTATTTAGCCAACTGGTTAGTACTAAGTTAGACAATAAATTCCTTAATCTAGTTCAAAAACAATTCCCAACTAATAATCCACTTAGAAAAAAAAATTCATAAAAATACACTTAAACTGAGTTATAGCTGCACTGATAATCTTGATATGATAATAAAGAAAACACAACAATTTTTCTTTGCTAGTCTTTCTCTTTTCTTTCTTTTTTTTTTGTCTCTTTTCTCTTGCCTCTTCTTTCTTATTATTTAACTTTTTGTCCTTTATCTTTTTCTCTTTTTACCGGTTTAAATTTTTGACACGTCTGGCTTTCTGGGGCAAAACATTGAAACACTACTGTCTATGAGTCGTACACACCATTCTTTAAAATGTTATAACCTCCCATCCAACTTAATTCATCTCATTGGATGACCTCTTTATTCTTATGTTTTTTATTCATTTAATTTTTTTATTTTTTAAATCTCTTTTATATATTACCAAATAAAATAACCATATTTTAATAATTGATGATGGTGTTTTAACACCGAAACTTTATATCTATTAAGTTGCAGTATGCTAGTAATATTATAATTTCCACACATATATATAATGGGTAACGACTCTTTATCTGAGTATGAAACGGCTGGCAGTTTTAATCTATATATTTTTAGTTCTCCTGAAAATGTGAGTGGTGCAGGGTACATCAGTCAGTTAAGTGCCATACATGATACACGCTTTGGGCGATCATGTCTCGAAAAAGACATGACTGACTGGACAGAAGATTATCCTACAGTAGGTTGCCATTGCTTTCTGCGGTAGACTGGTTGCCGACCAAGGCTATAGAACCCAATCTGTCCTATTATTTAACCCATAACTGGAGGGAAGAGACGGTTTAATACCTTTCCCAAGAGTATTTGCGTGTAAGTGAATGCAAGGAATTCAACTGGAATTCGAACTCGGCTCTCCGATTTTTTCGTTCCGAGCTGATATCCACTGAGCCACAACGCATATCCGCAGGGTACATACGGTTTTGAATTTTGCTAACTACGGCTAGATTAGTTAACAAAATATACCAATTTGCCGTGCTATTTATCACATAGGGGGAAAAAAGAAAAAAATGTATGCATAGATTTCTAAAGGGTGTTTTTGCATAAGTGAATGTCACGATGTGCGTTTTGGCGTAATTGATATCTTCTCGGAATGAGAAATCGGAGAACTGCGTTCGAATTCTTCATCACTCAAATATCTTGGCAAAGATATTAATCCATTTCTTCTTCCTCCAGCTGTAGGTTGAATAGTAGGAGAGCTTGGGTTCTACAGACTTGGTTGGCTAATAGTCTGACGCAGAAAGAAATGGAAATCAACCATCATGCATGAAATACTATTGACATATCTGGTCAGGCGCTCCTACTGTTCGTCTCAGTGTACTCGACAGGCTCCAAAGAAGAATCTGTAATGTGATTGGTCCCGACCTGGTAGCCCGACTCCAGCCACTTTCTCATCGACGGGATGTAACTTCCCTCTGTCTTTTCTACAAATAATTTCATGGTTTCTGCTCTGAAGAACTTAGGTCACTGGTTCCCCCTCTACAAGACTTTACTCGTTAAATCTACCAAATGCAGCCGACAATTCTATTCCAGTAGCTTCTTTTTTCGCATTTCCCGCCTGTAGAACTTTCTTCCGTAAACTTACTTTCCTGACAGCTACAACCTCCATGAATTTAAAAGCAATGACAATTCCCATCTCTTATCCACTTGACTCCAGACCTTCCCTCGTCCTTTCTACATCATCCCATTTATCTTGTTTTTTTTTCTTTCTCACTTTACCTTCGCAACTTTTATCACACCTGTGTTCCCGTTCTTCTCTTGACCTTTCTCTGACACACCCTGTAACTGATTCGTCTTTTTCTTTACACTCCTCCTGCTTAAACTTTTACTCTCTTATGTAACCCTCTGTGTATCAGTGGCGATACAGTCTTGCTTGGAATGAAACGATTAAAAAGAAATAATGTTTCTTTTCCTAATTCTTCCACGTCCGACAACTACTTGCGTTTTATTGATCTTATTTCTTTGCTTGAGTATGATATCGATTTAATATATGAAACAGATATAGATTTACTGGAGTGCCCCGGGCAGTGCTTTGTGACCCTAATTATCATATCGATATTTGCTTTTATTCTACCTGCATTTATATACGTTACAAGTTAAACTAAGCTTACCTGACTATTAAAGGATGAAAAATTTCGATGATTTTGATGTAATTCCGAGGGGTGCGTGCAAATCCGTGAATTTGTTTTGCTTCTGATAAGTTTCGAATAATAGTATGAAAGTTGCACATTGTTGATTTAACGGAATCATTAATTATAACATGTTTCTTATTTGTATTTAGATACATTGTATGTATTTTCATTTCTTCTAGTTGAGTTCTTCACTTTTATTGCATATGATACATTATTGTACATAATTAGATTGCAATAAAATTTTGTATTATATATATATATATACCAGCAGTATAGCCCGGCGTTGCTCGGGTGTAATGAAAGCTTTAAAACTAATCCATGGTCCTGGAGTTCAGACTCTTTGGATTGGCACGAAAGACTAAAAAGCAATAGTTGTTTCCAGTTAAAGCGAAACCGTACACTGAAAGAAAAATGAATGGATCTAAGTTAAATTTTCATTTCCTGGTATCGATATCCAATTTTCTGCAATCTTGTAAGAACTGCAACCTTGAAACTTCTGAATATCGTTTCTTATGTCTTTGTCTATGAGTGTATCAAATTTGATTAAAATCGGACCATTCCTTCTATAAACCGACTTGTTCGATTATCGATTTTTGATATTTATCGGGATTACCTCGACACAAAATCTAGCTAAGAACACTCACAGACGCTTACAGTACAACTGTGTAAATTTTCAAGAAAATCGGTTCAGCCGTTTCGGAGTCTATAGGTAACGGACACACACACACACACACACACACACACACACACACACACACACACACAAAGTTGCATTTATAAATAAGTTTAGATCTTTAAACAAGATAAACGTCATAATTATCCCAACCCGAGGAACCTTTCGGCCAACACTTGTCAAGGGCTACGTTGGCTTTATTATAAAGGGTCAAAAATAGAGGACAAAAAACAATGGAAAACTTACAATACTGGGGGAAGATGGAACTCGATTAAAAATAAACTTTATTCAATAAATATTAAAATGTAAGGTGGGTGTAAACATGCAATTCCACAAGTGTGAAAAAAAAGAAAAACTGTTGCACTCACAATCCCTTCAGTGATTGTAAGGAGCGTAGGAAACGCTCTTTCTGCCTGCACAGGCTCGGCTGCTGGAGTTTAAGGCAAATAGCCTCTAAAACACGAAGATGATATGCCGTTCGAGCACTGTGCAAGACAGTGAACCAATTGTCCTGATACCAAGAGGCACATGCCTGACTGTCCAGCAGGTGTTGGCCGATTGCTCAATCCAGAACAGCTTGGGTTGTTCTTATTGGTCTGAGAGGGTTACCCGAACGTATATTAGCGGGGTCGTGTTGTGCAACCCGCGTCTCCAACCTCAGATTGGTTCGTCCTATATATAACGCATCGCAGCGGTATTTAAATCTATAAACAACAGAACTTCTTTGAAAATAGGACAACCTATCTTTACTAAAGGATGGAAACACAGGCCTTGTCTGAAAAACAACACGTAACTGAACCGAATAATACCCGGACGAAAGACATGCCGAAATGTTATCAGTTATATATATATATAGTGATTACTACCTGACGAGACATTGTCCTTTCAATGAAGAAACAAAATGTACACTTTGTAGTAGGATGTAATTTGTACATGTTCTAAACTATAATTTATAATAAATATTCATAGCTCTATTTCTGATTTAAATTAATATTTTCTTCGTTCCTTATTCTCTTGAATATATATATATATATACTTCTTCTTTATGTGCCGTGTCCTGTCAGGACGTAGGTGATCATGGACTTCAACTTACCCCTCTCCCTTATCGCTCTTAACACTTTTTCACCTTGGTATCTATCCCAAACCCTGTTCGGCCATCCACTTGCTCAAACCCATCAAGTATGTCTTGCATTGCTTTCCTCTGTCTGTCTTTCCCCTCTATCCGTTCCGTGAGGAAATTAAGATCTAGTAAAGTGTTTGGGCGTATCATAGATTCGGGGAAGGGGGCACGGGCACCTTGCATCAGCCCTGGTCAGCGGGACAATCCTGTTAACCCTCCTCGTAATTCACTGAGTTTAGCTTAGTCGCAATTGTGCAATGACAGACGCGATTAAGCCGGTCATTTTGACTCTACAGAGGGCGTCTTGTATTTAGCGAAAACTTCAATTTGAAAAATATTCGCAAATAAACGACCTCCATAAGTGATACCATTTTATATCAGTTAAACTTTTTAATTTTATTTATTTATTTATTTATTTATTTTTCCTCTGACTTGAAATTTAAAAAAAAAACTGTACGGCCATTCGTAGTAATCTTTAGATTCATTATTTATTATTTGCATAACCAAATATGCAGATTCAAAGCCTCAGATGATACGAGGGTATGTCGCAAACCTGTTGATCGAATTCAACTTAAATTTTGCCCTTGACAAAATCAGAAATTAATTTGAATCTCTTCCAGCTAAAGAAGGCAAGATTCTCAGCTCACTGTCAATATTTCTTGGGCTATGAAACAAGTTCTCGCGTCGCCGTAGGCAAAATTACTTTAGCTAGCAAGAAAACTATTCAAAGAAAACAGACATCAATTAATAACCCTGCGGCAGTAAAAGCGAGATGCATTTTTGCAACGCCATTTTTTTTTCGAAGCTATTCATGTTACAAGGACAGTTTCGCTTTTCTTTTTCAAATTATTTTATCATAATTAACGCGCCGTGAAATTAGTGATATCTCGTGGCTATTGATACGAATGAAGATTCGTGAAGTCTTCACGAATCTCTCGATATGTCAGTATTTTAAAAGTTTTTCTTTTTATTATTAATCGCTCAATATAAGGCTCAAGTACCACCCAAGCAAAGTCACCTGAATCCTATTTTTTGCATGAAAATCTTTTTTTTTATAAGAAAAGCCTATTTTTGAAAAGAAAATCATATTTTGATAATAAAATCCTAGCAACTTTGAAAAAAATGACAAAATCTGATGCATAAAATAGTGATTTGTAAGACACGAAAGCCACTCAAGATAGAGGGTTACAGTAATATTTAGTAATTTTAAACGAGGCCTGTGATATGAATGGAAGGGAAATAGTAGGAAATTATTAATATGAGGATTGGAAAGATGTATAACGTCTGCCCCACGTCTTGAAAGGGGTTAGAATTGGGATATTGTAAATATGTATAAGAAGTGAGGAAGGGTTTCATATTGATTCCCTACTTGAAGCTGTTAAGATTGTAGTGATCAGGGAAGCATCCACTCGGGAACCCATTCCGCAACAGTTCTGGGAATGAAGTTGTTTGATTGAAACTTACTCTTGACAAATGGAATATGAAGGGAATATAAGAAAAGTCGATTCAGTGTGTATGGCATGGCGGTTCCCAGCTATGAAGGCCTGCATTGGCAACACGAAGAATGTAGCTGGCCCAAAAACCTGCCATGAAAATAGTAGCGAGAGACTATACACTTTGTCGAGGCTGGAAAGTGAAAATTATATAGCTCCAGCCCGGCTGTGGTTGCAATATTCCATTATTTGGGGGGGGTCTTTCTTCCTGCTGAATTTTTTCTTTGCTTTTTTTAAGTATTAAATTTATACCAGATACAAGGCCCAAGAGCCACGCAATGTAGAGAATTACAATTGTCATAGTAATGTTCAATTAGGTTTGAGTGTGTGTGTGTGTGTGTGTGTGTGTGTGTGTGTGTGTGTGTGAGAGAGAGAGAGAGAGAGAGAGAGAGAGAGAGAGTGATAGGAATTGAAGACTGTTCTAAAGGATATTATGAGGATCAGAATATTCGAAACAGGAATTTGTAGAGAATCAAAATCACATATATTCTGAAGGGATGAAGGCATTTAAAAAAAATATTATTAACGCGTCTTTAAACCAGCGGTAAAGTATTTATTCGTATTCAATTTAGAATGTTAATCAGTTCTCGGGTCGCTTAACTTCTGCGTAAGCATTATTAGAATTATTACACAAGTTGGTTAAATGATTTGTTGAAATGGGTTTAATTGTGTCAACTCGGGGTGTCGAGTTCGAATTTAAGTTAAATTCCTTGCATTCAATTACGCACAAATACCCTTTGGAAAGGCATGGGTTAAATAATAAGACAGATTGGGTTCTATAGCCTTAGCTAGCAACCAGTCTACCGCAGAAAGCAATGGCAACCTACTGCGGGATAATCTTCTGCCCAGTTAGTTATGTCTCTTTCGAGACATGATCGCCCAAGCGTGTATCACATATGGTACTTAACTGACTGAATAGAAAATGGCATTTCACTGTAACTAAACTAATAGATTTCGTTTGCATATTTGTTTAGTGGCATATAAACTCCTTATGGAAATATGAAATTTAATTTTTATGGAAGTAATTAGCAATTTCTTTTACAAAACTGTATCGCTCGTAATATTTTTTACTATGAAAATGTATTGTTGATATTTGTTGATATACTATGAAAAATGTATTTTTATACTTTCATAGTTTTTTTTTTTTTTTTTTTGAGTTCACTGTTTGCCCATAGCTGGAACCCTAACAGGTGCTACTACCATTATATACCCACTTTCTACACGGTCGAAACGTTGATAGTCACTCGCACCTTCATCGATATTTTCATGGAAAGTTACATTCCTTAATTCCATCAATGTAGACCTTCACAGCTTGGAGTCTTCATACCACGGTCGCCTCATCCTTGTTGAGACTTGACCAGAGTAGTTTTCAGTTCCCACTAACCGTTAGGCTATTTGCACATCCGAACAGAACCGGACAACAATTCATTATTGCGCTAAATTATAACTTTGCGCCAAACATCGTACTAAACTGAGTCGTATATTGTGGTCTATTGCCGCCTATCGGAAATGGAGCTGGAGAGCCATGACAGAGTTCAAAAGCGTTTATGCAACCTTTTGGCACGTTTCACATTATACACCCACTTTCTACACGGACGAGACATTGCTACTCACTCACATCTTTATCGATATTTTCATTGCAAAGTTACATTCCTTAATTCCGTCAGTGTAGACCTTCACATCTAGGAACTTTCATACCACAGTCGCCTCATCGTTGTTCCCTGTTCAAGGACAGATTAATTGACTGGTTTGTTTTTTTACGGTTTATCAACCCTTTGCAGATTATTCAAGGCTAGAAAATATTTCTGGGTTATAAGTTTTTTATTCAGATAATAATGATTTAGTGATACTAAATAACCTATAGCTGGGAGAGAAGAGGTGGATTCTTACCTTTGTTATGGTTATTTGTACCTTGGTAAATATCAGTCAGTTAAGTGCTACGTGATACAAGCTTGTGCGATCATGTCTCGAAGGTGACATGACTGACTTGGCAAAAGATTATCCTGTAGTAGGTTGCCATTGCTTTCTGCGGTAGACTGGTTGCCAGCCAATGCTATAAAACCCAATTTGTTCTATTATTTAACCCATATCTAGAGGGAAGAGACGGATTAATACCTTTCCTAGGGGTTTTTGTGCGTAAGTAAATGTAAGGGATTCAACTGGAATTCGAATTCGGTTTTCCGATTTTTCGTTCCGTGCCGATATCCACTGCACCACAACGCACACCCTGGGTGAATATAATGAACCCAATTGTAATAGGAACCCGTTTCTCCGATTAACAACTCTGAGCCGTTACCCATTATACCACGAGCACATCCAAACTGACAGCACTTGGTTTTCCCAAGTGGTGACCCATCCAGGTATTGACCAATGTTTGTAGAGTGTTTCAAAGGGACAGACCCAGAATTGTTACTTTATGAAACAGACTTCCTGGAAAGTTCTTACATCTCTACCTTGTCATTTCTTGTCGGCCATCCATATAATCGTTTTCTTTTTGTACCTCTGTTTGTTACAATAAAACAACAAAACGGCACATTGTCAGTGCAGGACTGTTAAGCTATTTTAGCTTGAAAAAGAATCAATTTCCAGTGTTACCTTCGGGCTCACGGCAATAGTAATGATTCGATCTTGTATTCATGTTTGTATGCTTTTGTTTCCCGCCTTCTATGTCGTGTCATTTCAGGACGTGTGTGATCTCGGCTCTCCCGAACTTCGTAGCCTTTCTAGCTTTTAGCAATTTTTGTCTTTTTGCCATCCCTCCTACTCTCTGTTCTATAATTTATTTATACAACTTCAATAAGTAATAATTCTGTATGATTCTTTATGGCTTTTGTGAAATAAAATCCTATTTTCGAAAAGAAAAATAAAGCAATTTTTGGCAAGAGAATCCTATTTTTGGCAAAAGTTCATATTTTGAAGTGAAAATTCTTTTTTGGCAAGAAATGCCTATTTTTTGTAAGAAAATCCTATTTTTGCAATAAAATCATATCAACATTGAAGAAAGAGGAATAACAAAATACTGTAAATTGCAGCATAAAATAATGATTTGCAGTTGAATGATAAAAATTTGTATTGAAAAATTTAACTCACTGCAAGTCTCGAGAGCCAGTCAAGGCAGAGGGTTACAAACATATTTAAAAATTAATATTATGACGATGTGAAGTATATATAAAGACTGACCCTTGTCATGAAGAGGTTAAGACTGATGTTCTGGGATACGTCCACACTGGAGTCTGTCCCACAAAATACCATTTCTTGGAAAAATTCTGTCTGAGAGAAATTATTTTTCGGTCAATTCACGCCCAAGCAAGACGATAATACCCCTATACTGCAAGGGGCTAGTAGGACTGACAAAGAATGAAAGCAATTTACAATCCTAAGCAAGAAACAAGGATAGACTTCCATTCATGTTCAAAAGACAGAGGATGAGAGTGAACCGGACGATAGACGAAACTATCTGCTTCTACCGAGGAAAAATAAATAACTAAATAATGAATATGTTGTCGAGTAGTTTTCGCACTGAAGGTCATAATCGGGCTATGTTGGTTGCTAATCGATTTAATTCACCCAAAATGTTAGGAACTTGGTAATCTTCCGCTGAAAACTGACTCCTTGGTATTCGGCTAACTGCCGACTAATATCAACTGCCGACTAATATCAACTGCTTTAGTCCAACTATGTCCAAAGTGGAACTAACAAGTAGTTCTACTGAACTCTAATAGAACTCTAAAGAACTCTCAAGAACTTCTAAGAACTCCTCAAGAACTTCAATATTTATTATACATATATGTACAAATGTGGTACAAGATCTAAAACGAAGATGAGGAAGGCTGGTCATCCTCTGTCCTAATTTAACTTAGCTATTCACTTTCGTTGACCCTGACACACTTACAATAAACCTTACACCATAATACCACATTTTTATTTACCATTCTTACCACGTTCACCTCAGGTGCTCTATGTAGTCCTACTTAACTCTCATACGTACAATTTTCAGTGGAGGGCATGGGCAGAAAATAACAACATTTAAAATTCCCCAATGATTTTATACAATGAAATACAATATTTACAAGAAACTAAATAAAATCGTATTAGTAATAAATCCCCCCACTACTCTAAAAATGTGATAGAAAAGTCAGTTCTCCGAACGAAAAATAATGCGCGGCTTCAAGAATTTAATTACCCCTTATCCGATCAGCAAACACTCACACAATCACTCACACATGTAAACTCCAGAACAAAAACGAAAAGCATACTTAAAAAAACGAAAGACGCCACACATTCACCGGAGAACTAAAATTCCTTAACACCTAAAGCGGGAAAGAGATGAGGGATTAAACTAAAAGAAACATGAGGACAAAAGAAATGGGGCCAATGAGCATTCATAACCTAAGTTAACTTTAAAGCGAAAAACTAAAAATCAACAAATTCCTACTCTAACCTAACAGGGAAGGGCTGTTCATGTTCCTCTCGAGCACACCCAATATTCTGATGCCTAACCAGCATCAAACAACCACTCTAGGTCAGCACCTTTCACTCGGCAGAGACGAGCAAAACTCACGCACCTTTTGCCAAATTCTGATGGAGTGAGTCGTTTCCTTTCCATCCTAATCTTGACTTTAAGCTGATGCTTAAAGGACAAGATCAGTTGAGAAGAGGTAAACTTCTCATCGCCATAGAATTCCTTCTGTCGCGTCGTCCAAATCACGACTCCCATAACCCCTAGTAAGCAAGAGAGCACGTAGTACTCAGCCTTAGATAACGGAGGTACGACATTGCTACAAACAGAACAAGCCTCAAGAACAAAGAAGTTTCCACGCAGCATGAGATTTTCATGAAACTTGCCCAACGGGGCAACAACACTGCAGTGGAAGAAGGTGTGATCGACGGTCTCCGTCAACAGCCCACAACGTACACAGGTTAAAACAGATTTTAGGCCCGCTGCATGAAGCTTCTTGACTAACCAGAGTGCCTTACGGCTCATCAGCCAGGTGAGTGATGCCTCATCGTTAGTAAGACATTTCAACCCGGGCGCCCAAGGCCATATGGAGCGAGCCTCCTGCTTCGTCAGCCCGAGCTCGCCTATCAGTTCATCTTGAACGGCCCCCCTAACTAACACCCGATATAACGCCTTAAGAGACAACGCTTGGGCGTTAGAGAAGTCATCCGTCGCCTGCAAGAGAAACTGGAGAGCCAAACGAGGAGCACTCGCCGCGAGTAGAATGGCCAGCCTCCTCTTCTGACAAGTGCACACTTCTCAAGAATAGAAAATGTTTATGGACATGCCTAGACCGCCCTCAGAAGGATGGAGGCAAAAGATCTCCCGACGCACCTTGAGAGCCTTGCCTTCTCTTCCTCAAGAACTTCTCCCGTTAACTTCCTCTTATTAAGATGGGAGGGAGAGTGCATTATCTGAAGAATGGTGTGTTTCCCCATAACAGAATAGAGACGTAAAAATACAGAGTTTTTTTTTAATAAGAAGGATATAAGTCTGATTTGATTCCGTGGAACTAGCATGGCGTGTTCTAAATGTAAAGGCCTGAACTGGTAGAACGAAAGAATGGATTTCATCCAGCAGAGTAGCGATAGGCTTGAGAAGTTGCGTCTATGGATGAAAGCTGCAGAGTGATAATATAAGTTTCCCCACCTACAAGGTCGCATAAAATAAGGAATCAATACTCCGTTTCTGGTTTAATCCGATTCTTGTAGCGATAACGCATCACAGGCGGGGTCACTTACTTTCTGGACTGTTAGAATGAACCGGCCTTTTTTTACAACAATGGAATGTACGAGAACCACTTGATAACTGCAGTGAAGTTATGACGATTCACAGATATTAAAGTTAAGAAAACTGTAAAGAACTCTGACGCTTCAACTTCAAAATGAAGCTTAAACAATTCATGAAGCTTAAACTATTCAAGGGGCCCATGAAGCAACTTGTTGTGTCGTGGCTCGTACCATGTGACATCCGGTCATCCGGATGTATAAAAGATAATGTGCGTTTAACACGGGGAGTTGTCATTATCACGGACTTCGTGAAGTAACACCTACTACTGCGAGAGACTGTAAATATTGTATATACGTCTTGGTTGTACCACTCGGATAATAAAGTAGTTTATCTACATTTCTCTGTGTATCTCTTCATTGCAAGATACAACACAACTAAAATCAGATCCTATTTTATTCTTGTCTTAAACATAATAGACGCGTTTCCTTTCCGAAAACTAAAGTTCATCAAATGCGAAACAAGATGTACAATGGACACAATCTTTAACACTTACTTGAAAATGGTTCACTCGTAAAAAAAAACAGCCAAAAATCGCCATAAATTATCTCAGAAAAATACTTTGTTTTTGTTGTTATTATTATTATTATTATTATTACTACTACTACTACTACTACTACTACTATTATTATAACAACAATATATATATATCTTGCTTAGGTGACAATATCGGGTCATCCGTCTTTAAAGGAATCTTGTTTGACATTTCTCCGTAAGCAGGCAAATAGTAACAAAGCTAACCTTAGTACGACATGAGACAACAAATTTTACTGACTTGAAAATGTTTTACTCCTAAAAGGCCAGCAAAAAATTGCCATAAAAGATCTCAGAAAAAATATTTTGTTTGTTGTTATTATTATGTCATTTTTCATCATATTTCGATTTCTGCTTTGGTTTCACTAACCAACTAAGTCTGCGGGGAGACCTAAGGCAGGTAGTGGCGTGTTGTTATGGCTCCATTTCATGTTTTTCTATCTTCCCTATCATCCTCAGCATTACATAGATAAAGTTTTCCTTAGTGTGTGGGCTGTACTTAATAAGACAATTTTTTGTATGTCTCTTAAGCTGGGGTTTCCAGGGATTCTTTCAATGTGTTGTTTTGTTCCATTTTTTATCATTCCAAGTGCACCTACTATCACTGGCACAACTCTTGTTTTCAATTTCCACATTTTTTCTATTTCAATTTCCAGGTCTTTATATTTTGACAGTTTTTCAAATTCCTTGATTGCTATGTTACAATCCGCTGGACAAGCCATATCAATTAATAGACAAGTTTTCTCCTTCTGGTTTTTAACAATAATGTCTGGCCTGTTTGCTTCAATTTTTCTGTCTGTGTAGATGGTGTAATCCCATAGAATGGTTACATCTTCTATTTCTGTAACCGGTGCTGGATGATGTTCATACCAGTGTTTACAGCTTTTCCATAATGTTTGCACATTGTCCAATGTAAATATTGCCCAACTCTATCGTGGCGATTTTTATATTCGTTTGGGGCAAGCACAGAACAGCCTGAGATTAGGTGGTCTATTGTTTCTTGGTGTTTATCACAAAACCTGCATTTTGGATCCATATTATTATGCATAATATTTGCCTGAAAGTTTCTCGTGAAAAGACTTTGGTCTTGTGCTGCAAGTATATATCCTTCAGTTTCAGACTTTAATCCAGATGCACGTAACCATCGATGAGTATTAACTTTGTCAACATTGGATTTATTGGCACGTACTGGATATTGGCCATGCAGAGGTTTGTCTTGCCAGCGCTGTTTCATCTTTTCAAGTGCTTTATCTTTGGCTTTCATTTTCATATTTTTTGCCGCAATAGTTGGTTCTTGGCTTCTGTTTTGCTTTTCTACAGAATCTACTAACTGTAAATCTGGTTTGTATTTACTGCCTTCTTTTATTATTGAATATTTTTTCTTTCTTTCTTCATGTTGCCTTACTAATTGTATCATCCAATCCTTTGTTGTTTCTATGTATGTTAGTAAGCCAATAGTTGTTGTCTTGTATGACAATTCCAGCTGAATAAGACCCCTTCCACCTTCTTTACGGGGTATGTATAGACGGTCTACATCAGCCTTTGGATGATGCATCTTATGCTTAGAAAGAAGCTTTCTTGTTTTAGCATCCATTCGTCTGATGTCGTTTAGAGTCCAGTTTAAGATGTTGAAGCTATATTGGACAACTGGGATTGCAAGGCTATTAATGGCCATAACTCTGTTCTGTGAATTTAATTCAGTTTTTAATATCATTCGTAGCCTTCTATAGTACTCTTTACGCACTATTTCTTTCATTTTTTTATGGTGAATGTTTTCGCTCTCATTTAAACCTAGGTATTTATAAGCTTCTTCTGGTTTCAATTCTTTTATTGTTACAGCAGGGTCTAGGCTAATTGAGGATGTTTCTTGTATTGATCCACGTAAAACTGTAGCTTTAGCACATTTATTCAAATTAAATTTCATTCCAATGTCTTCGCTGAAGCATTTTACAGTTTGCAGAAGACCTTCCAGCTCATTATCATTCTTAGCATATAACTTTAAGTCATCCATGTAAAATAGATGGCTTATTTTCTTTTGTTATTATTATTATTATTATTATTATTATTATTATTACTGCTACAGCTGCTACTACTATTATTATAACAGCAACAACAACAAAATATATATCTTCCTTTGGTCACAATATCGGATCACCCGTCCTTAAAGGAATTTTGTTTGCCATTTCTCAGTAAGCAGGCAAATAGTAACAAAGTTAACATAAGTACGACGTGAGACAACAAATTTTAAAGTACCCAACAGTTATTACATGTGAGAATAACTTGCTAACCGTAGCTGCAGTAGAATGCATCTATCCTTAATAAATATCCAGAATTGGCTTTAAGCCGAGAAGCAATTTAATAGTCTGCCTCAAAGACGCTGGGTAAATCTCCAGTGTTTATTTTAGCCTGGGGGGAAAAACGTACAGATTTCGGTATAAATAAATTATAGCGCTACGCCGACGGCAAGGGAGCAAGGCTTACAGAATTTAACTCTCGCGCCAGTCCCCGATTTTAACTTCAACAATCTCGTTCCAGGATAACAGATTCTGCGTAATGCAGCAAAGCAGACGATTCGATCAAAGCCATGGTATGGTTTTTAGGTACTTTCCAAGCACGTTAGCATCGCCTTCCTTGGCCGATAACATCAGGAAGTCGCCTTCCTGACAAATCAATCAGGGTGAAAACATCACGTTCTAACCACTAGACCACACGCCCAACACACACACACACACACACACACACACACACACACACACATATATATATATATATATATATATATATATATATATATATATATATATCCCAAACGAAAATAGCTTGTAGGTAAAATCCCAAAACAGATCCTATTAATATTAATAATATTAATATTGAAAATTATCCTGGTAGAGGGCTCGATGTAAATAGTACTATATATTTACAGAGCCAAATATGTATATTTTTAAATAAAACTCCGAAAAGTACATATGTGGTTTGGCCATTTTAGCGAGGAAAAACCTCGCTTCTTCAGCGACAAATTCTTTATTATGCAAATACGGGACAAAATTCATATTTGATAACGAAGAGACGTTTTTCCCTCGCTGAAATGGCCATACGACATGTAATTTTTCGGAGTTTTATTTGAAAGTGTGTGTATATATATATATATATATATATATATATATATATAATGATAATAATAATAATAACTTTATATATATTATTGGTTATTTGATTAATTATTTTTTCGTCATAATAAAATTAGACCAGTACACAGTTGTATTAAAAAGGGTTCAATATATATTTTGAACCCTTTTTAATACAATATATTTAATTTAATACAATATATTTAATTTAATATATATATATATATATATATAGCCTTTGAAATTTCACTCGCCCGATCGACTCAGTCCATTAAAAACTTAATTGGGCGATTGAAGTTTATAGCTTAACTTGCCCGCGGTCGATTAAAAATTTGGCAATGAAACGTGTCCCTTCAAATATAGGAAAAGTAAATCTGATTGCTTTTACAACCTAAAAGTATGCCATTAAAGATTCACAAATTACTTAGAATGATGTACAATGATATTATTGAACTCTTTGGTCTTATGTATGGCGCTTGATTTTCGCAGTTAAACAAAAATCGACGCTCCCAGAGCAGAGCCAAAATGTCACTTTCGCCCAGATTAAAGAGGCTCACAGATTTTTAGAAACTCATTTGGAAAAATATTATCCTTGACACAACATCTATATTTCCTCTCCGCTTACGAGAAGTAAAAACGAGCATTTGAAAGAAAGAAAAGAAATACGCATACTTCTTTCAAATAAGCACCAAAAAACAAAATATACAAGTAATTGATTTTTTCTAGAAAATCGTTAAGAAAATCAGATTTGTTATTTTTTATCATCTACGGCATGGTGGTTGTAGTGAAACAGAAGAAAGAAACTACGAATTTAGGTACCTCCACTCAATTGCACACCCCCACCCAAAAAAACAGCATATTAAAGGGATCAAAATTAATAAAAAAAAAAGATTTATCATCAAATGGTTAATGCTATAAATAAAAGGATGGATCAAATTTTGTTGTTATAATTTTTTTTAATTTTTTAAATCCTTTCTAACAAGTCCGAAATTTTAATTAAAATTACATTTTCAGTTTTCCATCAGCGCTTCACGCTGTTTACTTAAGGCGACAATTAAGAAAATGGAGTCGGTCGAGTAAAATTATTTGGGGGCGAGTAAATTTTCCCTCGTTCTCGACCGCCGGTCGAGTGATTTCTTTTTCAAATTTCAAAAGCTATATATATATATAAAATGTAAAGTATTTAATGCCAAAAATTATTGTTTTTCAGCAACCGGTGGAAAGACATTTTTGGCAATAACAACATAACGGAAGCCACCAATTGATATAATGCGCCTTAGACCACTCGACCACGAATGATTCCACACTGTAATCGAAGTTAAATTAGTAGGGGTCTCAGGTTAGAATCCTACGGAATGACACACATTTTAGTTACAAAATTTATCGCAAATAATGAGGCCGGTAGAAATAAATATATGAATATACTGATCAAAAACAGAATATCTACTCAAATACGAATATCGATTACAAATAATGTTCCAACAAATAAATATCTATATATAGTTTTAGTGCAAAGAATTTCTCACCTTAACTAAGCAGGTTCATGTCGATTGGGGGCATCAAAACGGTGTCTGCACGAAACTTCAAAGCGAAACATTATTATAACTCAACAATATATATATATATATATATATATATATATATATATATATATATATATATATACGGCGAAACAGATCTGTCTGCGGATGACAATATTTACGCTCTCACACCCTGATTGAGCACTCTGGAAAATAGTAGATTTTGATAAACAGTAGCTACTCTGGCATGTACGCATCGCTCATTCAGTGAAATTAATTCGAGCGCGCTAGCTATTGGGCACGTATAATGATATGTGCTAAAAAGTCTGCCTATTTCCACCGAACGCCCATAGCCCAGGGGTAGAGTCGCCGACCGACGCCATTTCGGTCGGGTTTCAATCCTGGGTAAAAAAGCAATTGGAGTCTAACCGTACTGATGAGCTGTGATACGGCGAAACAGATCTATCTGCGGATGACAATATATATATATATATATATATATATATATATATATATATATATATGTGTGTGTGTTTTTATAAACCCATTTGTATATATATTTGGATCAAATTTAATATTGATAAAATATATAATAGGATCTGGTTTTGGGGATGCTCTTCCTTTTGGGGTGGATTTAATATATATATATATTCGTCAGCCACATATAAGCCCATTTCGCCTTTTATCCTCGACAGGTATCCTCGAATACGAGAGACCAGCTATTATATATATATATAATCGGATGTCTAACCGTACTGATGAGCTGTGATACAGCGAAACAGATCTGCTGCGGATGACTATATATATATATATATATATATATATATTGATGCATGTTTCATTAAATAATATAGACATGTTTTGTCGATTTATCTTATGTCAATTTTTTCATATCGTCTGATAAGCTTAATAGCATTATCGTTGAAAGAGGACAGGTTTTTTTATTTAATCCTTTCTGAGCTTTTGGCTTACATCAGCCATTATCAAAGATGACAGTTGTGTTTCTTTGTAATAAACAGTTCGTGGACGTGTTATATATCGCCGTATGACGACAAAACAACAAACACGCATAAATAAAAATATAAGGTTATATTTTTATTATTGACGACGAACTGTGTGGAATAGAGAACGGAAAGGGTGAGGGCACATATAGAATGGCTGACGGGAGTGTAGTCTGCCTGTGTTGTCTCTCTCTGCTTCCACCGGCCGTTCTCTGCTACTGGCGAATCCGTGTGTTGAGGTCTTTATATAGTCCTCTAGAACCGGGACTTTCCTTCCGGTTTTTTGCCTCGCCCACGCACGCCCACGTAATTCTAAGAGGCACCTGATCTGTTTGCCTCTGTAGCCATTTCCGCCGCTGTCGGAAATAAGGTCAAAATGACATCCGCTCCGGCTTCGACAGGATGTATTTCACAAACACCTGTCTTGTCGCTTCGCCGCCCCCTTCACCGACGGAAAACACCATCGCTTGCATCACTTCCTCGGGTGGGGCCAGATTGTTATATTACAGACGGACGATAGTAGTAGTCGTCTATTTTGTTTGCATAGAAGATTGGCGAATGCGAGCGTGCGTGCTGGAAAATAAAATTGCATTACAGCTATAGGCGTCTCACATGACCACGTGAAAGTGAAGGCGAGAAATATTAAGTATGGAAAGCCATTGAGATAACCAATCGCTTCTGTTATCTCTTGTAGGCATTTGGGAATGTTTGTGGAGATTTCGTAGTTAATTTTGTTCAGGTTAGGTTTCAACTGTTTTATGTATATGGCTTCGAGTATTTTTAGTTTTTGTTTATTGCTTTTATGTTTAAGTATATATATATATACATATATATATATATATATATATATATATATGTATGTATGTATATGTATATATATATATGTATATATATGTATATATATATATATGTATATATGTTTGCTTTTATATATGTGTGTTTGTTTACATATATGTATGTATGTTTATGTGTGTATATATATATATATATATATATATATATATATATATATATATACAAGGATTAATTCAAAGATGTTGAATGGCCATTTCGATATGAAGATCCCCACGGGGAACGACACATCACCTCAGCAACAGAAAAAAACCTTTTCCAGTTTCTGAAAGGTTTTTTTCTGTTGCTGAGGTGATGTGTCGTTCCCCGTGGGGATCTTCATATCGAAATGGCCATTCAACATCTTTGAATTAATCCTTGTTTAATATATATTTGCTCTGTAATATTTTATTACATGGAGCTCTCTTCCTGTATCATTTTTTAATATTAAAATAAATTTTTAATATTAATTAGGATCGGGTTTTTTGGAATTTACCTTCCTGCTTTTTTCCCTTGGATTGAAGTATCTGAATTAAAATATATATATATATATATATATATATATATATATATATTTGTCTGTATATTTATATATGTATGCACAAACAAGCGGTAATGTTCCGAGTTACTTGACTTAGCCACTTCACAGATATCCCTAGCATTTTGAAAGAAAAACGCAGGAATTCTGCAGCAACTTAATATTCAATATATTTACATTAACTGCGTTGTAAAGTCGACATGTTTTTTTAAAGTTCGGAATCATCTCCAAAGGCTGGTTTCAAATTATACATGGTATTAAATATGAACAGTGAGGTCAAGAAGATATGATTAATCAGCATCTGCTATGTCATGTGCCAGTTGGCTCAACTTAAGAAAAAACTCAACTTTTAGGCTTTTCAGATTTCCTTTCAACCTTCTTTTATTGACTTTCTGTTTCTTTATTGTTAATTTCTTCTGCTGCTTTTTTTTTATTATTTAAATACGAGAGCTGTCCAAAGTGTAAGGCATAAATATTTACTAATCCGACAATTTTTATAATCATTTCACCCCAAGCAAGGCAGTTTTACTGCCGCTGATGCGCAGGGAGGTTACATAGAGTGAAAGTGATGAGAAAGACGGGCAGGTTATAGGGGGTGTCAGGAAGAGGGTAATAGAAGGATGAGAATACTGTTGTGATGGGGGTGGAGTTGATAGAGAAAAGAGAAGTGATGGTTAGTGAGATAGGAGATAACTATTGCCCTTACATTTAAATTCTTAAGGATTGTAGCTGTCCGGGAAGTAAGTATACGGAAAAGAATTTCACAGGCGGGAAGTGCGAGAAAAGAAGCTGTTAGAATAGAAACTGCGGTTACATTTTATCAGTTTCACTGTAAAAGGGTGGGACCTAATTGCTAGTCTAGTAGCTTGAGTAAATTCATATATAGGAAGCAGAAGCCGTTATCAAAGATGACAGTTGTGTTGGTTGTAATAAACAGCAGGTTTATTACATATTGTATTAGCTCCACCACCTCAAGCCTTCTTACTTTTTCATTTTCTCACTCGTCCATGATCTATGAGGTATTGGCAGGACGTAACGGTCGTGTGAAAGAACTAAGAAACTAACTAACTAAAAACTAATAAAGAGAAGTACGAACAGAATTATGACATAATTATGACAAGGTGTCTCTTCTTTGTAGAAGATACACCTTGTCATAATTCTGCTCGTACTTCTCTTTGTTAGTGTTTAGTTAGTTAGTTTCTTAGTTCTTTCACACGACCGTTACGTCCTGCCAGTACCTCATAGATCATGGACGAGTGAGAAAATGAAAAAGTAAGAAGGCTTGAGGTGGTGGAGCTAAGCAATGTAGGTCGTAAGAAAACATGCCATCAAAATAGCGATAGACCAGCGAGATTCTCGACATTTTGTTTGTGGGAAAGGGAATGCTGGATTGGATCATGATGAGGAGGAGGTTGCATGTTACCAGCACTGCTACGCTACTTTTCCATGTAGTCGCTATCGAAATTGTCACTCCGCTTCTCTTGCATTTAGCATGACCTTTGCATGTTAAACTATCTAGTCCCTCTGTCCTAATAATGTTTTGTTTTGTTTTTTTATAATCATTTCACCCCAAGCAGGGCAGGAACGCCACTGCTGCACAGAGGGTTACAGTAAAAGAAAAAACAGGGTAAAGGGGATGTCTAAGAAAGGATAAGAGGTGGATAGGATTTAGGAAGGTGAATGTGATTACGGGAGATGAATGAGATTTAGATAAAAGATGAGAATTGACGTTGCATTCGAACTTTTGGAGATTGTACCTATCAGTAAAGTAAGTATTTGGGCGAGAGTTCCACAGATGAGAAGTGCGAGAAAAGAAACTAATGAAGTAGAAGTGACGATTACATTAGATACGTTCGAAATCAATGGTTGGAAAGTGAGAAAAATTGTTCATCTCCTTTCCAGAAGTTGGGTTATAAAATTCACACGGCACCGGAAACTGTTTTTTGAGTTCCTTTTGCATTATGGGAAATTTTTTTTTTATTATTATTTTATTTACTGGTTTATTTTATTTCTCCCACAAGCGAATGATATTGCATTTAAAATTTCGAAGATTATAGCTGTTAGGGAAACAAGTAAACGGAAGGGACTTCCACAGATGTGAAACCTGTACCTATACCTGTTTCGGCATCCATCCTAGTCGAGTTGAACCGGTTTCATCCCAAGCGATTGAGAAAGATTCGTTAGGGTTTGTTTAAGGGAAGGGTTCCAAGTCCTACCCTGTATAAACCTCAGATATTTTTAATTATCCCACAACAGGCCGCCAACACCTGCTGCGGTAGGCTGGTTGCCAGCCAAGGCTATAGAACCTAATCTGCCCTGTTATTTAACTGGAGGAGAGGGACGGATTAATACCTTTCCCAAGGATATTAGCGCGTAAGTGAATGCAGAACATTCAACTGGAATTCGAACTGGACTCCCCGTTTTCTCTTTCAGAACCGATAGCTGCTGCACCACAATGCACATCCGCCAAGAAATACTTACAGCACCTGGTATTCCCAAGCAGTCACCCATCTAAGTACTGACTAGGCTCAACGTTGATTAACTTCGGTGATCGGACGTGAACCGGTGTATTTAACGTGATATGACTGTAAACAGATGGGGAAAATGTCTCTTTCTGATTGTAAATAAATATTTTCCTAATTCTTTCTAATTCCTTTATGACTTCCTTGTTGTTCAATTTTTTTTTTTTAATCATATCACCCCGAGCAAGGCGGTAACACCACTGAAGTGCAGGGGGCTACGTAAGAGTGAAAAGATTGAAAAAGAGAAAGCCGGAAACCACATCCTAAAGAGGGAACAAGGGATGAGCCTCTACACCTGTTCAACAGACGTGGGTGAAGTGCGAACCGGGCGATAGTTTAGTCTATCTACTCCAATTGAAAAAATAAACAAAAACAACAACAACAACAAAAAAAAAGAAAAATGAAAAGATTGGAAAAGAGAAAGCCGGAAACCACATCCTAAACAGGAACGAAGAGATGAGCCTCTACACCTGTTCAATAGACATGGGTGGAGTGTGAACCGGACTATGCATGATTTTAAATGCTGAGTTAGTTTTCATTGGGTAGCTTGTTCTGTAAAACTTGTAAGTAGAATACGGATTTCATCATTAAAAACAAACAAGACGGGATAAATACTTTCAGCAATTTTAATTGCTTTTTTTTTTAAACAGTCGCTATTTTCATGCGAGTTTATGTGTTTAGTGGATACATAAAATTAGGAAGAGGAATGTGACAAGAATTTATTTATAAGCAGCAGATTTGCACCATCATGGCTTACAGCCGAGTTCGAATTCCAATTAAATTCCCTGCATTCACTTGCGCGCAAGTATCGTTGGGAAAAATATTAATCCGTCTCTTCCCTCCAGTTATTGGAGAGGAGAGTTCCAATTCCCATTGGATTTATTAGATTCACTTATGGCAAATACATTTGGGAAATGTATTTGTGGTCCAGTGGATATCGGCTCGGAACGAGAAACCGGGGAGCCGAGTTCGAATTCCAATTGAATCCATTGTATTCACTTACGCACAAATACCCTTGAGAAAGGTATTAATCCGTCTATTCCTTCCAGTTATGGGTTAAATAGCAGGACAGATTGGGTTCTATAGCCAACCAGTCTACCGCATAAATCAATGGCAACCTACTGCGGGATAATCTTCTGCCCAGTTAGTCATGTCTCTTTCGAGACATGATCGCTCAAGCGTGTATCACGTATGGCACTTAACTGACTGACTGATGAATCAACTTCTAATCCTTCCAGCTATGGGTTTATTAGTTAGACTTGTATCCCTGAAGCCATTATTTATTTAAATTAAAATTGCATACAAAATATTTAAATATCCGCGTTAAATAACCCCGAGAGGTTGATATGCAACGGTACATGGGTGCACCTCCAAAATCCTCGATGGCCAAAGCTTGACAGTTGGTCTCTCCACTAACCTAACTCTCTAGGAGCTCAGTTGTGAGAAAAAAAAACCTTGCTAGTCGCATTCGATGCTTCAAAGACCAAACTAGCAAACTTTCGACATCCCCGCTCAAACCCAGAAATTTCACCAGTCGTGATGAACGGATGTTCCCTCGGGCAGGCCTTAAGCGCCTGTTCTCCGTTTGTCTCTTTTGTTGACAACCATGCAGAAGATTTAATGGTAAATTTTATGTTCTTGAATGTGCAGGTAGTGTAATGGTAAGGGACTCGAAGCGAGAAACCAGCGAATTCACTTACTCACAAATACTATTGGGAGGGGTATGTGTTGTGACCTCGTCACCAGACTGTTGTGGTCCTGTTGAAATAGTCATAAAGACTGAATAGTGTTAAACAAATATATTACAAAATCAGTCGTACAAACATATACAAATGAGAGATTATTAGCGTGACTGTTTAGTCTGGCTGTCAGAGTTATCAACTGGAATAGATTCAGCTTTCACTCTCTCTCTCTCTCTCTCTCTCTCTCTCTCTCTCTCTCTCTCTCCGCCTACTCCTCTCTTATGCTTACTCTCTATATATATATATATATTACTCTTACACTCCTTCTACAAAGCAGAACTGTTATTTATATATAACTTGGACGAGTTCATGTGTCATATGGTTGAGTCCCTATAACAGTATGAACCCACCTATTCTCCCCACAGCTATAGGCTAATTAGTAAGACTTTTATCGCTAATCTATCATTATCCAAAAAAAATGTTACAATCTAAAAATATTTTTTGGGTTTAAATAACATATAACGAATTGATAAGCCGTAGAAAAATAACTAGCCAATCATTCAATCAACACAATACTAAAACATGCAAACCTATTATAATTTATACCAGGTGAACATAACCAAAACACACCTGGAAGACAAAGTAATCGAAGAACATAAAAAAGGACACTACACCTGCCTTGGAATCAATGACCGTCGGTGTCAACAGTATTCGGAATAATCCAGGGCCTTTGAGATCTACCGTGTTTTCATTCTACAGATATAGTATTTGCATACCTTCCAAGTAGAACCGTAGAACCATCTTCTGTGAGAAATATATTCACATAGCTTAGCGCTTAAGCAGTGAAAGGAAATTATCAAACATAACAAGACATACCTGGTATAGAAAAAACAATTTATTTGTCTTGCAAAAATATGCTGAATTTTTGCTGCTTGGTATAGTCTCTTTTCTCTGCTTAGCTTGGTATAGTATCCTCCGTCTAGGAGTGGGATGAAAAAGACACAAGGAACTGCGATCCGCGACGTACAGGAACTTTCTTCTGGGTCAGCTTCTTTCACAGTTTCTTATCTTGGTATAAGATGATAGTGCTTAGAGAATTTTTCTCTAGGAAGGCAAGGCTTTGCCCATAGGGTATCCTTTTTAAGGTAAGAAGGGTAACAAGAGATTTTCTCTGTTACAAAGTTGTGGCATTAGCCTAAAAGATTACAAAGAATTGGTAAGATGGTCTCGATATAGCGAGACAAGTGGGCGCCAATTTAGGCCCTGCTGCAACAAAAATCCGGAGCGGCACAAATACGTCCGATACTGTTCGTGCTAGCTGAAAAAAGGAGTGAACAAAAACCATCGTGTAAAAAAAACATAAAACCTCTGGTAAAGCCCGCCTAAAGTTCAAAACGAGGTTCGGGTTAAATCAGCCAATCAGGAGACCCGTTACATCTGTAAATTTCCGACACTTCAGGTGATTTTTGAATTTTAAATTCTATTTTGTCCTTTCCCTAATGGTTGCCAATCACAACTAAAAATCTTAGTCTATCCTGCTATTTAACCTATAAATCAGAAAGTTAGTTATGGATCCATATCTTTCTTTAGTTTATTTATACGGAACTGCATGTATCGAACTTGACCGGAATTAAAAATCGCTATGCATTACACTACCTGCACATCCAAGAAGAAAGGATTGACCATTAAATTTAAGAAAAAAGAATACATGGTCGTCAACAAAAGAGATAGCCTAAACTGCACAATGTGTATTCTTCTTCTTTGTGCTTTGTCCTTTCAGGACGTAGGCGATCATAGCCTTCCACGTCTTCCTATCCCTGGTGGCTCTTAGTATACTTTCTCCTGCAACATCTCGAAGCCCTCGTTCTGTCATCCACCTGCTCAGGCCCTTCAAATATGTTATCTGCGGCTTTCCTCTGTCTCTTTTTCTCTCTATCTGACTTGTTAGTATCAGGTTCTCCAACCCCTCTTTCCTCATTGCATGTCCCAGGAACTTTAGTTGTCTCTTCCTGATGCTCAATATTAGTTTCCTTTTCGTTTTCACTCCTTCCAAAATCTCATCACTGCTCACATTCTTTAAGTCTTCTTAAATTTAATGGTAAATTTTTTGTGTTCTTGGATGTGCAGGTAGTGCAATGATAAGCAGGCCTTGAGTGCCTGTTGTTCGTTTGTCTCTTTTGTTGACGATCATGCATTGTGAAACGATGTGAAGAGCCATGATCGGTGATGAAATGAAAAGTGTTGTTGCATAATAAAAAGAATGAGAATAGTTGTCTGCTTTCACAGGATGCTTTTAATAATACCCTACAATTCCCCCGATTTGTCGCGTCAAGTCTCTTCATCTGTGTGAATTACGTCAGTCTCGGCATTTTAATAATAAGCTGTCAACCATTTGTTCTTTTGTTAGTGCTACATTTTTTGCAATGATCTTTTGTGTATCTTGTTTGTCCTAATTGAAGCTTTTAATTTTGAAGCGTAAACTACTGCGCACGATTTTTATTTTTCCAAATAAACCAGGTGATCGTCTTATAAACAACAGTATAACTTGTCACCTTCTTACTGCTGAGTGGTAAGCAAGTTAAACATTTTCGCGTGACTAGTGAAATAGTTTAGTAAGAAGAGTTTAATACACATTAAAATGCGAATGAACGGCTGCGTAAGAGATAGCCAAATGTTTAAATCTTTCGGAAGTGTTTTAATAGACGACAGAAAATGTGACATCGAAATTTGAAAACGCTTGGGAAAAGCGAAAGACGCTTTTCAAACGGTATATTTATGCAGTAAGAATTATTTCAAACAAGTTTTATTAAACTGTCGAAATGCAACCAAACCCTTAAGATCCAACGATGGAATAGGCAATAGATGTACACGATTTCTACGTCCAAACACTGAAAACCCCAACGCTGGAGTAGGCAACAGATGTACACGATCTCTCCGCCAAAACCCTGAAGACCCCAACAGAGGAATAGTCAATAGATGTACACGATCTCTACGTCAAAACCCTGAAGACAACAACAGAGGAATAGTCAATAGATGTACACGATCTCTACGTCAAAACCCTGAAGACCCCAACAGAGGAATAGTCAATAGATGTACACGATCTCTACGTCCAAACCGACAAAAAAGAACGTAACCAAGGCATACATTGACTGACCAAGCATCTGAAATCCGATGCTGCCAGATGCTTCTGGCCACGTGTGTGGGCTTCTCCGTCTCACAGAGTTGTCCTCCAAAGTCAAATTCACGTAAATGGCCTCATGAAAGTGTCTTTGACTTCGATTTCTACCACTCTTCAGCCAGTTTAGCGTCACGAGTGATGAAGACAGCCTTGGTTAGCTGGGGGCCCTTAGTCCGTGCACATTGGGGCCTGGACTCTGTATCGTCAGGACATCAAACGTCTAGAACTCTTCCAGCAAACGAAGCTCCTTCGCATCAGTTACAAGGCCCCCTCTCGGACATCTCTCCACCAACCTCGAAGCTATCATCCCTCAATTTGCCTTCAGCGGTGCAGTCACGTGTCTAGAATGCGTCCCACTAGACACCCACGTATCATCATATTTGGAGAAATCAACAGCGGCAAAATGCTAGGGCATAAGGAAAAGGAATAAGGAAAGAGGATGGCCACACGGATGCTCGGATGCGAGCGGATACCGATGACAATTGGAAAATACCGACTAAACTAATAGAAGGTGTCCATAAAGTTCGTGTTCACTTAAAAAAAATTTTTTTCTTTTTTTTTTTAATCGTATCACCCCGAGCAAGGCGATAATGCCACTGATGTGCAGGGGGCTACGTAAGAGTGAAAAGATCGGAAAAGAGAAAGCCGGAAACCACATCCTAAACAGGGAACAAGGGATGAGCCTCTTAACCTGTTCAATAGATGTGGGTGGAGTGTGAACCAGGCGATAGATAGATCTATCTACTCCAATTGAAAAAAAAAAGAAACCAAAGTGAGAAGATTGGAAAAGAGAAAAGCCGGAAACCACATCCTAAACAGGGAAGAAGAGATGAGCCTCTACACCTGTTCAATAGACGTGGGTGGAGTGTGAACCGGGCGATTATAACATTATTTGTATTTGTAATAGAAATAATCTGTAAAAAATGTTCTAAATCAACAAGATGGAGCTCCTTGTCACTTTGCTCTGCGTGTTAGACAGTTTCTGAAGCAGGACTTTCCTAAAAGATGGATCAGAAGGGGTGGACCATTTTATTGGCTTCCACGTTCGCCAGATTTGACTCCATTATATTTTTAATGGGGACATGTGAAAACAATTGTGTATGTAATCAAACCTAGTTCATTAGAAGACTTGAAAGGGAAAATAACTAATGCGATTTAAGGCATTACTGTAAATCGGTTGGCAAATATTTTCCGTGAGCTACAAAATCCTATTACCCTTTGTATTACTAATGATGGGGGACATGTGGAAACTTAAATAAAATTTCAATAAATCTTAAAAAATATAGATTTACTTCTTTCTAATCCTTTTTACAAATTATTTCTATCGCAAATACAAATAAAGTTATGAATTTTTTAATGTGCACACGAACTTTATGGGCACCCTGTATATATATGGCTGCCTATTGAGCTTGATTAAACATTTTCATATGCCGAGCATCTTCACTCACAGGTTATCAAAGTAACAACCTAAAACGAAATAAATGATGTGTTTTTTCCTGGGATTGCTGTAACCCATTTACCGTTGAACTGTAAACGCCACTTCTACTCGAATAGTTTCTTTTCCCTCACTTCTCACCTATGAAACTCCTTTCCATTTATTTGCTTTCCTGATACCTACAATCTCCAAAATTTGAAGTGCAGTCGCCATCTTCTATATTCTTAAATTCAGTTCATCTTTTCTCCTTACCTCAACATTCTTTTAAACATTTATTTAACCCATTTTAACTCCTGCGCACTAGTGGCGGTCTAGCCTTGCTTGGGGTGAAATGATTTAAAAAACCCAGAGCAAATGGCGCTTTGAATTCCAATTTAAGCAGCTTCAGTTCCCGTTAGGGATTAGCTTTGTCATTAGTTAAAATTACATTTTTTCAAAATTCAGTTTGACGTTTTCGATATTTATTTATTTATTATTATTATTATTATTATTATTATTATTATTATTATTATTATAGCTAACTCTAAGATCCTACAACAGTCTTTATATACTGGCGCCCAGTGAGAAAACCACTAATGTTGTGTGTTTAGAATAACTGTTAAAATTACTTAGATTAGATAAGTTTACATATATTAGCAGTTTTCAACCAGGTCGGAATCCCTCCACGGAGGAATTTCAAGGTTTAGGTGGTGGGAACGAAAATCTTTTACTTTCTCCACAAGTTTTTCATTTGCTGTAATCTTTATCAGGGTGAAATTAGTTTAAATGCCTGAACCATCTGTTAATTAATCTGTTAATTAATCTGAACCATCTTTTTAATGAATTACAAAACCTTAAAATTCTTTTGTGATTTTTGTTTATTGAACTATGCTTATGCTTATTTATTCAATAATAAGTTATTACTTAAAACAAATTATTGTACATGTATTCATGTTTAAATCTATTCAACATTTCTATTGCTATTAAATTTGTGAAAATCCTCGAAAAAAATAATTCATATAAATGTATATGTACTAATATGGAAAATAATGAAGATTTTTAATATAATTTGGAATGCACATTTTGAGTCGGACAATCTTTGGAATGATGGGTGGAGTATGACATTCTAACATGTTTTTTAAATCATTTCACTCTAAGTAAGGCGACAATGCTAGGGTGGGGATCACAGGGAGTAAAAGTGAAAGAGAACGAGAAAACTGAGAATCTGTAGAATTGAGGAAAGGACAGAAATAAAGCAGGCTGGAAAAAGACAATAATTGGTATCTAGAGTGTTGTATTTGACTTCTTGCCGCTAACAGAATTTGAGTGTTGGCGGAGTGCAATAAACAAAACAAAACGAATGTTTATCAACGCACGTGAGTAGAAAGATGCGAAGGTAAAGAGAATGGTCGACCTTAAGTAATAAAGTGAGGGTGGCCGAATCTCCCTTTCGTTGGGACAATTAATAAACATGTCTGAACTTCATGGTTAAAAAGTGTGAAGAGAACGATCATCTCCTTTCCGGAAGTGAGGGTCATAAAAATTCACACGAGACCTGAAACCCTTTTAGGTTTTCTTTTGCCTTATGGAAAAATAAAATTCTTTATTTTTTTATTATCTTATTTTTTAATTTACTTTCATTCTCACTCAGGCGATTGACATTGCATTTAACTTTTTGAAGATTATAGTTATCAGGGCAGCAAGAAATTGAAAAAGAGCTCCACAGTTTGGAAATGCGAGAAAACTAACTGTGGAGTAGAAGAGGCAATTGCATCCAGTTAGTTCAACAGTAAAACAATGAGTTTTAGTTGGCAATATCTTAGCACGCTTAAAATTCATTTAATCAGAGCACCAAAGAAATAAGCGCATCAGATCAGTCGCCATGATTATCTTTATAGAAAAACCACATCACGTCGGTGAGAAAGTGACTGAAATCAAAATGTTATCTTAGAATCGATCACGTTACATACCCTTTGGATTTTGTCATAAATTGTTAGATGTACAACAGAGAGCGTGGACCGAGCATGTGAGCAGTGATGAGATTTTGGAAAGAATGGAAACAAAAAGGAAATTAATACTGAGCATCAGGAAGAGACAACTAAAGTTCCTGGGACATGCAATGAGGAACGAGGGGTTGGAGAACCTGATACCAACTGGCCAGATAGAGGCAAAAAGAGACAGAGGAAAGCAGTGGATAATATATTTGAAGGGCCTGAGCAGATGGATGACAGAACGAGGGCTTCGAGATGTTGCAGGAGAAAGTATACTAAGAGCCACCAGGGATAGGGAGACGTGGAAGGCCATGATTGCCTACGTTCTGAATGGACAAGGCTCAAAGAAGATGAAGAAGACAACAGAGAGCACCATAATCAATATGGAAACAGTATTCAATGCACGGTCTAAGAAGCCCGACACAGTAAACAGACTTTCCTCGCAGTAGACGTAACAATTAATTTTATATTGTCGCTCCACTTCAGTGGAATCACGTGTGACCAAGAAAGCGTAGTGTTGCTTTTCTGGAATTTAACATCAGTTATCCTGATGGCAGACAGAGAAAGTTCTCTGTGGTGATTAAAAGACGACAATTTTGTTTTGGAGGCGATTCTACCTCTGAGCTATGGGCGCTCGGTAGAAGGAGGCACACTTTTAGCGTATCATGAATCATACGCCAGTAGCCAGATTGCTCTAATTCATTACTGAATGAGCGATGCGTAGATGCCAGAGTAGCTACTGTTTTTTCAAAGTCTACCTTCTTCCAGAGTGCTCAATCAGGGTGTGAGAGCGTAAATAATCATCAGCAGACAGATCTGTTTTGCTGTATCACACACACAAACACACACACACACACACACACACATATATATATATATATTACGAAAATTAACCAAGATTAACGAAACTGATTATAAACAACCGACAATTTGAAAGGATTGTTTGAACATTATTTTTGATCGATACTCGTATTCAAGTAGATATTCTGTTTATAATCCAACAATATTATATAATTATTTCTACCGGCCTGATTATTTTCGTAACAAAAGTTCATCGTAAATAATCAGGCCAGTAGAAATAAATATACAATACTGTTTGATTATAAACAGAATATCTACTTAAATACGAGTATCGATCAAAAATAATGTTCAAACAAATCATTTCAAATATATATATATATATATATATATATATATATATATATTATCTGTAAATTCAGATACAATTTAGAGGAGAAATACCCTAAAATAATATATATATATATATATATATTGTCTGTAAATCAGATAAAATTTAGAGGAGAAATAGCATTTTCAACATGTCAGTTTAAGACATGCATTGTCAACCCCGTTTAATCAAAGAATGAGGAAAAATTCTAATGCCGGAGGCAGGGGTTAGTAAAGAAAGGGGTGGGGGAATTTTGGCTATTATAGGGTTAAGCTACAGGAATCTTAGTAGTAATTTCTCTTATGGTAGTGGGAGGCATGTGACTTAACCACTTGGTTAGTAGTGGTAAGGAGGAGGGAAAAAGGTTACTGCTTCGCTAAGTTTTTAAAAATTCTATTGTGCCCGGATGTGCGTTGTGGTGCAGTTGATATCGGCTCGGAACTTTGCATTCACTTACGCGCAAATACCCTTGGGAAAAGTACTAATCCGTCTCCTTCCCTCCAGTTATGGGTTAAATAACAGGACAGATTGGGTTCTATAGCCTTTATAGATTGGGTTTTACAGCCTTGGAAATGTAATAAAAGTAATGGCAACCTACTGCGGGATAATCTTCTGCCCAATCAGTCATGTCTCTTGCGAGACATGATAGCCCAAGCGTGTATCACGTATGGAACTAAACTGACTGACTCTTGTGACTAAATGGAAGAATACGATAATTACTGCAATTTAAATTTATTCCTATGACGACACATACTAATGATTTCTCTACGTTTATTCAGAAGTACATTCTGATATTGAAATTTCAAAATCTTTTTTTTATTTCTGTTTAACATAGATTACATTTATCTCTTAAGCTATTAGAAGTGCTTATTTTGGGAACCGAATATCGACTGAGTATAAAATAAGGTGAAAAGTAAATAAACAGTATAATCTTCTTAAAGCTCATAATCCATCATATTTATTTCCTTCTGAAACCCGTGTTTGCTGAAGAGAGTTAATTTCCATCAACTGATACGAGAGTGCCGCCAATATAATCAAAATGTAATACACACAGAACTGTTACATTGCACATTACGTTATATGTAACAGTTGAAGAACCACTAAATTCAGGCATCTTCCAAATTGGGTTTAGTTACAGTATGTTCTGCATAGATTGTATCTTATTGAGTATTTATCTTTAAAGTAATTGTACCTGTAGATGAAGAGGAAGACAGTGTGACGACCGACGGCGAATCTTGCACAGTAAATGACGATGTGCGATTTCGGCGCCATAATTTAGAGTTTTTGATAACAACAAAACAAAATCAGTATTTTGCTATGAGCTTTGAAAAGTGTTTCACGTTGATCTGTTAGAGAATTTCAATGAGAAAGTAAAAAAAAAAACTGGTAATACTTTGGTGTAAGGGAGTGTGCATAAGAAAGAAACAAAGAAACAAAGAAACAAAGAATGAGAGTGAGAGAGAGAGAGAGAGAGAGAGAGAGAAAACGTGTGCCTTTGCGAGAGAATATCTATGAGAAAGAAAGAATAGTAAGGCTTTGGTGTAAGAGTGTGTATGGAAGAGAGGGTGAGAGAGAGAGTGAGAGAGAGAGAGAGTGAGAGAGAGAGAGAGAGAAAGCGTGTGCCTTTGCGAGAGAATATCTATGAGAAAGAAATAATAGTCAGGCTTTGTTGTAAGAGTGTGTGTGTGGGTGGGGAGAAAAAAGGTGTCGGTGCGATGCTTTGTGAGAGAATGTCTATGAGAGAAAAAGAGTGGTAAGGCTTTGGCATCAGAGAGTGTGTGTGCGTAAGAGAAAGAGAGAAAGAAAAGGAAACGCGTATTGGTTTATGAAAGAACTTCTATGACAGAAAAAATGGTAAGGCTTTGGTGTCAATGAGCGTGTATGAGGGAGTGTGCGTGTTGGTTTAGGGGAGAACGTCTATGAGAGAGAAAGAATGGTAAAGCTTTAGTGTTAGAGAGTGTTTGTAGGAGAGAGAGAAAGAAAGGGTGTGGGCGCATTGCTTTGTAAGAAAATGTCTGTGACAGAGAAAGAATGGTAAATATTTAGTATCAATATGTGTGTATACGAGAGAAAGAAAAAATCGAGAGTGCGCGTTGGTGTGTGAGAATAATTTATATGAGAGAGAGAGAGAGAAGAGGTCATGGCTTCAATTATTGAGAGTGTGTATGGAAGAGAGCGAGAGAGATGAGTGTTGGTGTGTGAGAATATGTCTATGAAAAAGAGAAAGAAAGGTAAGGTTGTTGTGCTGAGTGTGAGTGGCAGTTGGAGCGTGAGCAGAATTTCTATAAGAGAGAGGAAAGTGTGTTTCAGAGAGAGACACAGAGAGAGAGAGAGAGAGAGAGAGAGAGAGAGAGTTCGCAGTGGTGTGTGATAGAAAGTCTATGAGAGAGAAAGGTTAATAAAACTTTAGTTTCAGATTGTGAGTATGGGAGAGAAAGAGAAGGCCAGTGAGTGTTGAAGTGTGAGAATCATTTGGTGACAGACCGTGCGTATGGAGAAGACAAAGAAAGAGAGAGAATGCGTTGGTGTGTGAAAGAACAAGAGAGGGAGAGAGAAGGAGAGAGAGAGAGAGAGAGAGATAGTGAGAATGAAAAGACTTTGGTAATGCTAATGATTTTATTAGCCGCTTCCGAATAAGGAAACATTTGGCATTCATTGACCGAGCAGCCAGTGATACTTTCGACTGAACTTTATAAAATCTTTCCTTAAAACAATTTTTGGGGAAAGTAGGTTTTTTCAGTCCAATAGCTGTTATCACTCTTTCCTGTATTGATGGGTTTTCCCTTCCAAACCGTCAATTTGCAAGTCAGTGTAACATGTCAACATCTTGATTATGTGATTAATTTCTCTTCTAGTTACATGTTCTGTCCATTTTAGTTGTTGCTGCGGTCGGCAATCCTCAAGTAGTACGGTTTCTGTTAGTTGGTATAATTCTTTGTGATTATGTAGCGTCAGTTCACAATGTTCAAAGAAGGATGAACTTTTTCAACACCCTAAGTCTTTGCTCGTCCAAAACCATTGATCTTAAAGAAGGTGTATACAGCTGGCAGTTAATGATATTTCTGAACGGGTTTGGCGTCATGCATGTGCTATCCAATTTAGTTATTGCTGCTGTTGGTAGTCCTTAAGCGATACCGTTTCTATTAATTTATGTAGTTTCATGAGTGTCTATAAAAAATCGGGAGACATATAGATAGATAGATAGATAGATAGATAGATAGATAGATAGAGAGAAAGAGAGAGAGAGAGAGAGAGAGAGAGAGACTCAATGTGTGAAAAAACAAAAGGGTGTGATTCGTAAATTTATGGAAGGCATCCATTTGACCTTACAACCTGCGTAGTGGTTTTGAACCTCACACGGCAATTTGCACTCAAAGTCTTGTGTCAGACTGAGCGAACCTTAGTAAATATCTTTGGTATCTGACAATAGTACCCCGTCTAAAAGTATAATATTATAACTGTGTAGTAAAAATCAGACACCTTGAGTGGTATAGTCCAAGATTAAACTAAATAGTAAGTGCTAGCAGTATAGCCCGGTGTTGCTCGGGTGTAATGAAAGCTTTAAAACTAATCCATGGTCCTGGAGCTCAGACTCTTTGGACGTTGGCACGAAAGACTAAAAAGCAATAGTTGTTTCCAGTTAAAGCGAAACCGTAGACTGAAAGAAAAATGAATGGATGTAAGTCAAATTTTCATTTCCTGGTATCAATATCAAATTTTCTGCACTATTGTAAGAACTGCAACCTTGAAACTTCTTAATATCGTTTCTTATGTCTTTGTCTATGAGTGTATCGAATTTGATTAAAATCGGACCACTCCTTCTACAACCCGATTTTTTCGATTATTTATTTTCGATATTTACCGGGGGTACCTCGACACAAAACCCCCGGTAAATAAGTACAACTGTGTAAATTTTCAAGAAAATCGGTTCATCCGTTTCGGAGTGTATAGGTAACACACACACACACACACACACACACACACACACACACACACACACACACACACACAGAGACAAAGTTCAATTTATAAATAAGTTTAGATATTTAGTGACATGCCAGCGGGTTGCTGAGTGCCAGAGAGCCATTCGGCAAGTGGTTGAGGTTATTATTCTGAGCCTGAGGTTTCACTAGGGTTATGACATTTTTGTAAAATAACTCATTTTCTGTATTCTAATTCGATTCATTTTTACTGAAAATTAATGAAGAATGGTTTAATTTACTTTATTTTACTTTATTACCGAAGAGTAAGGGTTAGGGATTTACACACACACAAGTATTCCCAAACTTGTTTAATGTAAAACACACATATATTAGAAATTTCGGATATTTGTGAGCGCCAATAGGCTCAATTGTTTCTTTAATCCCACTGGCGCCCGCTATTCCTTCCTTCAACGCTGAAAAACGACGCCTTACTCAAATGACGCATTAAAATTAGGTTTAAATTCTTAAATATTTCTTTATTCTCCACCTTCTTCTTCTATATGAAGTGTTCTTTAAGGACGTTGGCAATCATGTTTCCAGTTTCCTGACTTTGTTCCTCTTAATAAATTTCGTCTTTTCGTTATCCCCACTAAACTTTGTTCCGCCATCCACTTACTCAATCTCATTCTTCTTCTTGCATGTTCCGTATCCCCTCGGAACGTTGGCGATCATAGCTCTCCACAATTTCTTGCCCTTGTAGCTTTTAATAAATCTCGTCTTTTTGTTATCCCCCTAAACTTTGTCCCGCCATCCACTTACTCAATCTCATTCTTCTACTTTCATGTGCCGTGTCCCCTCAGAACGGTGGCGATCATGGCTCTCCACAATTTCTTGTCCTTGTAGAACTTAACAAATTTTGTCTTTTTTGTTATCTCTCCTAAACTTTGTCCCGCTATCCATTCTTCTTCTTCTTCTTCTATGTACGGTTCTTTCAGAACGTTAGTGATCATGGTTCTCCACAATTTTCTGTCGTTTGTAGCTCCTGATAAATTTCGTCTTTTTGTTATCTCTTCCTAAACTTTGTCCCGCTATCCATTTACTCAAGTTCATTCTTCTTCTTCTATGTACGGTTCTTTCAGAACGTTAGCGATCATGGTTCTCCACAATTTTCTGTCGTTTGTAGCTCCTGATGAATTCCGTCTTTTTGTTATCTCTTCTAAACCTTGTCCCGTCAACCATTCACTTAAGATCTCTACGTAGATTATTTCGTCTGTCCCTCTTGTGTTAAATCAGTCCTGTGTCAAATCTTTTCATGTCCTCTTTCTTGTAACACCCCAACGGTCCGTCCGAACATTTTCCTCCGGCGGCCGTTCTCCACGCTGTGATGTTTGCCGGGAGTTTGTTGCAAATGTCGGAGCCTCAAGCTTGGGGTACAAGATTGAACTATAAGGAACGAACTTCCACAACTTAGATGAGTTGAAAGGATGCTTTATTCGTTTAGAGTTAGCCTTTTCGGTTGGGGCAGGCGAATGTGACACACAGCTCTAACTCTAATGGAGATCAACAAATCCGAACTGACCGAAACAAGACGAACGGAGATTCTACTTCACTCAAACGCCCGGCGGAACTCAACTGAAACTAACTAACTAACTTCTATTTATTTAAATGAATCTGGAAATCCGGAAATGCTTTAGACCACCGGTGACAAACATTGGCGACTGTAAGTCTGAAATTTCAGTTATCTTTTTTATCTTAATAAAGCTTCCGCCGGAAAATTCTTAATGTGTGGTCAAGATACAGTAAAGGACAGCCTTTGACCGGGTCATTCGAAAACCCACCTGCTGAACTTTATCTCTTTATCACATTACATCACTGAGTCAAATATTTACCGGAAGAGTGGTAGGATTTAAAACAGTAATCGGATACCGTTGTCTCTTCTACAATTTTCCTCACAAAAGAAAAAGCGTTTATTTATTTATTTTTTCCTCTTCTTTTTCACTTTTGTTAAATATGTTTTTAAACTATTTTCTATTCTTAACCATTTTCTATTTTAATCTATTATAATAAGATACAATTATGCCTAGTTATCGTGTCACATTCTTCATTATGTGCCCTAGAAATTATTTGTCCTTTTTGTTTCCATTTTCTAAAACATCATCATTTTTCACATCTTTGGCTCATGTTATTCTCAGTATCATTCTATGGAACCCACATTTCTGTTGCTTCAAGTCTCTTCTTCATCTGCGAGGAGATTGCCGAACATTCACTGCCACATAGGAGGACTGATATTACATAACATTTCAGAAATTTATTTTTTGTTTCTAAACAATTTTTCTGTTTATTAATACTTGCTTATCTTTTGGAAAGCAAATTTCGCTTTCCCAGTGCGCCTCCAGTGTTGCACTTTCTATCCTCTGCTAAAACAATAACTAATTATGAATCTTGAAATTTTGCGTTTCTTTTTCTTCATTTGTTTTATTTTATCTACATTAAGAAAAAGTAGTGCACGCTAATATCACGTTCAAATAATGGGTAAGCAATTTTAAGCCTGTTCAGTACCATTATGGGTAACCGCTGGGGAATACCAGGTGCTGTAAGTTTTAATGTGAGGATGTTGGGTGAATAAGAACTCGGAATGAGAAATCGAAAAGCTAAGTTCCAATTCCTGTAGAGGCCGTTACGCGCAAATACTACTGGGAAAGGTATAAATCTATATCTTCTCCCCTTCTATGGGTTAAATAGCAAGACATAGTACAATTAAAATTGTACACAATTAACTCTCTCAAATGTACTGAAATTAAATTTGTCTAATTTGCGATTCTACATTTAGAAAGTCTCTCGAATCTGTATTTCTTTTTATAATCATATCGCCCCAAGCAAGGCAGTTTACTGTCACTGGTGCGCAGGGGGTTACATAGAAGGAAAGTTATGAGAAAGAGTGACAGGTTACAGGGGGTGTCAGGAAGAGGGTAAGAGAAGGATGAGAATTCTGATGAGAGTGGAGCGGACGGAGAAAGGAGTATGAGAGAGAGGATGCAGGTTAGTGAGATGGGAGATGACTATTGGATCTACATTTAAATTCTTGGAGATTGTAGCTGTCGGGGAAGCATGTAAATGGAAAGGAATTCCACAGGCAGGAAGTGCGAAAAAAGAAGCTGATGGAGTAGAATATGTGTTTACATTTTATTGTTTTCACAGTAAAAGGGTGGGACCTAGTTGCTAATCTTGTGGCTCGAGTAAATTCATATATAGGAGGGCACCAGTGAGCTAAGTTCATCAGAGCAGATGTTACATTTGTGGAAAAACAAGTCTGCCAAATTTCAATGAAGCATTTGTTGAATGTCAAATTTCACTTTCTAAACTTGGAAATTGGAATCTGTCAAAAATTTCAATATCACTTTGTTGACTTACCAAATTTTCAAAGTGATTTTTTTTCTAAATTTTTTTTCCCAGATTTAAATTTTTAAATCCACCTGAATATTTACCAAATTTCAAAATTGATTTTTTTCTAAATTTTTCTTCCCAGATTTAACTTTCTAAATCCGCATTGGTTTGACTTCCCAAATTTTGAAAAAGATTTCTTTTTAAATTTTTCTTCCCAGATTTAACTTTCTAAATCCGCCTTGGTTTGACTTCCCAAATTTTGAAAAAGATTTCTTTTTAAATTTTTCTTCCCAGATTTAACTTTCTAAATCCGCCTTGGTTTGACTTCCCAAATTTTGAAAAAGATTTCTTTTTAAATTTTTCTTCCCAGATTTAACTTTCTAAATCCGCCTTGGTTTGACTTCCCAAATTTTGAAAAAGATTTCTTTTCAAATTTTTCTTCCCAGATTTAACTTTCTAAATCCGCCTTGGTTTGACTTCCCAAATTTTGAAAAAGATTTCTTTTTAAATTTTTCTTCCCAGATTTAACTTTCTAAATCCGTCTCGATTTGACTCCCCAAATCCGACTTTCCAAGAGGCGCATCCGATGTTCTACACTTGTGGACTCCTTCAAATTGACTTACAAGAACAAAAGACTGAAAAAATTTCCAATCGTTGGCTAAACTAGAACTTTGAAGAATTAACTGTTACAGTAAAATCGAACATTTTTTTAAAAATTCACTTTTAATTCTGATCATTATGTTTAATATAAGTGTTTCAAATTCTAATTTTGTTTATAAATTTATAATTTTTATAATTTTTTGAAATAATTTTACTTTAATTCCCTTTCAGAAAACTTCTAATAATGAAAACAAAAGATCGCCCTTTTGTTGATCGCCCTACTGGATTTCTTTGTATGTGGTTTCATAAAAACAAAGGTTTCTCGCCAAAGATTTTCTAAACTTAAAGAACGCATTCGGTTAGCAGCGAAGGAAAAATCAATGTTAAATTTGAAGTGATACAAACGGGACATATGTTGAAAATTTCAAATAAAGATTTAACGTAATAATTATAAATCTGTTTGTTTTGTACCATCATTAAGTAATAAATATAAAATTCTGCCAATGTTTTACAAATTTGGGCCAATTTCATTAAAACAGTTAAGTCTGTGACACCTAATATATATATATATATATATATATATATATATATATTGTATCGAGGCAGCAGATAATTTTCTAAACATATACTGTTAAATATAACAGAAAATGAATGTCTATTATGTTTAATCATGAGCCGTTCTAAACAACGTATTTTGGTTTTAATTTCAGGTGTAAATAAAGACAAAAATTGTCCAACATTGGGATATTTTTTATTATTATACTGGTTCTACAACTTCGCTCTCGTGTATACTTACCTACCACCTTTCTGATCAGATTACAATTAAACAACATTTCTCAGAAAAACATAGCCATGTAGGTAATATTAGAAAGATTTTAGTCGATAACACAATAATACTCACTCATACACACAGTAACCTTTTTCTTATCACTCTACCTTTGCAAATGTCATTACACCCGTGTTCCCATCCTTCTCTTGTTCTTTCTCTGACACCCCCAGTTACAAGATCGTCTTATATATATATATATATATATATATATATATATATATATATATATAGCGATATCAAATATAGCGTGAAGACAAAAATACTGTCAGTCAGTGTTATACTGAGAGAAAAAACATTTAAGGCAAGCATTCTTTGCAATAAAGTGCTTGATATCAGAGATAGACTATTAATGGAATTGATACAAGTAAATGGTTTTTCACTTCAGCATCCTGACTGCAGAGTTTCGTAGTTGTACCCTTCGGGGATCACTCTATCCACTCGTCAGGAAATATCAGCATTTGACTGGTTATACTTCTCGATTTTTCTTTTTTATATGCAATGCCTTGAAAGACTAAAGAGTAAATTTGTTCTGCAAAATCGACAATTGCTTCAGCCGTAGCATCCAGACAATTTTCCTGCAACTCTTCTAAAGTCTCTTTGTTTAATTTGGTAAATACTACCATAATCCTTGCTTTAAATTTATCTTTCAACTGCGACCCACACATAATAATCTAGAGGGTTTCAATCTGAGGAGTTAGATGGCCAGTTGTGAGGGGTGAAGTGGTCTCAGAAATTGTCTGTCAGTCATAACTGTGTTCTGTTGTTTCTGTTGCTAGATACAGAATTTTCTAGCAGCCACTCACTTGACCCATGGCTGCATTACCTTCTTAAAACACTTGATGAAGGCCTCCATGTAAAGTCTGACGCCCCGTGGGAAGATGAATGGAGGCATAACGTCGCCATCACTAATAATCACTCCAAACACTTTTGTAGTCACCATTAGAATCATCTGACTCTTTCTGAATCCTATATTGTCCTCAGATTGGCATCCAAATACTCTGAGATGTCTGTATTGGAGATTACAGCGTGATTTCCAAGCAGTAAAACATGTCGTTTCTAAATCTGTGGCGGGATGAATTGCGTCAGAGCGCTCTTTTATTTTACAGACGGTGCGCAACTGACCCTGCTATACAGCGCAGTCGACAAAATCAAAAACAAGTAACGGACATGCGCTACATTATATATATAAAATGACAATGTACTCATCATGCACACCTACACACACAAATATACACACACACTCATATATATATATATATATATATATATATATATATATATATATATATATATATATTGAATTAAATATTAAAAAATAGAGCTTTTTATTAGCAGAAATGTTGTTCCATTTGATATACGTGAAATTATATAATGTTGGTTGCATTAACAGTATACATCATTTATATATATATATATATATATATATATATACATATATATATATGTGTGTGTGTGTGTGTGTGTGTGTGTGTGTGTGTGTGTGTGTGTGTGTGTGTGTGTGTGTATCGGAAGGAGATTGAAAATACTTGGCAACATCGAAAAAAATAATAGAATCATCTGTCAACAATACAGCTCATTTCTGACATCTTTCAATTATAATACGCGAAAGATTATCCGTGAGTATAAACGGATTTTATTAAAAATAAGCAGACACAATATTTGCAATTTATTTAATTTGACATGACTAAAAGAAAATTTACTGCCTAAATCCTCATATATATATGATGTATGTGTGTGTGTGATTAATGTAGAGAAGTTTATCACTTAACTGAGCAGAGTCTTGCTGACTTCGAAGTTTCGTGAATGCAACAATATGATGTCCGCTCAGTCCTCAGGGCTTTTATCTACTTTCTTTTCTCAATTTGCAGATTGAAAAAAAATCCCAGAGGAGTGATGCCATCATAATTGTGCCTTCACGAAACTTTGAAGTCGGCATGACTCTGCTCAGTTAAGTAACACAGTTCGCCACATTAAACCTATTAACGCTCTATTGCTATCTCAATATCGAGCACTTTACGACAAAATACATGTTTGCTAAAATACATTTTTTTATCTGAAAAATCAAGAGCCTTGGCAGTAAGCATCATCACAACCCAATACTATATATATATATATATATATATATATATATATATATATATATATATATTAACCCTTTCTAAATATATAATTTAGTATTTTTAATACTTAAATGAAATAATTATTCGATTACTATTTTGAGACGCTTCAGCGGCGTAGGCTCCTGATTGCTGAGGTGAACCCCACCCCATAAAAATGGCCTTGCTTTTATTCGGCACGAGTTGCAATAAGTGAGGAAGGTCTTCTTGCTTCAAGAACCATCATTCAAATTCCTGGGCACTTGCACCTGAGTCGAACATCCACGAATGGTGCCGATGAGGTAATTCTGCACGTAGGTATCTCACACGTTAGGCAGACCCTACGATTTAAAGACACGTTCTTACTTCCTCTTTCCTCTATATATTATACTTGCACACATATCAATATGCATTTTCCGGGTATCTTACAGACTCACCGCCAACCACCAGTGCGTTCTAACACAACAACTGGTGCACTGGTTGATATTGACACCACTGACTACCGGTAGAGTCTTCTTCGCTCAGCCTGCAAAGGCTTAGCAGTGACTACTACTGCTGTTGGTGAAGTATCACTGCAAATTAAATTTTGGTTTCCATGAGAACTTTACAGAGCCGTGAAACTGCTGCTCGTTGACGTCATCGTTGACGTCACCGGTGTTTTGGGTGAAACTAACGCACACACTTTCACTGACTCGTGTTGGCGTCTGAGAAGCCCAAAGATCAGCTCGGGTTATTATCGAGTTGAACAGCTGATTGCCTATGAATAACGGACGAAAAGTACAATGTTAATGCTAGGAATAAAATAAGATAGAAGAAAAGAAAAGAAGGAAAAGCCAGGGTGGCTATGTCCTGTTTCTAAGAGATTGTACGCTAAATGATACAACGAGTAGCGCAAAATATTGTATGGATGAGTCAGTTAATTAAACCTTTGTATAATGAATCATGTTCATGCCTTTAATGATCATCAATCCAGGTGATCAAACCAAATAGTGATGATAGCTTAAGGCGTAAAGATGGTAATCACCATATTTGATTTCCATGTTCACATTGCTTATATAAATACATTTATATATATATATATATATATATATATATATATATATATATATATACGTGTGTGTGTGTATGTATATATGTATGTATGTATATATGTATGTATATATATATATATGTAGGTATGTATATATATATATACGTGTGTGTGTGTATGTATATATGTATGTATGTATATATGTATGTATATATATATATGTATGTATGTATATATATATATACGTGTGTGTGTGTATCTATATATGTATGTATGTATATATGTATGTATATATATATATGTATGTATATATGTATGTATATGTGTATGTGTTTGTGTGTGTTTGTGATTGTGTGTGTGTGTGTGTGTAGATTGTCTTAAATATCTTCTTCAGAAGAATACGTTCGTACATTCTTAACTAAACAACGAAAATAATTCGCACAGTGAAACACAAATGTACAAGAGGATATATATATATATATATATATATATATATATATATATATTATTTATTTAAGAAGGTCCCAATATATTTTTCTGAAGAAATGATGATCGAAATACGATCCTTTAAAGGATGCGTTTTTGTATATAATAAACGCATTGTTTATATATATATATATATATATATATATATATATATATATATATATATATATATAGAAGTGGTAGAGAGATAGTTGGATGTATATTAAATTGGCCTTGTGTCAAACATTACCGAACTCCCTATAACTTAGGATTTATCGGAATCATCAGAATTATCAGATGGTTGAAATGTGGAAGAATAAAGATGTTTCATTTGTAAAATAAACAGAATTTTATTAACAGAATTTTATTAACAGAATTTTATTAACAGAACAGAATAACATAAATTTGTAGGAGTTAAATGTTCAAAGAGAAAATGTACGTAGTTAAATGTTCCAGAGAAACAGTAGTAAGCAGCAGAATGTGCGAATGTAAAAAGATTAACAAGTTACTAATAAAGTCTGTGTTCCTTTGCTTTTTGATGGCAGCGAGAAAGTGAAAAGGAAGATAAAGCAATAAAGAAAAGTGTACTTATCGGAGTTAATTTTAGGAGTCAGTTAAAGTATCTTGTTGTAGTTGTTGTCGTCTCTTTTGTTGACTGCGAGAATGTTGAGGATGGAGAAGAAGATGTAAAGGAAAATAGCACGAGTGAAGAAAGATAACGAATGTGTGTCGGGAACTTATATTCTGGTCAGTGTTTGAAGTTTCTATCACATATTTCTGATGTATGATATCGCTGCTTCCATCTCACTGACTAATTCTAACCTTCTTTGTGTTTTTATAGCCATTTAGTTTTTCACACTCGATTGCTAACTTTTCTATCAGTTTTTCAAATTGCTTCCTTCCATTGGTCAGAAAATTAATTTAACATCGGATCGTGAAATCCGACTTTGTCTTTTTCTTTCAGTACGGGGTAAATCCCTTTCTTATTTGTCAAAATTTAAATTTCACACGGAATTGAGAATTTCGTTTTTTGCAAAGAAGAGAAGAGAATGACTTTTTCACTACAATATATTCATTCAGAATTCAGCCGATTACGCAACCTTGGTTTCAGCCTTTAGGCATCTTCAGACGTTATATTTTAATTTAATATAAAACGAAAGGTTGAAACGAAGATTGTGTAATCTGCTGGAATCTGAATTGAAATATTTAAAAGCTTTAGATTATATATGTATTGAGGACCTTTTAATACAACTATATACTGGTCTAATTTAATTCTAACTAATAACTTGTTAATAATTATATATATATATATATATATATATATATATATATATATATAGATAGATAGATAGATAGATAGATAGATAGATAGATAAGAAGAGACACGAGGAGAAGCAAAATAAATTCTATATTATCATGATAAATTTCCTCAGATGACGATACGCGTCGGCAAAGAATAGTTTTTACTATTGTCTGTTTTATTTATATTATTTCCTCTATCTGAGAATATTTACAAACACACACACACACACACACACACACACACACGAACACACACACATACACGCACACGCACGCACACACACACACACACATACACTAGCACCACATGACACACGATATTCACCTTTTGATGAGAAGTATAAAAACACAGAATTACGGGAGCATATTCTTCAACAACTTCTCTGAAGAAGGCTCATGTGAGCCGAAAGCTTAGAACCAACATAATAAAAAATATCCAAATGTTGGAGAATTTTTTCTCTTTATTTTCACCTGAAATTAAAGCCAAAATACGATGTTTAGAACGGCTTAGGATTAAACATAATAGACATGCATTGTCTGTTATTTAACAATATATGCTTAGTGAAATTATGTGCTACCTCGATACACCATATATATATATTAAAAAAGGATTAATTCAAAGATGTTGAATGGCCATTTCGATATGAAGATCCCCACAGGGGACAACACATCACCTCAGCAACATAAAAATCCTTTCAGAAACTGGAGAAAAATTAGTCTACTTTTCCTTTTTAAATAGATTGCAAAGAAATTAAAAAATAAAAAATAAAATTAAATTAAAATTAAAATTAAAATTTAAAAAAATAAAAAGGAAAAGTAGACTAATTTTTCTCCAGTTTCTGAAAGGATTTTTATGTTGCTGAGGTGATGTGTTGTCCCACGTGGGGATCTTCATATCGAAATGGCCATTCAACATCTTTGAATTAATCCTTTTTTAATATATATTTGCTCTGTAATATTTTATTACATGGAGCTCTCTTCCTGTATCATTTTTTAATATTAAAATAAAATTTTTAATATTAATTAGGATCCGGTTTTTTGGAATTTACCTTCCTGCTTTTTTCCCTTGGATTGAAGTATCTGAATTAAAATATATATATATAATAGAAAGTTCCGGAGATTAACGAAATGGATTTAATAACCGACATATTTAATTTAATTGTTTGAACGTTATTTCTAACCGATACTCATATTTACATATGCAAATCATCTCATCGACGGGATGTGGCTTCCCTCTGTCTCTTCTACAACTATTTTTATGACTTCTGATCCGACGAGCTTAGCTCACTGATGCCCCCTCCACAAGCATTTACTCGAGCAACCAGACTGGTAACTAGATCCCACCCTTTTACAGATAAATCAACCAAATGCAACCGTCACTTCTACTCCAACAGCTTCTTTTCTTGCACTTACCGCCTGTGGAACTTCCTTCCGTATACTTGCTTCCCTGACGGCTAAAATCTCCAAAAATTTAAATGCAATGTCAATTTTCATCTCTTATCCACTTGACTCCAGTCCTTCTCTTGTCCTTTTCCCATCACCCCGTGTATCTTGTTCTTTTTCTTTCTCACTCTACTCTTGTTACTGTCTTCACACCGGTATTCCCATCCTTCTCTTGCCCTTTCTTTGACCCCCCCCCCAGTAACTGATTCGTCTTTCTCTTCGCTCTCCTCCAGCTTAAACTTTCACTCTTCTCATGTAGCGCCCTATGCGCCATTGGCGGTACCGCCTTGCTTGGGGTGAAATGATTAAAAAAATCTTGGCTTCACATGCTTGTGATAACGGTATAGCTGCAATGATTTTACATAAATATGATAACGGTTACATGAACCTCCACGTTCGCTACTTCTAGCAGAAAAAAACTACATCCAGATAAAAACATGCGCTCCACGTATTTATACATAGAAAGAGTTTTCGGTGTTCGACAAGTAGTTACCAGATTTAAAAAATAATGAGAACGGATAACAAAAAAAAGACACTAAATTTTTCAAAATTGGAGAAAAGGTGTTTTTAGAGTATATAAAAATGGAAAAGAAATGTATGAGCACAGTGTAATAATGTCACGAAGTGAAAAGAAAATATATATGGTAAAAGGAAATGGTATTGCAATCAGTTAAAAAAAAGGTTTACTGATGAAAATCCCACATGAAAGGAAGAATCTATGCAAGTACTGTATGATACTTTTGATATACAAACACGCCAAGAATTTCATGCGTTAGCGTAATCTTCAAGACATGGCCTGAAGATTTCGTTGAAGTCTGAAACAGACAGTTCCTGCTTGGTGGTGACCACACCGTTTATTTTATATTTACATACGCTCTGTCTATTATGCTTAGCACTTTTAATTATAAATATACGATACATAAGCTATACTTCTATCGTATATATATATGTGTGTGTGTGTGTGTGTGTGTGTATGTGTGTGTGTGCGTGCGTGTATATACATATATATATATATATATATGTATATACACGCACGCACACACACACATACACACACACACACATATATATATATATATCAGTAAATTAACCTAGTGAGCTAACAAACCTACCAAGGTTTCACCTAAACGGATCTTTAAAAAAAATAACCCCAATAAAAAGTGCATAAATTATTTTTGTTAAGTTGTATAAAAATATAGCGAAAATATGTAAGACATTTTCTGATACCTCCTAACGAGTGGACCGAGCAATTACAGAAAGATTCGTCTACGAAACTCTGATGTAGAAGCGCTAACTATGACATCACTCAGCTACATAAAAAATTTTATATATGTATTGATCCTATTAATGCTCTATCTCTTATATTGAACACTTTATTGCGAAAACTGCTTGCCTTAAATTTCCTTTCTTTCAGCATTTCTGGTAGCACAGCAACTTTGTTTTCGTTATTATAAATATAGAAGTGAGGAACCGATATCAGTATAGGATAGGACCACCTTTGGCTTAAATTAAATTTTGAATTCTGCGTTGCATCGACTTGTATTTTCTAAAATGAACCAAAAAATGCTCAATGATCTTGAGGTGGCTAGGTAAGATGTTCTACTTTACTTGAATGTTCCTCATGCCATTTAGCTACAACTTTAGCAGTATGAATGGGCGCATTACCATCCTAAAAGAAGGCATTTTCCTCCGGAAACAGCTCCTGAACCACAGGATGAAGTTGGTCACTTAAAATTATAGTCCTGACTGTTGAGTTAAGTAAACTTATTTAAATAATATCGGCAAAAACAACAATCTTAAGAAAAAATAAAGTAAGTGCTAGTATTATTAAGTCAACAAACATAAAAATAGAGAACCTTTTGATAGTTTAATAAAATTTTCCAAATTATGCAATTGCGTACTAGGTGTTTCAATTATTTTGTCCAGCCCCATATATATATATATATATATATTTCATTGCAGATCATTTGATAAATAATCAGAGTTGTGCTGTGGATTTTAGTGTAGATTGGGTCTCTGTTTTGCTCACTCGTTGAAGGTGCTAGAGACGCTGTTTATCAAGTCTAGGTGGCCCTCTCTTTGTAAACAAAGATAATCCGGAACAACAATTATGATTCCTCAGGACAAAAAGATCAGGAAAAAGGACATCTGTTTTGAATCAGTCAACCAGAAGAGAAGTACGCACTGCAGAGGCAGAAGCTAATCTGACGCATTCATTCCTTATAATTCGTCTCTAGAAAATTTTTATATGCAAACATTAATTCGGATTTCCTTGGACATAAGGAATAAGGAAAATTTAATTACTATTTTGAAGTAACCTTGTACAAACTGGCTGTGCGGTTTTACGATCATAAAAATACATAGACAGGAAAAAGATAAACTTTTGGGTTTTCAACTTTTGCTGAACTCAAATCGATAATTGTTTATTGAATAAACTTACCTTTTTTCATGACATCAGCCAGAAACTTATCGGACTATATCTCACCCCTTACTACTGTTTTTTTTATCTGATTCACCGCTGAATAACATGATGCGTAGGATATTTATTTCGGCCGATTTACTCCCGTTGAACAATTACTCCGCGATTTGTCCGGTTTCAGAACTCATTTTCTGCGTACTAATTGGAAAACAGAAGTAAAAAGACAGAAAAAACGTAAAACTAGGCGTGAATTCAGTCAGCAGTGAATAACATTTTTGAACCGTGGTTACGGCGTGAGATAAACAGCAACAAGAAGTTCCATATTTTTCAGCTCGATAAAATGAAAAAACGGTAGGTTTCTTCAATAAACAATTACCGATTTGAGTTCAGCATATACATTTGCATGGAATTAAGGATGTTTTAGAAAGATTTGAAGGGGTAAAGGCCTTCGGGGAACAAAACAAAAATTTACCAACTTTTGTTTTAACAATATTGTAATTAACTTTTTCTACTTTCTTGGGCGGTCTAGTCGCTAGAGAAATAACATGGGACACACTGGCAAAAAAAAAAGACTAATATCTGAAAATCCCTTTTGTTTTCGCCTATACATTCTGAGAGTCTTGATTCATCACAGAAAGCGAGCTGAGGTTTGCTGTTGATAAAATGAGAGAAGGAAGAGAAGTTAGTGTGAGAAGAGACGTGAACGGAGTTAAAGTAAAAAGAGGTGGTTTGTTTCCTCTAACCACCCTAAACAAATGGACTGAAGAAAGAAAAAAATGGAAAACCAGATGAATAAAGATATTTTGAGTTTATGGAATTTTAGGAAGGGGTTGATGCTAATGGTAGAAGGTAACCAAGCCCAAACTCTGGTCAATTCACAACCCTGCTGGAGATTCGGGACAGTAGATCAGACCAAAAGCGTGAGAGAAAACTTTGTACCAACTCAGAAAATAAAAAAAATTAAAAAAAAAACTTAGGAGAGATCGAAAAAACAGATCAAAAAATCATAGACGACCAGAAGAACTTAAAAAAGATCTGAGATAAGAAATCGGGAGAAAACTAAAGACAGAGATACCTCCTAACTAAGACCTTGCGCCAGCTCTGAGACCAGAACTTGAAAATTTAAATTACTGCTGACACAAGCTGCAAACTCGGAAGAGGACTCCGTCATTTGTTTTTTTATGTGAAAAGGGTTAAAAGCGTTTTATACAAAAATCATATATAAACCAAAACGATCGACGCGTTAACGTGTGAGGACTCAGATAGTAACTACGGTTGTTTGAAGAACTTTGAAAGCATCTTTCATTGCTTGCCTATGGGACTCTTTTTTCTTTACAAAATGGTACACATTGATATATATATATATATGTATATATATATATATATATATATTTTTTTTTTTTTGGTGAGGGGCTCATTTTCAATGATTTTCATGACAGAACTACTTGCAGTGGCTTAAGATATTTCCTTTCAACTTTTCTGCACTCTCATCCACGTTGTCTTTCAGAACCATGATTGAATCTGGCTGGAATAATCCATTTGTAATATTTAAAATTACTTCATATATATATATATAAATGAATTATAATGATATTTTTGTAGTTGGAAGTATTTTATGCCCACACATCTTCTCCGTGAATAAAATGGACAGCTACAATATCTTTATAGCACGGTATGCATATTAATATTTTCAGTTTTCAATCAGCAGTTAACCGAGAGCGGTGCTACCGATGAGAAAAAAAAAAAAATATATATATATATATATATATATATATATATATATATATATAACACTATTTCTGCATATGAAAAAAATGTAATCCTAAGTTCAATTCAACAGAGTGAAAAGAATTATTATTAGTGGTATTGTTGATTTTGCAGTTTATTGTAAATCGCAATATGAGCTCGAGTTAGAAATATGTAATACTTGAATACTTGCAACATTTAAAAAATAGAAAAACTAGCAGAAAATTGAAGAGAATAGAAAGGAAAAATATATTCTTGCATTGTTTATTCAAAAGTCGATCAGAAGTTTTGGTTTTCCGGTGTCTTAGAACTTATTTATTTACTTTTTTTTTGGGTGGGGTCGTGTTTTATTTTATCAACACAAGTGTACACGTGTGTCCGGTCTGGTTTGAGGTGGTACAGAAACGACTATCGGGTTTTCAACGTGTCTTTCCTGATATCAAAATACACAGCGTGGGCAGGAAAATTCCCCGTTGTAATAGACGTCTTCAGGATCAACTGCTACGACGAGGCTATCATCACGATTAGCGTTATAATTGGTGCCGTGTTCAACAGCATTAACCCTGACTCAGTTTCCGGTCATCATCATCACTGGTATCTGTGAACGTCTAAGGGTCAGCCAGCCGGGCCAGGTGTCACACACACACACACACACACACACACACACACACACACACACACACATATATATATATATATATTAATTAGTTAGTTTTTGGTCATAATAAACTAACACAGTTGTATTAATAAGTGTTCAGTACATTTATATTGTAGAGATTTTGACTATTTTTCATTTGCAAATGAGTTATTTCCGCAACCTAGGTTTCAACCTTTCCGTATCTTCAGGCGATTTACAATAACTGATTTTACCGTTTTTCAAACGCTCGAACAGGAATTTTTTACGAAAGCGCGACTGGATTTTTCAAACAACCGAAAACAACCGAAAACAGTTCAAAATTAGAGAGGAGCCCTTTAAGGAACTTAGAACACTTTCGTCTATGCTTATATGATAGTAGGTATTTATGAGCATGTTTACATTTGGACATATATATACTAACAGTATAGCCCGGCGTTGCTCAGGTGTAATGAAAGCTTTAAAACTAATCCATGGTCCTGGAACTCAGACTCTTTGGACGTTGGCACGAAAGATTAAAAAGCAATAGTTATTTCCAGTTAAAGCGAAACAGTAGACTGAAGAAAAATGAATGGATGTAAATCAAATTTTGGTTTCCTGGTATCGATATCAAAATTTCTGCACTATTGTAAGAACTGCAACCTTGAAATTTTGAATATCGTTTCTTATGCCTTTGTCTATGAGTGCATCAAATTTGATTGAAATCGGACCACTCCTTCCATAACCCGATTTTTTTTGATTATCGATTTTCGATATTTATCAGGGGTACCTCGACACAAAACCTAGCTAAGAACACTCGCAGACGCTTATAGTACAACTGTGTAAAATTTCAAGAAAATTGGTTCAGCCGTTTTGGAGTCTATAGGTAACGGATACACAGACACACAGACACACACACAGACACACACACAGACAAAGTTCCATTTATAAATAAGTTTATATATATATATATATATATATATATATATATATATATATATATATATATATATACGTGGTTTTGGTCATAATTAAATTAAACCGATACCCAGTTGTATTAAAAAGAGCTCAATATATTTTTTGTAGTACTTTTGAATATTTTCCTTTGCAAATGAGCTATTTCATTTGGAAACGAGGTTGCGGAAATAACTAATTTCCAAAAATTATATATATATATATATATATGATACAATAAATAAAGAACAAAGTTGGAAACGTGTCTTAATAAAACATGTTTTACTTTTATTAAGCTTCTTCAGAGATCTGTTTAAAGACATTTTTCAGTAAAGAGGCAGTATACTGGAATGCTGTTTGGGGTTGATTCTTATTGGTCAGATACATGCCACGTGTATTAAAACAATAGACTTTTATTTTTACATACACTTACATATAAAATAAACGTCTATTGCTTTATTGCACGTAACACGTATCTGACGAATAATAATCAAACCTTAAACAACATTCCAGTATACTATCTCTCTGTTTCTTTGTTTTTTGTTGTCTTTTTTATTTCGTTTTAATTTTTTCATTCTTGCCTTTAAACAAATCTCTGAAGAAACTTAATAAAGTAAAGTAAGTTATATTAAGACACATATCCTACTTTGTTCTTACTTATTCTGCTTTCGGCCTACCACGTTGAATACACCGGTTCTCGCTCGATCACCGAAGTTAAGCAACGTTGAGCCTGGTCAGTACTTACATGGGTGACCGCTTGGGAATACCAGGTGCTGTAAGCGTATAGTGACGGATGTGCGTTGTGATGTAGTGGATATCAGTTCGGAAAGAGAAATCGGTGAGCCGAGTTCGAATTCCAGTTGAATACACTGCATTCACTTAAGCATTGGTACCCTTTGGAAAGGTATTAATCCGTCTATTCCCTCCAGTTATGGGTTAAATAACAAGGGTAGGACTTGGGGACCCTGCTCTTAAAAACAAATCCCAATGAATCGTGAAAAGAAAAACGTTGTAAAAATAAAATAACCTTACCCAAAATCACTGGTTATGACCTTAAAATGATCCCATAAGGATTAGATAGGTCGTTAAGCCTCAACAAACAAACTTACTTATTCTATCATCTTGGCAGATTTCAATCAATATATAAGATATTCAACTCACATATATATGTGTGTCTGTGTCTGTGTAAACAATGATGCTACGAAATTCTTCAATAGTACGGATAATAACATTAAAAAGGGTAAATACCTAAAGAACCTTTCGTCAGAAATCAATCGCTGGAGAAAAACATTTATTTTCTTTATTAAAATTTTAATGCTTTCAAAACGAAGCTGCTCTCCTTTAACGGTTAGGGCGCCGCTCCTATTTGACTACATAATGGACTGTTCCCATTGGTATATATAGCAATGGTGGATTCTCTACAGGAGGGTCGTACAGAGTCGTACGGAGTCACTTGAGAGTCTCTAATGAGTTACTGAAGAGTCAGTGCGAGTCAGTGAAGAGTTAGTCACACTTCCAGTGGCGTACCGGAAGTAATCACGTATACACACGTCTTACGACGGATTGGACTCTTGTATCTTTTCTATTGTAAATATTACTAATCACCTCTGTCCATACTAACTGTCTTTCCGCGGAATACAACTTATATTCTGATTCTGTTGTTGAGTTATTCATTTATACTTGGCACCATAACATTAACTATCATAGAGCTTTCCTCCCTTGCATCAGTATGGATCACGCTAAGCACCTAAAAACAATACACTGCACCTCAGCGGTTTCACTCTCTCAGCCGATCTCAAGTGGAATGACTATATCGAATCAACAGCTACATCTACTGCTAAGAATGTTGGGTCACTGTCCCGGCCAAGGAATTTTTTTCTCGTCTGAATCTATCCTGCACGTTTATAAATTTGCCATTTGTCCGTGCATTGAATCCTGTTGTCATATCTGGTCGGGTGATCCTGCTATTCATCTCGGGGTTCTCGACAAAATCCAAAGGAGGATCTGCAATGCAATCGATCCCGATTTAGCAGCTCGACTTCAGTCACATTCTTATCGTCAGAGTAGGGCTTCTTTCCGTCCCTTCTGCAAATACTTTCACGGCTTTTGCTGTGACGAGCTTCATTCCCTGTTGCCCAACCTACATAAATTCACTCGTGCTACTAGATTGGCAAGAAGGTCTCAAAATTTTACCGTCAAAATAAGAAAATGTAACGTCACGTCTACTCCCTCAGTTTCTTTTCTCGCACTTTCCGCATATAGAACTCCCTTCTATATATTTGTTTTCCTATTAGCTACAATCTCTAAGATTTTAAGTGCAATGTCAATTGCTATCTTCTATCTATCTATCTATTTCTTCGACATCAGTACCTTTTTTCTCTTCCCTCTCCTCTCAGTGGCAGTACTATCTTGCTTGGGGGTGAAACGATTATAAAAAAATTCCTAACAAGAATAACAAAATCCTTTAAGAGACTAAAAGGTGAACAAACTGGTGCACGCTTAAATAGTAAAAATCCTCTTCTAACAAATTTAAAAACTAATTAATTTTGTATAAATCTAAACTTATTTATAAATGAAACTGTGTGTGTGTGTGTGTGTGTGTGTGTGTGTGTGTGTGTGTGTGTGTGTGTGTGTGTTACCTATAAATTCCGAAACGACTGAACCGATTTTCTTGAAAATTTACACAGTTGTACTATAAGCGTCTGCGAGTTTTCTTAGCTAGGTTTTGTGTCGAGGTACCCCGATAAATATCGAAAATCGATAATCGAAAAAATTGGGTTATAGAAGGATTGGTCCGATTTTAATCAAACTTGATACACTCATAGGCAAAGACATAAGAAAAGATATTCAGAAGTTTCAAGGTTGCAGTTCTTACAATAGTGCAGAATATTGATAATATATATATATATATATATATATATATATATATATATATATAAGGCAAGATGCTTGTGTTTGTGTCTGTTTATCTGCCTGTATGTCTGTATTTTTTTCAGCTCTTTTATTTTAGTTTTTGCTTCGGGTTTGGCTCTAAGTAGGTATAATTGTAGTTTTTAGTCTCAGCCATGATACCATTTACTCAAAGGACTTATTTAGCCTTCAAAATTCAGTTTACGACGAAAAAAACTTGTTTGATATCGATACCAGGATTTGACTTACATCCATTCATTTTTCTTTCAGTCTACGGTTTCGCATTAACTGGAAACAACTATTGCTTTTTAGTCTTTCGTGCCAACGTCCAAAGAGTCTGAGCATGGATTAGTTTTAACGCTTTCATTACACCCGAGCAACGCCGGGCTATACTGCTAGTAAAACTAATAAAACTAACCACAAACCTGAAAGGCCAGAAATGAGCAAAGCAAAATGGTTAATGTTCTTGTAAAAGACAAATTGATTGTCATCTAATAACAGAAAGTGCCAAGTGCTTTTCAAATATTAATTGAGTCATTAGTAATTTATGTTTCGTAAAACCAATTGTAATAACAGATATATCATCCCAATTAACGATTCCTTAAATATATCATAACAGGCGATGAAAATTGGATTGTCAACCGATTTCAAAATCTAAGCTCCGTGGAAGATAGGTAATGTGCGTGTGGTGGAACCGCTGGGCTATGCTTCATTTAGAATTCTTAAAGCAGAATTAAACACTAAATGTACATTTATATGTTCGGCAGCTGCAATGTGGCGCGTAAAGTTTTCGTTGAAAACCGCCCTGTTGCTCTTAAGTAGGAAAATATTGTTATCCGCAACGACAACCACAAGGTCACATGCAACAAAATAACGCAGAAACAAATGAAAGATTGGTCTCTTCTAACCGCCTTGTTCACCTAATATTGTACCAACTGATTATTAACTTTTTCTATCTCCAATATTCACCTGACCTTGTATCAACATATTATTACTTCTTTTGAACGCCCACATTCACCTGATCTTGCGTCAACTGATTATTAACTCTTTTGATCCCCCATATTCACCTGATTTTTGCACCAACCGATTAGTACCTTTTTGATCGTCTACATTCACTTGACTTTGCACTAACATATTCAACTGGCCTTGCACCAACTTATTATTACCTTTTTCAATCGCCCATATTCCCCTGACCTTGAACCAAATTATTATTACCTTTTTCAATCGCCCATATTCCCCTGACCTTGAACCAACTGATTATTACCTTTTTCAATCGCCCATATTCCCCTGACTTTGAACCAACTGATTATTACCTTTTTCAATCGCCCATATTCCCCTGACCTTGAACCAACTTATTATTACCTTTTTCAATCGCCCATATTCCCCTGACCTTGAACCAACTGATTATTACCTTTTTCAATCGCCCATATTCCCCTGACCTTGAACCAACTTATTATTACCTTTTTCAATCGCCCATATTCCCCTGACCTTGAACCAACTGATTATTACCTTTTTCAATCGCCCATATTCCCCTGACCTTGAACCAACTTATTATTACCTTTTTCAATCGCCCATATTCCCCTGACCTTGAACCAACTGATTATTACCTTTTTCGATTACCTATATTCGCCTGACTTTGCGTCAACCGATTATCTTTTTCAATCGCCTTTATTCACTTGACTTTGCACCAACTAATTATTACCGTTTTCAATCGCCCATGTTCATCTGACCTTCCACGAAAATAATATTACTTTTTTTGATTATTGCAAAATTATTTGAAAAGGAAAACCTCTGATTAAAACCAGATGTAAGCGTTTGTTCTGCATATCATATCGAGAGAAAGTCTCATTGTTCCCGTTAATTCAACATGTCTCTGTGTTTGCATCTTGATTCAATATTTTTCCTTTTCATTTTTTCTCTTTTTGTAACATTTTCTCTGTCGTTTCCTAGCTAATTTTTGAGCCGTGAGAACTTCTCCGTTGCGCAGAGTTGTCTACCAAAATCAAATTCATGCCTTGCCAATCTGTCTTTGACTACTCTTTAGGAGCAAACCCGGCCTTCTCAGCCATCTCCGCGACCGGAGGGAAGAAAGGGAATAAGGAGAGAGGATGATGATTCCGATGCTCGGATGTGAGCGGGTGCTGACTTATTCTTCTTCTATGTGCCCTGTCCCTTCAGGGTGTAGGCGATCATGGCCTTCCACGTTTCCCTATCCCTGGTGACTCTGAGCACGCCTTCTCCTGTTACACCATGCAATCCTCGTTCCGTCATCCACCTGATTAGGTCCTTCAAATATGTTATCCGTTGCTTTCCTCTGTCTCTCCTTCCCTCTATCTGGCCTGTTAGTATCAGATTCTCCATGCCCTCCTTCCTCATTGCGTGTCCCACGAAATTCAGCTGTCTCTTCCTGACACTCAGTATTAATTTCCTTTTTGTTTCCATCATTTCCAAAACCTCATCATTGCTCATATGCTCGATATTCGCAGCATCCTTCTGTATGATCCTTCTTCTCATTTAAAAATAAGAGTGTCCGTATCTGTAATGCGTCTAAAGTTTTTCCTTCGTCTTTGATAGTATTATCAAGCATTCACTGCCATACTGAAGGACGGACAGCACGTAGTAATCCAGTAATCTTTTCCTAGTTTTTAGCGAAATTGTCCTGTTTCTTAATACTTTACTCAACTTCTGGAATGCTTCCTTCGCCATGCCAATTCGCCTTCGGATCTCTGTGTAGCACTTTCCGTCTTCTGTTATAACGCTTCCCAGGTATTTAAATTTTTGTACTTGTTTGATTCTGGTATCCCCGACCTGTATTTGGCAATGGATGCTGACTACTACTACTAATTCTATTGTACAAATTTCTTGCTATTTGTTCGAGATAAAGATTCTGAAACAAGTTCCAGATAAACAGGGTGGACAACTGATTTTTAGGGGGGGGATTTCTATACAAGTTGTATTGACATAGACAGCATAGACTTTCTCTATTTTGCATAGAGTCGAGCGACTAATAAAAAGTCAGTCGCCACTCGGCACAGAGTTAGGTCTTCTACCTCACAGACTAGAAGACAACAGGACATATGTAACGTGTTACTGTGACACTATCAGCTCTCTGCCTTCGGGTAGAGAGCGCTCTCTGCTTCCGAACAGAGAGCACTAACCCAGTCGTGGTTCCGCCGAAGGGTAGAATTACGACTGGGGAAAAATAGACAGACATTTTTTGGCCTGGCTATATAGCCGGGAAGACCCACAATAAATAGACCTTATGTCACATCTAGCCTTGCGTGGGAAGGTTGGTAAATACTGTCTCACTTTAGATCATGCCAGAACAGACTCTTCACTCAGTGCCTTTCAGAGAATGACCGCATAACCGGGAGTGGAGATTCACGATTCATTTGATGTTAGTGGCGACCTCGAAAAATGAACAATTGTCAGCTGGGGTTGCAAGCATGGGAAATAGACGCATTACAGATACGGACACTCTTATTTTTATCGTTTAAACGAGTCCATTCTAACAAAGATTTATTTTTCTGTTTATATTTCTGAGATGAAGTATTGTAATTATTCACACTGTTTACATTATTCGGGCTGTTTTTCTCATCTTTGTTGCCATATTCAAGATGTCCAATCCAGTCGAGGTGAGCAAAAACTTGAAGAATTGAGTTAAAAAGAAGAGAACTGACACTGAGATATCTGGAAGAGACAAGGCACGTGGAACATAAACAATCTAACCCGGTGGATGAAATAAAGGATTCGGTTTGAAATTCCAACCTATATCACCTGAAGAAAATCGGGACGTACAACGGTCGAAACTTCAAAGATGAGACAAAAGTCCAAACAATATAAATATGTTTTATTTTCTTTTATTTTCATTAATGGATTCACCCACTGCCCACACATTTCATGCGGAAATTTTTATGTATTTTTGTAGAAAACAGAAAAAATAAATTGTATATATTTGAAAATTTTTAATAGCATTGGGATTTTATTAGATTCCAAGTGAAAAATGTTATATTATGACACATAATGGAATTGAATGAAAAAGAAAGAGTTATTGTGATGGTTGCGCCAACTGCCAGAGTTTAACACGTGTCTCACCACAGATTATGCCAGAACAGACATCGCACTCTGTATCATTCAGAGAATTGATATGAAGCGTGAGCGCCTAGCTGGGTGTGGGTCTACATCTACGATTCATCCGATTCCAGAAATCATCCAAATAAACAATTGTCGGCCCAGCTTCATCTGGGTTGCAAGCATGGAAAAGAGACGTATGTGCATTGTGGTGCAATGGATATCGGCTCGGAACGAGAAATCGGGGAACCGAGTTCGAATTCCAGTCGAATTTCTTGCATTTACTTACGCACAAATACCCTTGGGAAAGATATTAATCCGTCTCTTCCCTCTAGTTATGAGTTAAATAATAGGACAGACTGGGTTCTATAGCCTTGGTTGGCAGCCAGTCTACCGCAGAAAACAATGGCAACCTACTGCGGGATAATCTTCTGCCCAGTCAGTTATGTCTATTTCGAGACATGATCGCCCAGGCGTGTATCACGTATGGCACTTAACTGACATAAACACCGACCCTGAGAATAAGCAAGCGCACATATTTTGTTTTTCTTTAATCCGAAGTGGAAGAGTAGGAAAGTAAATTCCAAGAACCTGATCCTAATCAATATTAAAAATTTTTAACATTAAAAGGTGATGCAGGCAGAGAGCTCAATGTATTAAGAATACAGAGCCAATATAAATTAGAGAAAATTTTCAAAATTCAAAGGCGTATATATATGATGTTAAATTCTATTTTGGAGAAAATGTATATAACTGGAAATATCGTTTCAGTTCCCATATGTTGTTTTCAATCAACAGTAAATGCATCAAAAGCACCGCTTTATTCATATATTATTGAAAATTAAAGAACAAAAAACAATTATTATCTGGAATATTGTCGCTAAAACCAAATCTTATAATGAAAATGGAGACAAATGTAACATATATTTTTAAAGTGTTATCTTAAATCATATAAGTAACCCTAATCTACTTAACAAAAAAGTGAATTAATGACCTCATGCTGCCAGAGAAAAAATTACTTACTTAAATTCTTAGACCCTCATTAGTACAGATTCATCAATACGTTTATCCCTTTCTTTCTCACTCTCTTACTTTCACCTTCTTTCTTTCTTTCTTTCTTTCTCCGCAAATATAACTATTAATAATTACGAATTGCACCCTTTTGAATTAATCTCCCTGCATTTTAAAATATTTAATTCAAAATATTTATTTTACTGATTTTTTTTTTAATCTCCGTGCAATTTTTGTCTATTTAAATTTAATTCTTGATAATTTAAAAAATCGTATATTAAAATTATAAGATTTAACCTCCATGAATATCGAGGGAATTTAAATTCGAAAGAGAGCCAAGTTCGAATCCCAATTGAATTTCTTGCATTCACTTACACGCAAATACCCTTGGGAAAGGTATTAATCTGTCTCTTCCCTCTAGCTATCGATTAAATAACAGAACAAACTGGGATCGATAGACTTGGTTGACAACTGGTCTAACACAGAAAGTAACGACAACCCACTGTGAGAAAATCTACCAAGTCAGTCATGCATCTTTCGAGGCATCATCGCCCAAACGTGTACTATGTATGTCACTTAACTAACTAATATATATATATATATATATATATATATATATATATAAGTTAGGCTGATTTTATGAGTTTATAAATATAAGAAAAAATAAAGAAAAATAGAAACGAATATAATTTAATATATATAATTTAATATATATATTATATATATTTAATAATAATATTTGTAATAAATATATTATATATATTTAATATTTATATATTTAATTTATATATAATTAAATATATATATATCATTTAATATATATATAATTTTAATTAATGTATATGATTTAATTTCAATATATATATTATTTAATTTAAAATTTTATTAATATATATTATTTAATTTTAAATATTATTTTTAACAAACAAAATTTAAATTATATTATGGTAAAAAATATTTGTTGTATTGAGCATATTTTTTAAGCTAATGCTGGAGAACTCAGAATTGTTAAACTGTTTGTTCTCTTCACCTGAATATATATATATATATATATATATATATATATATATATATATAAGCTCAACTCTTCACCTGGATATATATATATATATATATATATATATATAACAATCTCACACACAAAAAAATAGCACAGAAATCATGCGTAAGAACAATGGTATAATAATAAAGGAAGCAGACAAAGGCGGTGCTGTAGTCATTATGGATAAAACTTATTACAAAACAAATATTCAAGATATGTTAGGAGACGAAAATAACTGCAAAATAATCAACCAGAATATAGATGAAAGCATCGCATCATAAATAAAAAAAACTCACATAGTAAGATACTAACGAAAAAAGAAAAAGATTTTCTTACAGGCTTTACTTCAAAAACCAGTAATTTTTACAGACTTCCAAAGATATACAAATCAAACACAATTAAAGCAGGTACAGGAACAAAAATCAGAATATATTCACACCCCAAACCCCAGTGACTTTAAATTTAGACCAGTTGTAGCAGGGCCAGCCTGCCCTACAAGCAGATTGAGTAACTCAATTAATAAAATATTACAACTCTTCACCACAAAAATAAAAAGTTACATCAGAGACAGCATACATTTCCTAAGCTTCATACCACAAAAAGTAGACCCAGGTACATTCATAGTAACTTTTGATGTAAACAGCCTGTACAGCAACATACCCCATGCACTAGGTAAACAAGCCATTGCATTTTGGATAGAAAAACACCAAGAAAAACTTCCCACACGCTTTACAAAAGAATTTATTATCAAAGTATAGAACTAACTTTGGACAATAATTCCTTTCAATTTAACAACGGTAAATATATACAAACAACAGATACCGCGATAGGAACAAAAATGGTATCGATGTATGCAACACTCGCCCTAGCATATCTAGAATAAAGCAGCTTATACAGCCAAATAAGACTTAAATATGATGAAGGCATGACAACAGAATTCACTAAATCATGGAAGAGATTCCTAGATGATTGTTTTATCTTTTGGAAATCGACATAGGGAGACATAAATAAACTACACAATATACTACAACACGTGCACCCCAAAATCAAATTCACGTTAGAATATAGTTATAAAGAATTATCATTCCTAGACATACTCATAAAAACAAAAACAATTATATCATCACAGACACTTACCACAGAAATACAACAATGTATCCACTTCAAGAGTCACCATCCTAAAAGCTGTTAAAAATCCATCCCTAGCACGACGAATTTGCACAATAGCAGCTGACGAAACACTTCGTAAAATACACCTAGAATAAATATGAAAAACATTACAAATAAAAAGATACCTCACTTCACTAATAAACAAGGGTTGTCCAACTAGCAGAAAAATACCATTAGAATCCCTCCGGAATCCAAAAGAAACAACAAAAATAAACATAAAAAAGAAGAAAACATTCTAACATACGCTTCCACACACAACAAAACCAATCCAAAATTATTCTCAAAGATCAAAACACACATGGAATTACTCAACAATAATGACAAAATAACGGAAATCTTAAAGACAACTAACATAATTAATAGCAAACGCCAGACCCAAAATTTAAAAGACATCCTAATCTCATTAAAATTCGAACAGCACACAACACAGGGGGTCATAAAATGCAACAAATAAGATATGGGGTATACATCATAATAATAGAAGTTCGAAAACATCTACATTCGGATCTGAGCTGCAACTCTAGAAATGTATTTTTGCTTTAAAATGCGACAAATACGCAAAGATATACGTGGAAGCGACACAATACTTGAATAATAGGGTATCCCTTCATAAAAGCAATATCAAAATATCAAATAACAGGAAATTGTATGTCTCCCAACATTTGCATGGATGCAGTGGAGGTAAATTCAAAGTAATACCTATCTACCAAAATGCAGATTAGGACATACTAATAATGCAGGAAGAAAGATTCATAAAAAAATACAAGCCTTCGCTCAACAAAACAACATGAAAAAATTAAAACACACACACACACACACACACACACACACACACACACACCAAGTTCAAATGGAAGGCGCCTCTAAGATAAATTTAATGTGCTAATGTGGAAAATCCTACCCCAAAATCATTTCAAGTTGATGGCCGGCACTTGATTTTGTATTTATTTATTTATTTATTTGTTTGTTTGTTTTTCTGTTTATCAATATATACACGTGCTGATGTGAAAAACAGCCAATCTCACAAATATTTCAAGCGGGTAGCCAACATTTGATTTATTTGATTTACTGATTTACTTACTTATTTATAAACAACACCTTGGCCCTCAGAAACAAACTTTACTCGATGCGTAAAGTCACAAGTTTATTTACCTGAAGAGAGTTAACTTTAGACTCGAAATACGTGTAGCGTCACAAATACCATCATGGACACTTAATTATCATAACATGTATAATAACAAAAACAGTAAATATACACTTTAAACAAAATGTACACGGCCTCTCACACGTTTTATTACATATATAATTACACCCTGATTGAGCACTCTGGAAGAATGGTAGACTTTGAAAAACAGTAGCTACTCTGGCATCTACGCATCGTTCACTGAGCAATGAATTAGAACACTCTCGGCTATTGGGCGTGTATAATGATAATATACACGCTAAAAAGTCTACGTTCTTCTACCGAGCGCCCGTAGCTCAGAGGTAGAATTGCCGACTAACGCCAATTCGGTCGGGTTTCAATTCTGGGTAAAAAGCAATCGGCTGTCTAACCGTACTGATGACCTGTGATACAGCGAAACAGATCTGTCTGCGGATGACTATATATATATATATATATATATATATATATATATATATATATACATGTTTCATTGAATAATATAGACAAGTTCTGTCTATTTAATTTGTGTAAGATCCGTTCGTATGATCTGATTAGCTTGATCGTGTTGTCATGGAAAGACGACAAGAAATCGCAATAATTGTTGATTTTTTTAATCAGGTCTGAGCTTATATTAGCGAATGCCCCCACTATTACAAATTAGCAATCATAAAAAATCTACTACATCGTGCAAAAACCAACTCGTCTACAAAATACATCTTCCACAGTGAACTAAAAAACATAAAACAGACACTCATCAACAATAATTTTCCTAACTACATAGTTGATGAACAAATATGACATTTCCTTATAAACCTGAACACGAAAAAACAACACATGGTAATAGCCCAACCAACCCCAAACATATCACTCTCTTATATCGTAGCCAAATGCATACCAACTACCAACTAGATAAAAATATCCTAAAAAACTCATAAACACTAATATCTCTCCGACAGACCCCAACAAATAAAATTACATTTATCATATATTACGCTAATTCCACAACATCCAACTCAATCGTCCGCAACGACTCCTCCCCCACCGTTAACGATTTTCAAAAAAACAATGTAGTGTATAAATTCAAATGCCCCTTTCGAGAATGTATCTCTAACAAACTCAATAATACCTACATTGAACATACTACTAACTCGCTTTCGCGGAGACTTACATTGCACTTAAATGAAAATTCTAACATATTCCGACATTTAAAACACCACGGCTATCAACACAGTTCTTAGGAAAACACTTGTTGAAAATACGCATATACTTAGACAAGAAAATAATAAACGAAAACTTAAAATTCTAGAAGCTATCTACACCGAACAGTTCAAACCTAACCTAAATAAAATAATTTCGACACCTCTACTAACATACTTCAATTCCTATAATCGACGGGAGAGGCCATAGTTATTATACTTACCCCCTACACCATAGTAGCAGTAGTTCCCAGACCAATCCCTCATGCCACTATACACTCAATTTACCAAAAACCCACTACCACCATTCCTTCTCGGCCTACAGCCATGTGCGACACAAAAATGGACCTGCCTAATTTTCTCTGTATAGCTCCACTCTGTTAATAATAATTTAAATGTTCTATGTTCACTGAACATTAAATGTTCATCCTTTGATAATGGCTTATGTAAGCCGAAAGCTCAGACCTGATAAAAAAATCAACAATTATTGCGATTTCTTGTCGTCTTTCCATGACAACACTATCAAGCTAATCAGATCATACGAACGGATCTTACACAAAATAAATAGACAGAACTTGTCTATATTATTCAATGAAACCTGTATTAATGAAAAAATGCTGCCAAAATATACACAATATATATATATATATATATATATATATATATATATATATATGTTATAATAATTACCATATGTTTATGTCTTACTTTTGCCGTGAACACGTTTTAAAGTAAATTTCTATGGAATATACTTCCATTACTCATATATATATATATATATATATATATATATATATATATATATATATTTCAAATTCACAATACTTTTCGAAGAATAAATCTGGGTCCTGCTAAGCAAATCAGCGCAAAATTCTAAGTCAATCTTAATCCTTAATAATTATAGTGTACTATGAATATATTTGATACAGTTATTGCTATCGAGAGCTATTGAGCAATACTGTTTGCCTTGACATATTAGATTATATAATTTTACTCAATAGGAGTTGAACAGAGTGCGATAGATAGATAGATAGATAGATAGATAGATAGATAGATAGATAGATATGAATGGAATATATATATATATATATATATAAATTTGGGTTACTATATTTGATATCGGGAGATAAAGCATTACATCATCACTTATCTGCTATATAGTTTTTAAGTATCAAACCCTTTAACCTTTTATATAATCTCAAAATGTATAGGGATAAGTGAATATTTAATTTTATAAATGACTGTGTCTGTATGTATGAGAATGTTGTGTGTGTGTGTGTGTGTGTGTGTGTGTGTGTGTGTGTGTGTGTGTGTGTGTGTGTGTGTGCTCGTCTTACTGAAATATAATAATTTTTAACTTTCCTCATTTTTGTATTCGGAAATAGAAAAAGCAAACGATATGGAACGTCATGACATCGCTGATTGGTAACTTCCTTGTTTAAAAGAAAATCAGAGAACGTTTCATGCTTCACATTTGATTATTGCATTCGATTCAGGTATCAGCTGAATCAAGTAACATTTTCGAAAGTGTCAGAGAGACACGCAAATAATTATTTCTCTCGAAACCACTCGACAGGATGAGAACTCCAACTCAGTTTGGACGAGTGCAGCCGATGTATGACGTCAATTCTTGTTTGCTGAATAATCTTTCTGAAAATACGAGAGTCGATTACAAAATTTATTTTTAATTAAAAAAGAAAGCGCAAGAAGAAAAGTAAAATAAATAAAGAAAACTGAAATAAGAAAAGAAAAAAAGAACAAGAAGAAAGCAGTAAAAAAGAAAAATAAAGAAAGAAAGAATGAATGAATGAATGATTGAAAGAAAGAAAAAGAAAGAACAAGAAGGAAAACGAAAAAGAAAGAAAATTAAAGAAAGAAACAAAAGGAAAGAGGAAAAGAAATAAAGAAAAAAGGGAGAAAAATAGAAACTGAGACCGAACAAAAGAAAGAAAAAAAGAAAGAAAGAAAGAACAAGGCGGAAAAAAAGAAAGAAAGAAAGAAAGAAAAACGAAAATAAAGAAGAAAGCTGAATGAAAGAAAATAAAGAACAAGAAGGAAAACAAAAAAGAAAAAGAAATAAAGAAAAGGAAAGAGAAAGATGAGGAAAAAACAAAGAAAGAAAGAAACAAACAAACAAACAAACAAAGCAGAAGAATAAAAAAGAAATTTAAAAAAATGAAAGAAAATAAAGAACAAAGAAACCGCAAAAGAAAGAAAAAAGGAAGAAATTGAAGAGAAGGAAAAAAAAATTAAAGCTGAAGTGCTGAAAAAAATATTTCGAGTTGTGTTTATAAATCATTTTAATCCCACAAAAGTGACTAATTTTTTTATATCGATATTCTTTCCAAGTTCCTTATAAATTTCGTCTTTAGGTTACTCTCGAATCAATCAAAAAAGATCAGAAGGTAGAATTATTAAATTCTGAAAACTTTAAATACCAGGGTGTATTGATCTAATCTATCTAAATCTATCTAATCTAAATTTATTTATAAATGGAACTTTGTCTATGTGTGTGTGGGTATGTGTGTGTGTGTGTGTGTGTGTGTGTGTGTGTGTGTGTGTGTGTGTGTGTGTGTCCGTTACCTATAGACTCCGAAACGGCTGAACCGATTTTCTTGAAAATTTACACAGTTGTACTATTAGCGTCTGCGAGTGTTCTTAGCTAGGTTTTGTGTCCCGATAAATATCGAAAATCGATAATCGAAAAAATCGGGTTATAGAAGGATTGGTCCGATTTTAATAAAATTTGATACACTCATAGACAAAGACATAAGAAAACGATATTCAGAAGTTTCAAGGTTGCAGTTCTTACAATAGTGCAGAAAATCGATAATATATATATATATAAGGCAAGATGTTTGTGTGTGTGTCTGTTTATCTGTCTGTGTGTCTGTATTTTTCAGCCCTTTTATTTTAGTTTTTGCTTCGGGTTTGGCTCTAAGTAGGTATAATTGTAGTTCTTAGTCTCAGCCATGATACCATTTACTCAAAGGACTTATTTAGCCTTCATATTTTATATCGATAGCAGGAAATCAAAATTTGACTTACATCCATTCATTTTTCCTTCAGTCTACGGTTTCGCTTTAACTGGAAACAACTAATGCTTTTTAGTCTTTCGTGCCAACGTCCAAAGAGTCTGAGCTCCAGGACCATGGATTAGTTTTAAAGGTTTCATTATGCCCGAGCAACGCCGGGCTATACTGCTAGTCAGTTATAAAAGAAATTAGTATTTTCTAAATACTAAATTCTGAATAATAAATTCTATATACTAAATTTGTTATAGCTGATCCATAAGGAAACTGAATACAAAATTGGTTATATTCAGGGTTTTTTTGATTCAACACCATAAGATACTTCTTCTTTATATGAAGTGTCCTCTCAGGACGTAGGCGATCATGGCTCTCCATAAATCCCTGTCCTTTGTAGCTTTTAATAAATTTTGTCTTTTTATAATTTCTCCTAAACCTTGTTTCCGCTATGAATTTAGTCAAGCTCGCCAAGTATAGTGGGTTGTTTTCCTCTGCCCTCTCTCTCTCTCTCTCTCTCTCTCTCTCTCTCTCTCTCTCTCTCTCAGATTTTCCAAGCTCTCTTTCACCATTAAATGCTCCAGAAATTTCGATAGTCTCTTCCTAATGTTTAGTATATGTTTCTTTTTGTTTCCATTCTCTCTAAAAATTCGTCGTTGTTCCCTTGTTTATTCCATGGTGTCCTCAGCTTATTTCTGCGGAACCAGATTTCTGTTGCTTCAAGTCTCTTCTTCATCTTTGAGGAGATTGTCCAAGATTCATTCTTATATTAGAGGACAGATATCACGTAACAGTTCGATAATCTTTTCTTTGTTTGTAACGAAGCTTTTTTTTCTTCTGTTATTTAATATTCTGCTTATTAATAATGTAATCATAGTGTTAATTTTCCACATTATTAGGAACAAAGAGATTTGGATTTAAAATTCCTGTAAGTAATAAAAATAACAATAACAATAGGCTTGAAGATTCATACAATTATTAGGTAACGGACACACACACACAGACACACACACAGAGACAAAGTTCCATTTATAAATAATTTTAGATGTGCGTTGTGGTGCTGTGGGTATCGATTCGGAACGAGAAATCGGAGAATCGTGTTCGAATTCCACTTAAATTCGTTGCATTCACTTACGCGTAAATACCCTTGAGAAAGATATGAATCCGTCGCTTCTCCCTCCAACTATGGGTTAAATAGCAGGACAGAGTAAATTCTATAGACTTGTTTAGCAACCAGTCTACTGCATGAAGTAATGGCAACCTACTGCGGGAAAATCTGCCTAGTCTCTATGGTCTTACGCTGTCTTTCATGTAAATTGCACATTCCATCATAAAAGAACGATTTTTGATTTGGTGACTCATTTTATTCATATGAATTCAAAGGATCATTATTCAGTCATCAAATTATTTTCTTCGGTTTTCAAAATTGTACCATTTCTTTCAGCTAAAGCGTGCATTCCACAATAAAAGAACGATACCGGTTTTGATTTGATCAATCATTGTATTCATACGAATTTAAAGGAACATTATCTAGTCTTGAAATTACTTTCCCTGGCTTTATATTCCCTTACTACATCTTTCAGTTAAAGTGCGTATTACAGCATAAAATAACGATTCCAGTTTTGATTTGATTAATCATTTTATTAATATGAATGCAAAGAATCATTATTCAGCCATCACATTACTTTCCATTGTTTTGCAAGACCCTACGCTATCATTCAGCTGAAATGTGTATTCCATCATAAAAGAACGATTCCGGTTTTGAATTGGTGTCTCATTTTATTCATATGAAATCAAATGCTCATTATTCAACTATCAAATTAGTTTTTCATGGCTTCTAACACTATCTTTCAGTTGACGTGTGTATTCCATCATAAAAGAACGATTTCGCTTTTGATTTAATGAATTTAATATATTCATATGAATTCAAATTATCATTACTGAACCAGCAAATTATTTCCCTGCGAGAAGTATTTATACACTTCCCAAACGTATTTACGCGCAAATAACGTAATGAACTCGACCAGAACTCGAACGCAATTCATCATTTCTGTTTTCAAAATATTAATTAGGCTTTTTATTACGTAAATTATGAAAATAAAAACGTGCGAATTTAATACGGAATTACTTTGCGTAGTACGACATGTGCATTGTGGTGTAATGCATATCGGCTCGGAGTGAGAAAGTCGAATTCGTTTCAATCACTTACGCAAAAATACCCTTGAGAAGGGCATGAATCCATCACCCTATAGCAGGACAGATTGGGTTCTAGAGCCTTGATTGGCAACCTGTCTACCGCAGAAAGTAATGGAAACCTACTACAGGAAAACCTTCTGCCTGTCAATCTGGAAAGAGCGTGTATCACGTATGGTAGTTAACTAAGTTCGAACCTCATTATGTACTTTTTATGCGTAACATGCGTCAGTCCACGTAAAACATTATACATAACAGATGCGACAATTCACACCAGTTATGATAAACGAGCTACCCTAGCAGGCGGTTGATTTGGCTTCGGGAGGTAGACTTGTGGTGTTTGGCAGGTTAAAGCTAAGTTTTGTAAATACTGAATAGAGAATCGGAGGTTCTAGCGTAAAATGATGGTTAACGAGCTAGTCTTGCTTCTTACAGGTTTTTTTTTTAATAAGCGTTTCACCCCGAGCAAGGCATGTCACTGCCACTACTGCGCAGGGGGCTACATAGAGTGGAGAAAGGATGATTAAATATAGGAAATGTCAGAGAGTGGGTGATAGGCGGGTAGGGATACCGAGAATGGTTAAATATAGGAAATGTCAGAGGGTGGGTGATAGGCGAGTAAGGATACCGAGAATGAGGGTTGGGTAGATGAGAGTGTTCTGAGAATAATTGGGAGTTAGGGTGGTAGGAGGTGTCTATTGACCCTACATTTAAACACCTGGAGATTGTAGCTGTCGGGAAAGCAGACTTGTGGAAGGGAGTTCCACAGGCGGGAAGCGCGAGAAAAGAAGCTGTTGGAGTAGAATTTACGGTTACATCTTATCTGTTTAACTGTAAAAGGGTGGGACCTAGTTGCTAATCTAGTATCTCGTGTAAATTCGTTCTTAAGCGGCACCAGTGATCTAAGTTCATCGGAGCAGAAGCCATGAAAGTACTTGTAGAAGAGGCACAGGGAAGCCACATCACGCCGGTGAGAGAGTGGTTGCAGCCGGTCTGCCAAGTCAGTATCAACCACGTTACAGATCCTCCTTTGTATTTTGTCAAGAAGCACAAGGAGAGCAGCAGGGGCACCCGACCAGATATGGCAGCAATATTCAATACACGGGCGGATGGTAGATGTGCAGAATAGATTTAGGTGGGAAAAACTTCCGGGCCCTGCACAGAGAGCCGACTTTCATAGCAGCAGATTTGGCAATGGATTCAATATAGTCATTCCATTTGAGGTCCGCCGAAAGCGTAAGGCCAAGGAGGCGTAGTATTTTACTCTCTGGGAGGCTAGCCTGTCCCATGCTAATGGGAGGTAGATGCGATTGTCTATGGTGGTTAGTTGATAACAGCTTCGTTTTAGAAGCATTGAAACTTACTAGCCATTTCCTACTCCAGGCCACTACGGATTGGAGGTCCTTTTCAAGCACGGCAGCGAGGTTCGCTTTATCGCCCACACCTGGTTTTTGATCGATGCGAGAGTAGATTGTTGTGTCATCGGCATACATGCCAACTTGGGATCTAATGGCGTCGGGGAGATCATTAATGTAGATCAGAAAGAGCGTGGGACCTAGGATAGAACCTTAAGGGATGCCCGCGTTCGTATGGTAGTTTTGGGAGGCATGCCCATTTAATACCACCTTCAATGTGCGGTTAGAGAGGAATGACTGGATGAGGTCAAGCAGATGTCCAGTTATCCCGTAGCTCCGCAGTTTGCACAAGAGGCCAGTATGCCAGACCCTGTCGAACGCTTTGGAGATATCCAAGGCAACGGTTCTGGCTTCGCCATTCTTGTCAAGTGCCCGGTATATGTACTCGGTAATGGTCTTTAACATATCAGCAGTAGACCTGGTTAAGCGAAACCCGTACTGTTTGTCAGAGAGAAGCCTGTTGGTCGTGAGATGCTGAATCACCTCGGCGTTAATAATGGCTTCGAAAACTTTGCCAAAGATCGGAAGGAGACTAATAGGACGATAATTGGCGGGGTCTGAGGGTTCGCCAGAATTCTTAAATATAGGAACTACACAGGAGGACTTCCAACAGGCAGGAAAACAGGAAGCAGATAGGCAGAGGTTATAGAGTTTAGAGAGGATAGAGGGGAGTTCTGGGGAACATTTCTTCAGTACTATGACTGGGATTCCGTCACCGCCGCTCGCTTTGTGTGGGTCAAGTTGTGCAATTATCTTGGCGACCAGCGAGGGTGTAATGTGAACGTTATTTAGTTGAGCCTTAGTTCTGGGTGGGAAATCGGGTGTAGGTATTCCTAACGAGTCCAGTGTCGAATTGGTGGAGAATCTACGGGCAAAGCATTCAGCCTTGTCCGCTGGGGAGGTGAGAACTTCAAATTCATTGATTATTTGGGGTATTGAAGTCTTTGCTCTTGTTGAGCACGCTTTTGCAGAGTCGCCAGTAATCTTTGGAGCCAAACTTAGAGGATGCTATGCGTTGCCTCATTCTGGTAGCAAACGCCCTCTTAGCTTCGTTCAGTACTGTTTTACACTTATTCCGGAGCAGAAGCCATGAAAGTACTTGTAGAAGAGGCACAGGGAAGCCACATCACGCCGGTGAGAGAGTGGTTGCAGCCGGTCTGCCAAGTCAGTATCAACCACGTTACAGATCCTCCTTTGTATTTTGTCAAGAAGCCCAAGGAGTGCAGCAGGTGCACCCGACCAGATATGGCAGCAATATTCAATACACGGGCGGATGGTAGATGTGCAGAATAGATTTAGGTGCTGAGGCGAAAAGATACTTCTTTTGCCTTCACAACAGCTGCACACACTCTGGGCATTCTTTCCACAAGTTCTTTTTTTTTTAATAATTCACCGACAACTCACTCCATGTATCCTTTAAACACCTAACTAAATACCGAAGTTTACTAGGCTGTTTCGTCTTACTTCTCTTGTCCATCTCATCCCATGCAAGTTCAATTGGTGAGAGGTCTGGTAACTGAGGTGGTCAGCACACAACTTTTAACACTCCAGAAGTTTCTTTTAATTTTAAATAGTTTCGCACAATTTAGAAGTATGTTTTGGGTCGTTATCTTGCAGGAGGATGAAATTTTGACCCACAATACGCAATCCAAATAGAATTGCATATCTCTGTAAGATTGAATGGTACTGTTCTTTTTTCAGTCCCCTTTACTTCAACCAAGTCACCTGAACTCGTGCCGGCAAAACAGCCCAAAACCATGCAGGGTCCACCACGATGTTTCATCGATGACTGTACACACTCATCTTTTACTCGCTCCCCAATCCTCCTCAGTACGTACACCCTCCTTTTACTCCTAAACATTTCGAACTTAGACTCATCAGTCCACAACACTTTTGACCAGTGTTCTGGTGTCCAGTTTTTGTGCTCTCTTCCCCATGCTAGTCTCTTCTTCTTATTGGCTGGTTAAAGCAAAAGCTTCCTGGCTGCCCTCGCCCAAAGAACCATGCTATTTTCATTTAGAATTATCCACTTGGTAATAAATACTAAAAATAGTATGAAATATATAATTCTTTTTAACTAGGGTGGCCTAATAATTATGGCCTGTAGTGTAAATTTTTTAAGATCAAAGTTGACCTGGAAGCAAAAAGTCGGAAGAGCTTTCCACAAGCGAGATGTGCAAGAGTAGAGACTGTTAGCTAAGAACTTACGGTTACATATACCTACTTCAACTGTAAAATGATGTGTGCTACGCTTGATTTCGTAAAGTCCAGGTCACATTGAGAAAAGTAATATTGCAAATACAAAAAATGCAACGCAGGGCCAAAAGAACGGATAAAGAAGGCTGGTCATCAATATGTCTTATCTTAACCTTAACTTGCTACAATTATTGACCAAAACATACCACAGTATTCCTTACAGCAACACAACAGATTCTTACTTACCATTCTTATTGCAGTCACCATAATACCGCAAAGTCTCTACATAATACAAACTACTTCCCATATGTACAATTTGTCTGTTGGGTTGGGGAATAAAAATAAACAAAAGGGGAAAGTCCATTGCTTCTCTCTAAATGTTTCTATCTCTTTATATATAAATTCATCTCTCACTCTCTTTGTATATCTGTTTCCACCCCTCTCTTTGTTTGTATATCTTTTCCTATCTCTCTTCTCTCTATATGATTCTATTCCCCCAGCTCTCTCTCTCTCTCTCTCTCTCTCTGTATATCTGTTTCTGTCTCTCTCTTTCACTGTTTATCTGTTTCTCTCTCCCTCTCTCTCTATATATATTTTCTGTCCCTATCTATCTATATATATATAAGTTCCTATCTCCCTTCTCTCTATATATATATGTTTCTATTCCTCTCTCTCCCTCTCTCTGTATATCTGTTTCTTTCTCCCTCTCTCTCTCTATATGTATATTTTCTGTCCCTATCTATCTATATATATATAAGTTTCTATCTCCCTTCTCTCGATATATCTGTTTCTATTTCTCTCTCTCTCTCTCTCTCTCTCTCTTTCTGTGTGTGTGTGTGTATCTGTTTCAATCTCACTTCTATCTATATGTTTCTGTCTCGTTATATGTAAGTTCTTTTATCCCTCTCTTTGTATATCTGTTTCTCTCTCCCTCTCTTTGTATATCTGTTTCTCTCCTTTTCTCTCTCTCTCTCTCTCTCTCTCTCTGTTTCTACCTCTCTCTTTCTCTGTATATCTTTTCTATTTCCCTTCTCTATATATATATGTTTCTATTCCTCTCTCTCTATATATATATATATCTGTTTCTATCTCTCATTTTGTATATCTGTTTCTCTCTCTCTCTATATATATATACATATATATGTTCCTATCTACCTTCTCTCTATAAATCTCTTTCTATTCCTCTCACTCTGTATATCTGTTCCCCCCCTCTCTCTGTATATTTGTTTCTATCTTTCTCTCTCTTTCTATATCTATTTCTGTCTCACTCATAGTCAGTAATGTCGCCTAAAATTTTACTCTGCTAACCCGCGGTTAATTTTCTACGATCGAAATGGCCTTTCGCATTTTTTTAACATCGTAGTTGTAGGTATGCATGTTTTTTTAGACGCCTTCGAGTGAAGCGACTTCGATCTTCACAAGAATCATACTATAATCGAGGATTGATTTTCAATTGCGCCATCTCTACATTATCAATCTTCTTTCCTTTGTGGGTAGATAGATGACTGGTCTTTGGCACGGTGAGTGGCTATTTGCCTCCCGATCGTTTGTAGTTCACGCCGTTGTAAAATATCGACTTTTTATTCTCCCAACCGCCACCGTCTATACACGGAACTTTTTCTACGAACTTCTGACAAACACAGTCGTATAAATAACAAAAGCACACCAACGATGTATGACCTTTCAAAATCTGTCTCTTTTACTTCCTTTTACACATGCAATGACATTTCTGCAAGTATCATCTTTACATCTTAATAGAACCTCATATCATGAAATTAAACACACACAGACTGACACACACATACACACACGACGATAGCATGTTGTCATATATCTATATCTATATATTTGTCTATACTTCTGAGATGAGGTAGTATTTACATCATTCAGACTGTTCGAATTGTTTTCCTCATCTTTATTCTTCAGGAACACGTGGGCCAGTGGATATAGATGTTGATTAATTCCAGTGACTTGACCCAAAGAATTGTAAGTTCAGTACCTGGCTACAGAACAAATAACTTTGAGAGATTACTTAAAAGGGAGATAACAACATGGTATTCGGAAGTGGCATCGCACATCGAATGGGAATGATACACTCCTGGGATCAAAATAAAGGATTCAAAGTTCCTAGCACCTGAAGAAGGCCGGAGCGTACTACGGCGGAAACGTCGTAAAAAAATAGCAATATAAATGAGGACAATAGTCCGAACAGTGTAAATAATCTATATTGGCTACATTTTGAACGATTCAATCAAAAATGTCTATAGACATCCCATTTACATGCACATACATATATATGTAGGATTTGCGTTGTGGTGCAGTGGATATCGACTCGGAACGACAAATCGGGGATCCGAGTTCGAATTCCAGTTGAATTCCTTGCATTCACTTACGCACATATACCCTTGGGAAAGGTACTAATCCGTCTCTTCCCTCCAGTTATGGGTTAAATAATAGCACAGATTGGGTTCTATAGCCTTGGCTGGCAACCATTCTACCGCAGAAAGCAAGCAATGGCAACCTACTGCGGGATAATCTTCTGCCCAGTCAGTCATCTCTCTTTCGAGACATGATCGCCCAAGCGTGGATCACGTACTTAACTGACATATATACACTTATATCAACTAACATTACCGACCAACAAACACACACATGAATGCACTTTTCTCACATATATATTTAAAAAAATGTCCATCGTTTTATCACACTTGACACGCCTATTAATATGCAGATATATGCAAACAGACAAGCGTTTCTATACATATTTGCACATATAAAAAAATTAAACGCAAAAACAAAATAAATGATTATCTATTGCTTTAATACACGTGACTCAAATCACGTGTATTAAAGCAATAGATTAACTCAAAACACAACATCCTAATATACTGTTTATTTGTAAAAAAATAAAAATTCATTTTTAAATCGATCTCTGAAAAATCTTTTCATTGTTCGATCTCTGAAAAAGTTTTACATGTTCGATTGAGACACTTTTCCTTTTATTTATTTTTATCAAACACACACACACACACACACACACACATATATATATATATATATAGTGTTGAGTTGTAATGATGCTGAGTGCCAAGATTATTGTTTTTTCAGCGGTTTACTGATAAAAAGATATTTTGACAAGCAGCTTTTTAGACGTGAAGTGCTGGATATCGCGATAGAGATAGTGTTATAGGCTCCTACATTATATATATATATATATATATATATATATATATAGGTCTTGTAGTTTGCTTGAAACATTGTGTAAATAAGGTGTATGGGTAGGTATTTGAAGGCTATCATAATGCGTTTAGTATAAAAAAAGGAAGGTAAAGAAGGTGTTGGGTATTACCTATTCACTATTCATTAATATTTCGAGATCAGAATCTCATCTTCAGAATGATAAGAGAGCTTGCTTCCACCAAGCTCTCTTATGTGAAAAAATTTTTTCGTGTGATGCGTTTTGTCCTTTTGGGCTTTATCTATCTATCTATCTATCTATCTATCTATCTATCTATATATATATATATATATATATATATACATATAGCGAGAGAGAGAAAAAGATAGATAGATAGATAGATAGATAGATAGATAGATAGATAGATAGATAGATAGATAATGTTAAAAGGATTAATGTGGAGAACAGTCAGTTAAGTGCCATACGTTATAGACGCTTGGGCGATCATGTCTCGAAAGAGACATGACTGACTGGGCAGAAGATTATCCCGCAGTAGGTTGCCATTGCTTTCTGCCGACCAAGGCTATAGAACCCAATCTGTCCTGCTATTTAACCCATAACTGAAAGGAAGAGACGGATTAATACCTTTCCCAAGGGTATTTGCGCGTAAGTGAATACAATGGATTCAACTGGAATTCGAACTCGGCTCCCCGGTTTATATATATATATATATATATATATATATATATATATATATATATATGATGTAGAGAAGTTTGTCACATAACTGAGTAGAGTCATGACGACTTCAAAGTTTCGTGAAGGCACCACTACGGTGTCCTCACTCTTCAGGAATTTTTCAATTGAAAAAAATCCTTGAGGAGTAAGGAAACCATAATGGTGCCTTCATGAAACTTCGAAATCGGTATTTATATATATATATGATTAATGTAGAGAAGTTTGTCTCTTAACTGAAAAGAGGCATGCCGACTTCGAAGTTTCATGATGGCATCACTGTGATTTTCTTACACCTCAAAGATTATATATATATATTCAGAGTTTATTATATATATATTCATAGTTTCCTTCTTCTAGACTGGTTGCCAACCGGTCTGTCCTGCTGTTTTCCCATAACTGAAGGAAAAAGATTCATTCGTTCTCTTAAATTATTAGCATGTAAATGAATGTGCAGTGAAGAAAACAAGATCTAGATTTAAAAATTCAAATGCTAAGCACTGACCCATTTGTTTTGTTAGAAATAAAGAAATGCCAGAATCACCTCCGGGAGTGAATTCCCAAATGACCTACAAACAAAATAAAAGACGAGACAAACTCAACTCTCGACAGAGAGCGTAATTAACACGTCCCTTGACAAACGTCAGGAGATCGCTATTATTGTCTCTATCTTTCTACCTCACTTCTCACCTCTCAGCTCTGCCCTTCTTCCTTTTCACACTTCAAAGACAATTCTACCCAATAATAAACGCTCATATATACATACATATGTTCCTGTCTACGTACATTTAAACTCATTCTTGCAAAGACTACTACGAACTCTTAATACCCTTAACTTTTTAATACTGTTTCTCATTGAACATTAACTTCTACCAACTCATGTTATTTTTTTTCCATTAATAAATTTCTATTTAAACATACAAAAGTGTACTTTATTCTTCCACAAATCCACCTGCTGATAACCTTCTGATAATTCTGGATATAACCTGTAAGTTGTAGGAAGTTTAGTTATGTTTGACTCAAGGTCAATTCAATAAACATTGGCCATTCACCTTACTGCTAGAAATGTAACGAATTTAGCTGGAATTCGAACTCGGCTCTCCGATTTCTCAGTCCGCTATCCATTATTCCACCGTATCTCCCATTACTCCATAGAGAAAAAAATCTATTGGACTAGAATCTACGCTTACATCTTCTATTTCAACAGTAAAATAATGGGTCGAGTTGCCAAAGACAAAAGCTCATTAGTACAGTTGCAGTGGAAATATTTATACAAGAGGCAAAGGGTGGCTACGTTCAGTTAATGACTGAAGTCGATATGACAGATCAGATAACCAATAACGTTACCAATTCTCTCTTTGTATTTTGTCAAACATCCCGAAATATATAGCAGGAGAATCAGTCCAGATATGGCAGCCATAAGTTACTATTTAAAGCAAGAGGCTAGACATTGCGCAGACAACTTTTTCTTTATTTGTCTAAGAGAGAGAGAGGGGAACTTATTTACAGGTAATTTCGTTGTACATTGTTATGCCATAAGCGTAATTCATGTTAGTTGAACAAGGGGTTGCTAATTCTATTGTGAACGCAATGTATTTTTCTCTTCAATTGACGAAGCTGACATTTAAGTAAAGTATTGTCATTTCCATCCCGAAACAGGGATGGAAACCAGGTCAAGTAACTCGGCTAGAGCAGCGAAGCTTCGGCGTTGTCGATTTGGCATGAAGCATTTGGTATCTCTATTTAGTATCAAGAAACAGAAACAAAGGAAAGTATAATAAACTGCTTCGTGATATCTAGCCTCTTATATGGCACTGAAATCTGGACAGTCTTTTTAAAAAAAAAAAAAATTTAATACTGTTCTGCAGAATGATGCTGAGGCTAACATGGACCGAACATATGAGCATCGACGAAGTTTTACAGAAAGTGGAAACAAAAAGGCACATAATGAGGAAGGAGGGTTTGGAAAATCTGATACTCACAGGGCAGACTGAGAGCAAGAAGGACAAACTAAAACAGCGCCTAATATATTTTGTCTGTTTGAGTAAATGGTTTTTAGAACAGAGTTTGAAAAAATACGCGTGGGATCCATGTTGATGATCATGGCTCTCCACAACTTCCAGAATTTTGTAGTTTTCAATAATTTTGTCTTTTTTATCTCTTCTAAACCTTCTTCCGTGGTCCATTCAGCCAAGTTCATTTGGCAGGTTATGCATTGTTCTTTTTTTTTTTTTTTTGTCTCTCTTGCCTTCAATCTGTCATATGAGTTAGTGACGTGCAGAGGTTTGGTTAAATTTGGTGATGACCATGAATAACTCTTTTATTGTATGCCCATAAGACTCATTGTATAGGACCTAATACTAATAGATGTGAGAAAGGAAGACATTTTAAACATGTAAAAACAAATGAATCATGAAATAAATATTTTATTCAAATTGATTATAAACTAACTTTTTATTTCACTCTTTGATTGGATACCCTTCCAATATGGATCTTCGGGTGTCGCTGTTCTGAATCTCGACGAAAAACGATAACGATTGTCTTGATATATAACGACGAACACGGGACACGTATATATAAAATATAAACATATTTCTATTTTGCGCCATTGACGGTTGCATGGAGGAGAATGTAACCAGAGAGAATTATGCACATACGAAGAAGTTGTCGTGAGTCGTTAACTTGCGGAAGCTGTCTTCTCTTCTTTCTTCTCAGCTTTCTTCTCAGCTTTATCTCTGCGTTACCTTGGTGTTCTGATTTCGTCCAGAAAAAACCCGAACTTGTATACCTGAAATTCCACGCATTTTTTGCCTTCTCTGGTTTTCGCTTGTGTCATCTATGGCCAGGACATCTGTCAATTATCTTCGCCGGCTATTGACTTTCAAGCCGGCTCCCTTTGATGACAATGACACTTTTGTTGGTCACTGGTGATATTTTCTGTCCTTAATGTTGATCATACTTTTGTCAGTTCAATTTGTGTTTTCTGCTTTTGATGGTGACCATACTTTTATTGGTCACTACTTTTGATGTCAATCATATTTCTGTCAGGTCACAAAAACATATTACACGGGGTCGTGTTTTCAATTTCTCATCGATGTTGCTCACATGTTCTGTCCATGGTATTCTCAACATCCTTCAGTAGAGCCATATCTCTGTTGCTTCAAGTCGCTTCTTCATCTGATGTGTTGAGAGTGATTTACTGAAATTAGGTACTTCAGCTTTATAGCCTTAATTAAGAAAACACTTATTGGTAAACTGTGAGAAAATTAGTTATAAATTTTAAATTTATTATGGTTACTTCCCTTATTTTCCGAAGATGGGCGTCTATATTTACAAAAATGAACACGTTTATGCACAGAAAAATCCTCAAACTTCTTTTTAAAATACTGGGGCAGGGCGAATTGTAGCAAGCTTTTTCATTTAGTGGGCACCTCGGCGTGGTGTAATGGTTAGCAAGCTCGTCTCGCTAGAATCATTATAACTGAGTAGTGAGGTCGATCCAACACTGGGTACCCCATACTTTTGGCCGAGTGCCACGTATAAGCTACGCTTAAAAAATCACCTTCCTCCAGTTTCGAGGGTTGGGCGCAGGACTAACAACCCTGCCCCATAAAATACAGTTTGTTGCGGAAAAAGCAAAAAGGCTGCTCTACATACCATTGGGTGTATAACGGAAAAGTTTTATTTTCCATTTAAGATTTGTAAATACAGTTTTAGATTTAATAACAATATCACTTGACCGCTACAAAATAATACAAAATTTTTAAAAAAATAAATTATGCTAACTGAAAGATTTTTGCAAATATTCTTTTTTAAAGATTTCAAAAGTAATTTAATTAATTTTAAAATAAGTTCTTAAAGTTTCATTAAAATTTGACAATTATCTGCTTTTTTGTAAGAATTTCCAAGCCAGTTTCTTTTTTATTTATTTATTTTTTTATTTTTTTTTACGTGAAAAGACGTTCAAATTTTTTGTACAATTTTGAAGCCTCGCTTAAAATCGAAGAAAAAATAAGTTTGTAAACAAAATTTTCAAGTTTCCAGAAAGAATAAAAAAATTATTTCTACATTAAAACGTACATTTGATCCTTCCTCTTAATGGTTACAGAAAGAATTTTGACGATAACAATATTTAGGGGCATTTTTTTTTTCATCAGGTATCGTTTATTTGTTGATGTGGTGCTCGGAACGAGAAATCGGCAGAGTCGAGTTCGAATTCCACTTAAATTTGTTGCATTCACTTACGCGCAAATACCATTGGGAAATGTATTAATCCGTCTCTTCTCTCCAGTTATAGGTTAAATAAAAAAGACAGATTGGGTTCTATAGACTTGGTTGGCAACCAGTCTACTACAGAAAGTAATGGCAACCTACTGGGGAAAAATCTTCTGCCCAGTCAGTCATGTCTCTTTCGAGGCATGATCGCCTAAGCCTGTGTCACGCATGACACTTAACTGACTGATCATTTATTTATTTTTTTGGAAGTACCTACATCACACATCATGTGGAAGTTAGCAAGACAAGCCAACCGCACAAAATAGTAACAATTAAAATATTACATGAATAATAAAAATTTCTCTCGATTTGTTGTATTTATTAAAAATTCATCAAAAATAAAAAACAAAAAAAATTGATTGGTTGTGTGTACATTTGTTTCGATTTGTTTAGGGAAAACACAAATACCTTTTCATTATAACGAGAAGTTTTGATTTTTACCCTATTCAGGGTAATTTGCCCTTATTTGCTGACAAATTCAGTTACCCGTTGAGTCCAGCCTGACAGTTGGCGGACAAGCAAGTTCGAGAAACAATATTATAGACTTTGTAGTGTGAGAGTCGGTCGGAGTGTACGTGTAAGTGGACATGTTTCAGACGAACTTCAGCAAAATGCGGTCACCGTCTATTTATTTATTTGTTTATTTTTCTAAGAAAGAGTTGAGTGCACGGATGTAGAGAGGTTATAATTTTTTAAGTGATACATGGTCTCTTTCTCTCACACGCACGCACACACACACACACACACAAGCACACACACACACACACAAGCACACACACACCTCTCTTTATCTCTTCTGTCTGTATGTTTCTCTCTCTCTCTCTCTCTCTCTCGCGCTCTCTCTCTCTCAAATGTTTTACAGCGGTCTGTTTACATATTTATTTAAACTAGCTGCACCCGTGAAAATTTCAGTTTTCCTGTTTTGAATCTTCTAATGAGTTCATCTACATGCCATGTCTTTTCAGGACGCGGGCAATCATGGCTCTCCACTACTTCCTGTTCTTTGTAGCTCTTTAGCAGTGTTTGTCTTTTTGTCATCTTTCTTCATCCTTGTTCTGTCAACTATTTGCACAAGATCACTAGCTAGTCATGCTGTTTTCCTCTGTCCGTCTTGCCTTCAACATCCTGTGAGTGCCACATTTTCTAAGCCCTCTTTTCTCGCAGTGTACTCCACAAATTTCTATTGCTTCTTTCTGATTAAAAGTATAGTTGTCCTTTTTATTTCCCTCTTCTAACAAATTACGTTGTTGCTCACATTTTCGGACGATGGTATCTTTAGCATCTTTCTGTAGAACAATATTTCTGTTGCTTCAAGTCGGTTCTTCATCTGTGAGGATCTTGTCTAGCATTCACTAGCATTCACTCAAAATCACTTCGTAATCCACGAAAATTTTTCATCCTTTAATAGTCAGTTGCGCCTAGTTTAATTTGAAAATCTAGTCACAAAATAGCAAATGTTGATAAAATAGCGAGTCACACGCACTTTCCCCTAATCAGTCTCCACCTGTTGGAGTTGGGGGAGGCGTGGTAGTATGTACCAGCCTTGTATATATTGTTGTACATCAAAACAATGTTAGGTAACTGAATGACAAAATGAAAATAATTCTACGTAAAGCGTTTCTCCCCCGAAAAGTTCTTTATCAGACTAAAGTATATTTAATATATATAATTTCATTAATGAGAACATTACTTTTAGTCTGATAAAGTTTTTTTAGAGAATGAAACGTATTGCATACAGTTGTTTTCCATTTTATCATTCAGTTACACAGTATATATATGAGAGAGTATAATTATCAATTTTTAACGGAACTTTATTAATATTACAAAAGATTTTTTATAATCATATCGCCCCAAGCAAAGCATTTTACTGCCACTGTTGTGCAGGGGGTTACATAGGAGGAAAGTTATGAGAGAGAGTGGCAGGTTATAGGGGGTGTCAGGAAGTGGGTATGAGAAGGACGAGAATACTGATGAGAGTGGAGTGGACGGAGAAAGAAACAAAGAAAATACAAATAGAAAATTGGAGGAACAACGAAAAAAGGAAAGAAAATTTTAAGAAAGAAAGAAAGAAAGAAAGAAAGAAAGAAAGAAAGAAAGAAAGAAAGATTGTGAGTACAAAGGAAGAAAAAAAAAGAGAAATGGCGAGAGAAAAAAAAGGAAATTGTGAGAAGAAAGTGGCCAGTGAAAAAATATAAAGGGTTATGTGAAGAAAAAGAAAAGAATTAAAGAAAGAAATTAACAAATAAAAGCAGCTTAATAAACGAAGAGTAAGCACATCGCAATCAATTCATTTTTATCGAATGACTTCGCTACGCTCGGAACGCAATCGTTGCAAGTCGACAAACAGCAAAAACAAAGAAAAAAAATAAATCAATCATCAAGCAAACCAGAATAAGTCAAGCAATTGCATAGAAATTGTTTGGCACAAGGCAGCCTTCTTGCCTGTCTCGCTTCTCGCAGAAGAAAAGGAAATAGGCTTTCACTGGTCGTCGAAGTCTGTTTGTTGGCGTAGTCAACAGTAGAGAATAAACTCAAAATCTTAAGTTTTGTTATCAAGTTCACATCTGCCTGGTATTTACTATTTCATTAATATCAGGTCGACACAAAAGTTTTTGCCGATTTAAAATTTCATCTTGAAAATGAAAAACTGTGTTTTTTGAAAATCTTTATTCATAACAATAACGACCTTTGCTCTCTATAACTTTATTCCATCTGCTCAACATGATCTTTCTGGGATGGGGTCCTGCTCTCGGTTGCTGAACTAGTCTTTCTCCTCAATTCATCCACGATGGCCGACGTTTAAAGTTATGGTAGAGAATCCACTTCTCATCACCTGTGACAAGCCTACCCAAAACTGGTGTCTAAAGCAAAGATTCGCAACAAGAAACACGTTGCATTTGCATTGGAAACTCTGTGAAACTCATAGACTAGAACACGCCTAATGTGTTCTTTAGATGGAAAGAACATGGGTGAGAATATTGCAGAAAAATATGAATGATGCTTTAATAATCTGAAACTAAAAGTTATAAATTAATCATGGTGATATGTTTAAGTAATAACAATCTGCATAAAACAAATTACAAGCTTACTGCACCTAGTATTCTCAAGTGGTCACCCATCTAAATACTGGATAGGCTTAACGTTGCTTGATTTCGGTGATTATACTAGAACCGATGTTTCAAAGTGATATGACGGTAATCCTACGATATCAAGCAATGCGTGTGCATGAAATTTTTAATGTCGATGAACACTTTGTACTGTGTCAGTCCCACACTCTAAGCAAAAAAAAAAAGCACGTACCCGAAAGAAAAGACCTACTTAAGTGTTATATCATAGTTTTCCTTCTCCTAGTTAGTTAACTTAACGATGTTCGTTATCCATACTGTTGTGATCTGTCATGGCCAAGTTAAAAAGACACGGAAACAAGAAGGTAGGTTTAACCAGTGTATTAGAATAATAGAACATATATACAAATACAAGTGTTAGTAATCAACAGATAGAAGTGTACGTCTGAACTGTCCAGTTACGCTGCCTCACGACTGTCTCACGACTACCTTACGACTGCCTCTTGACTCTCTTCTGACTGTCTCTCTGATAGTCACACAGGTTAGTATTTGTCGAAGGAGGAAGAGTCCATCTTATTTAGATAGGGCACCATAACAGTTCAGCGCTCTTTTCCTATAACGACCTTTTTCATTTCTCTTAATACTTTGCTTATTTTCTGGAAGGCATATTTCGCGACATCGGTACGCCTACTTATTTCTGTATAACATTTGCGGTCGCATTTTAATACACTACCTAAATAGTGGAATTTATGAGATTCATTATCATCCTGAATTCGGTTAGTGACGTGGCTTGTTAGAGCCAGGAAGAAAGACACGGAAACAAGAAGGCAAGTTAAACCAGTGTATCAGAATAACAGAACATATATACAAAGTAAGACTGTTAGTAGTCAGCAGATAAAAGTGTACGTCCGAACTGTATAGTTACACTGCGTCTCGAACTGCCTTGACTGCCTCACGACTGTCTCTAGACTGCCTCACGATTGCCTCACCGGAAGTCACTTAGGTTAGTATTTATGCAAAGGAGGAGGAATAGTCCATTCCACTGAAAATAGTGAACCATAACAATTACACCAGCTAAGATCTAAAGTTACGAAAGAATCTGGACACCAATCCAGATCACATCCAATTTACATCACCCAACTTTGTTAAATAGACGTTGATTGCCTAAAAAGATTCATCCACCGGTCTTGTTTTTAATCCAGTTGGGTATCTAAGCCCTCTCTTCACCATGAAAACTTAGAGAGGGAACTCGTTTAGTCACCGATAATTCCCCTAAGCGGCAGGTAGTATTGGGTTACATAGTACCAGTAGCATCTCTACAGTGATCTACATGCATGCATGTATGCATGCATAACTGTTGTATCCCGGGAGGGGATAAACAGAGAAAGAATAGTGCAAGAAATAACTCTTAATACTGAGGATATATAAATAGAGATTTATTAAACCTCAGTACAATAAACCAAATACAAGTACATCAACGAACAGTTAACACGAATAGGAGTGAAGAAAGCAATGTCTCTGTATAGGACGTATGCGTCCGTCTTGAAAAGTAGGCTTCCGTCTAGTGACGTCTAACACGTCTAAGGCCAATGGCTGTCGACTCTCATATAATGACGAATAATTTCGATCACTCCCGTGTAATGACGAAGACTCTCGAATAGTCACGAATACACTCGATCTCTCTTGAGTGCTCTTTGTAGTTCGTTCCCGTCTAGGTCTTTTATAACCCGGGCCATACCCATTCCTGGGTAAGAACAGGATATTCCTTCACGACAATAACATAAAATAGAACTAACAGCTTGTTTGATTTGGTTTAGCGCATATCAACATCTATGGGTTAATTAATGCTAAAATCTAAACACTTTGAACACAGTTCTATTGCTTCAACTAAACATACTTTGAACGCAATAGTATGCCTTCAACTACTGATAAAATGTATTGGTCATTTTGCTATAAAATGTATTGTTGGTAATTTTGATTTAAAAATATATTGCTGGTAATTTTTTATATCAAAATATATTGCGATTATTTTTACTTTAAAAATGTACTTTTATTTTTTATACTTTCAGTGTTTCGTTTTTGTTTGTAGGTTTACTATTTGCCCATAATTGAGGCCCTAACAAGTGCTAAGACCCTGCGTCACGGTGGATCTTGGAATGACAGCAATTAAAAGGTGGTTCCATGCACCTCCAAACCTCCATTCTTCCAATCATCTGCTGGATATAGTTTATTATCATACTCAACAGCGTTAGTGAATCAGTAGCAGGATGTGAAAACCCTGAACACAAAAATCAAGTTGATAAAACTTTAGTTTCTGCGCATATGGATCTGCGCACATCTTCCGGTAAGCATAAATCATAAAAACGTTGAAGTAAATACATTCTTAATTTTTAACAAATCAGAAGTTTTCCCGCTTCTTTGTGAGAAGCTAGTAAAACAGCCTGCTGATTGCATAAACAGCCTGTTTAATTGCATTTTCCTTTCTAATTGTTTCTCCCTAATCAAGGCGATAATGTCACTGAGACAATGAGAAAATATTAATGAGGAGAAAAGACAATAAAAAACAGGTTTCAGAAGGACATAAAACGGTGATTTAAATTTACATTTAAATTTTTGAAAGCAATAAGTCGGAAAAGAGAAGCGAGAAGTGCGAGAAAAGAAACTATTAGAATAGAACTTACGGTTATATCTAAACTGCATCTAGAGATTTTATGCAAGTTATGAATCGGTATAAAGAGTTGCGTTTTTAATGTTAAAAGTCCTATTATGATGTTGTTTAGATTCTACTCAATATTATTAACTTAGATATATAGTGATAGAGAAAACTATTGTTTTTGGTTGGAAAAAATTTTACTAAGTTAACAAAACAGACTAATTTGACTGTCAGTAGTTTATTTGCAACTATTTATTTTGATACTTTTACATTATTATACCTTGTAAAACTAATGTAAAAAATAATATGAAAAGATTTTAGAACAAATTCGTCAATTTCTTAAAGGAAAAACATTAAAAAAAACATTTTATTTTAAAAATAAAAGATATATTAACAAAAAATAATAAGAACCTCCTAAAATTTATTGCACAAATGCTCCTTTCTTTTCAATAACTCTTAGCAGACGATTGTCAACATCTGATGTTAGATTTGCAATTTTAGCGGCTGGCAAGTTGTTTGCAGAAACTTTAACTGCCTCCCAGAGATCACAGTTGTTGTTGAATTGCCTTCCATTAGTATAAATAGCTCTCTTGAGGATGCTCCACAGGTTCTCAATGGGATTCAAGTCACAGCTATTTGAAGACCAGTCCATAAAAGAATCTTCAACAAATCCCTTTTCTTTCAACCAGGATTTAGTAAACTTTGATGCATGACTTGGTGCGATGTCTTGCATAAAGATCATAGATCTATGCTTGGTTATCAAGCCATTCAAAGAAATATTGCTCTAGAAAATCACAGTAACTTTTGGAATTCATTTTAACCCCAACTTTCACTTTAAATGGACCCATGAGCCCATTACCAATAACCCCAGCCCATATCATGATCCCACCGCCGCCTTTTTGGCGTTTAAAAAATTCTTTGAGCTATGTTGCTTGCAAACCCATCCTCGAGCTCATCTATCGGGCCCATCGAGAGCGATCCTTCATTCGTCTGTAAAAAGCCCTTTACTGAAATCAGTTTTCATGTATTTTTTTTTTTTGCCCACTGCAATCTTCTTTCCTTATGTTTTTTTTTTGTTAAAATGGGTTTCTTTATTTGATTTTTTTATGTCAGCAAACTTCCTTAATGCTTTACACCTTGTTTCTCTTGACACCATAGAAGCTCCAGCAGCCTCAAATATGAACGCACTTGACGCATTTGGGTTTCTTATTAATTCTCTTCAGATATGTGATAGATCTCGCTTTGTTAAATTCCTGAATTCAGCCTGAGGCTTTTTTTTCCTTGGTTGAATTCTCATTTGACATATTTTCTTGATTGTTCGATGATCCCTTTTCAAATCCTTAGAAATTTGAAGCAAAGACTTTCTTTTGCTAATTTCTTTGATTATATAGTTCTTTTCATTCATTGTTGGTTCTTGTTTACGAGCCATAATACTAAATTCTAGTTCTCTTGACAGTGCAAATTACTATAATTACTGCAAAATACTAAATATCAATCTGAAATTGAAAATTGAGACTTAATTGCTTTCATACTTACTAGCTTTACATAATAGTACGAGTTATTTCATTGGATAAAACATATCTACGAATTTTACATAAAATATTTAACACAATCTCTTTTGCATATAATTTCTAGAGGCAATTTAGTTATTTCGACAATAAAGCAATATGACTTAATTGCCAGTTTTGTACTACATCTGAATTCATGCATTTGAGATTCCAATGAGGAAGGGTCATTAAAACGATTGAGTTTATAAAAAAAAGTACAGGGAAGCTACGTCATGGAGAAGGTAAATTGACTGAATCAGAGATGCCAGGTCAAATAAAATTACAGATCCTTGTTTTGGCTTTATCACGTATCCCGATACATATAACAGGATCACCCGACCAGATATAGCAGCAATATTCAATGCAGGGACGAATGGCAGATTTATAAACGCGCTAGGTGGATTCTGTCGAGAAAAATTGTTTAGCCCGCCACAGTGAACCAACTTTCCTAACAGCAGGCTTACCAGCTGAGTCAATATCATGCAAGGGGTTGCTATGTATTAGAAGGGAAAATGAAAAAAACGCCATTAAGACGAGAGAACAATAAAAGAACAAGAATTAAGAAAACAGAAGATAATGATTGATAATACATTTAAATTTTTAAAAGTCAATGTTGACTGGAAAGCAAGAAGCCGGAAGAGTGTCCAACAGACAAAGAGTGCGACAGAAGAAACTGTTAGCATATAACTTACGATTAAGTATAGCCATTTCAAATGTAAAATAATGAGACCTTGACGACAAGCTAGTCAGTTCTTGGTCGGTAAGGTCTCTTTCGATTCATGACTGACCGGGTAAAAGATTTTCTCAGGGTAGTGTGCCATTTCTTTTTTGCAGTAGGCTGGTTGCCAATCAAGGCTATGCTACAGGACTCAGTCTGTCCTGCTAATCAGCCCATAACAGGGGAAGTTAGATTAAAGCGCAATAAATCTTAGCTGTAAGTTTATTTACTGGTTCTGTTTTTACTACAAATAGAAAATTGTATTTGAGGATGACAGACGCTTTTAACTAACTTTATTCTTCGCAATGTTTATTGTTTTTAAAAGTGATGATTAGAATTGTAATGAAGCCTAAACATATGAAAATGATTTTAGACGTTTTGTGCGGGGGTTCTTGAGAATTAACAACAAAAATAATATACACTAAGTATTTATAAACAATAATTTATCTTTAAAACAATAAACATTACCAAGAGTGAAGTTAGTTAAAATAAAACAAAGAAAAAGTGTTATCATGAGAGAAACAGTCCTGGTGACACGACGTCATATTGCGGTCACGCGTCTCCATGTTTGCAGACACTAGTCATGTTCAAGACGAGAAAAACATGTTCAGAAATACAGACTGGAAGATAAGCCAATGACACAGTTGACAAAATACTGGGATATTTTTTTTCTTGTGAGAACGTGTTATCAAAGAAATTCAAACATGGCGAGTCTTTCTAGAGTAGATACCTCCACTAATTCGCTGAATTAGCATGAAGAAATTAGGCCCCAAACCTAATAAAACAAACATTTTCCATCAAAATGTTTATGTTATAATTAAGAGGGAAAACAAATTAATTATTTTTCAAAATTTTTTACTCATTTCTAACACTTTCGAAGTTTTGGCAAAAATTCTCGTTTTGATTTTTGTCAGCGGGTAACGATATCGTTACCAGAGTTTACAATTGTTAATGCAATATGACGTAACTCAGTTTCTTTCCGGTGAAAAGTACATTAAAGTACATTTAAATTCTTGCAAAAATCACGTAATTGTCAGATTTTAAGGAAATTTTCAGAACTTATTCAAAGTAAGTAAAATTATTTTTTTAAATTGTTATTTTTAGAAAATTTTAAAAAATATCATTTTTACATCAGTTACACTCCTTCCCACCACGCAAATTCAAGAAATTTCAAAAAGTTATATTTTGTAGAAAAAATGTATTATATTAATTAAACGCGTGACTCATTGAGGAATGTAAATAATCTATTATTTTTTTCAAACAGTTGGCCTTTTTTTTCGAATATATCCCCTCTGAATAGTAAAACAAAATGCAATAAATTTATGATTATATATATATATATATATATATATATATATATATATATATATATATATATATACTTACTATTCAGAATATCTTTCGACCTTTAAAAAATCACAAAGGGTTGACAAGCCGTACAAAATAAATCAATCCTCTTTTCGGTGATTTTAATTATTTAAGTGTATTAATTTTTTAATGGTTGAACTTATTTCTACGTATAAGTCGCCATATGTTTTGTATATTGTCTTTTTTCACGTAGAAAAAAAGGTCAAATAATGTTAATTCCGTGCTTGATTTTATTTCAACAGAGGATATTTGAACTAAGTTAAAATTTAATAGATAATATCATACTATCATTTATCTATTAAAATTTAATAGATGATATCATACTGTCATTTATCTATTAAAATTTAATAGATAATATCATACTGTCATTTATCTATTAAAATTTAATAGATGATATCATACTGTCATTTATCTATTAAAATTTAATAGATAATATCATACTGTCATTTATCTATTAAAATTTAATAGATAATATCATACTGTCATTTATCTATTAAAATTTAATAGATAATATCATACTGTCATTTATCTATTAAAATTTAATAGATAATATCATACTGTCATTTATCTATTAAAATTTAATAGATAATATCATACTATCATTTTGATAGTTAACTCCAATCCATATATTTGTAATCTTATATATTTACTACTTACTTCACTCGTCACACTTGGGATTAGTTTTCCGGTTCTTTCTAGAGTCTGCTTTTTTAACATCACCCATTGAAACCAGAAATGCTATTCACTAATTATTTATTTTATTTTACTCTTTATTTCTCTCCTCTACCAATAGGTTTGACTATCGTCCGGCTCAAACTCCTCTTCAGTTTTTTTCGAACAGGAATAGATGTTGATTTCTTGTTTCCTGTTTAGGATTGGGTTTCCGGTTCCTTAAGTCTGCTTCAGCTCTTTACTCCTATAGCTTGTCCTTTCTTATAATTAATATGTCCACACAGTAACCATCTACTTTGAGTCACTCTTGTCTTGGACGTTGTATTGGGTGAACATTGATTCCTGCCTTCTTTTTTTTTTTTTTTTTTTTTTTTTTTTTAGGTCAAAGCAATGTTTGTTCTTTGGCCATCTCTCTTGGTTTGCTCTATTCCATCCATTTGCATAAACTTGCTAGGAATATTGCTGACATATCAGGGTCGGTATTGCCCAATCCTCTCTTTTCAGCCTTGGCAATGTTCAAAAGGTTCTACTCGGCCAGTGTTGAACTATTTCTCTATCCTACAACCCTTTTTTTAAAAGATAAAACGTCTCATGCCTGTCGCTATTCTATCGCAAGTGGTTACGGCTATATCACGTTGAATCACCGGTTACCATACGATCACCGAAGATGATGGCTGACCTCTTGGGAATACCAGGTAAGCTTGGATGTTTAGGCGGTGCAATAAACAGTGGCTCAGAATTGTTATTCGGATGGTCGAGTTCCAACTGCATTCGTTATATTTACTTAAGCGCACATACCCTAGGGAAATGTATGAATCCACATCTTCTCCCGTCAGCTATGGGTTAATAAGGCTTGTATAATTCAATCATTGTTATCTCAAAAATATTCCTACAATTTACAAATATTTTCTGACTTTAAGTTACCTGCAAAGCCGTAGAAAACGAATCTATCAATCGCCATTGCTATGACAAATGTTCTGACGTACTACATTTTTTAGTTGTAACAATTCAGATTTTTACAGTACAGAGCCGAATACACAGAGTTGATCAATTTTCATTCCTTTGGTAAGAAGTGCACAGCATCTTCTGTTACTTAGTGGAAAAGAATCCCAAGAGGATACTTTCATGATCTCTAAAATCTGAACCCTTTCATGTCTAAGTTTAACCGTTTTCTATCCTCTGCACTTTTTCCCCCATCCTTTTACGTTCATACAATAACCTCATTCAGTAATCATCTACATTGAGTGGCTCTTGGGTTGTTTTTTATTTTAGTGAAAAATATCATCAAAAATTGGGTTATTCAGTGTTTCTTGAAGAATAATGCCTCAGAATTTATAATTCAGCATCTTCTGAATTATAATTCAGCATCTTCTGAATTTATAATTCAGCATCTTCTGTTACTTAGTGGAAAAGAATCCCAAGAGGATACTTTCATGATTGCTAAAATCTGAACCCTTTCATGTCTAAGTTTAACCGTTTTCTATCCTCTGCACTTTTCCCCCATCCTCTTACGTTCATACAATAACCTCATTCAGTAATCATCTACATTGAGTGGCTCTTGGGTTGTTTTTTATTTTAGTGAAAAATATCATCAAAAATTGGGTTATTCAGTGTTTCTTGAAGAATAATGCCTCAGAATTTATAAAATTTCATTATTTTTGTTATTTGTCATTGAATCGAACTTCAAAGATACTTAGATTGTTTGCAAAATGAAACAATATCTGACTATAGTACCTCAAAATGGTTTTAAGTGGCGGCAGCAGAAAATGAAACCTAGAAGTAGGTCATCATTATTTGTTTTATAGACAAAGATAGGCAAAATGCCGACGAATAGCACGCGACAACTTTGAGCAGAACTAGGACCATCGAAAGGTGTTATATATAAAAGTTTACGTCGTGTCACGAGTTCCCTATCTCATTATTATGGTAACTGTTATGCATTATCTGAAGGCGCATTAGGATAGCGAAAGTTGTCTTTCAAAAGCTAAGTATTAAGAAACGGGAGAATTTCGTTAGAAACCAAGAAAAGAGTTATTATAGTAGTTTTTGTTTTTGTCTTTTCGTTTTTCTACCATTTCTCCCCGAGCAAGGCAGGACCGCCACCAGTGTGCAGGGGGTTACAGTGAGAGAAAAACAGGGTACACGGAGTGATGAAGAAAGGATTAAAGATGGATAAAATTCAAAGGGATAGAAGATGGCAACTGAAGTTGCATTTAAACTTTTGGAGATTGTATCTATCACAGAAGCAATTAAACGTAAGGGAGTTCCACAGACGAGAGTTGCGGAAAAAGTAAAGTAGAAATATATAGTTATATTTAACTATTTAAACATTAAAAGGGTGGTGGCCTAGATGTCAATCGAGTCAGTCAGTTAAGTGCCATACGTGATACACGCGTGGGCGATCATGTCTCGAAAGAGACATGACTGACTGGGCAGAAGATTATCCCGCAGTAGGTTGCCATTGCATTCTACGGTAGACTGGTTGCCGACCAAGGCTATAGAACCCAATCTGTCCTGCTATTTAACCTATAACTGGAAGGAATAGTAGGATTAATACCTTTCCCAAGGGTATTTGTGCGTAAGTGAATGCAATGAACTCACCTGGAATTCGAACTCGGCTCACCGATTTCTCGTTCCGAGCCGATATCCAATGCACCACAACGTACATCAGTATGCGTAAATTCTTGTCGTCTGGGCACCAGGAAAAAAAAGTTCGTCAGAGCAGTTGCCATGAAAATATTTATAGAAAATACATCAAGAAGACACATCGGTGAGAAAGTGACTGAAGTAGAGATGCCAAGTCAGGACCGATTACATTGCAGATCTTTCTTTGGATTTTGTCAGTTCGTGATGAATAGAAGAAACACCCGACCAAATATGCCAACAGCATATCAGATTGCGATGCCTTCTAAAAGCTAAGCAAAATATTAAGAAACAGGAAAATTTCGTTAGAAACAAAGAAAAAAGTGCTGAGCTGTTATGCAATATCGGCCCTCCCATACGACAGTGAATGCAAAACAATCTCCTCACAGGTGAGGAAGAGACTTGAGGTAACAGAAATGTGTTTCTACAGAAGGATGCTGATAATACCATAGAGTGAACATGTGAACAACAGCGTAGTTTTAAAAACAATGAAAACAGAAAGTATTCTTATACTTAGATCAGAAAGAGACAGTTGAAACCTCTAGGGTATATAATAAAGAAAAGGAGGCTTAACAAATTTGACACTCACAGGAGATGTAAGTAAAAGGGACGAAGGAAATAAGCTTGCATAAATATCTCAGAGAAAAGTAATTAGGAAGAATTGCAAAAAAAAAAATATTACTAGGTGCTACAAAGGATAAGAAACTGGGGAGATCCATGATCATCCACGTCCTGAAAAGACACGGCACGTAGAAGACTAAATGGCCGGAAGTAACAGTGAAACTAATTTTGTCTCGTTTGGCGCAAGTTATTTATTAGGTGCTTTATTCTTGGAGTTCTTGCATCAGACTAGTCTCAAATAAATGCCGGTGTTAATGCTATTAGTGTTAGCGTTTCTAACTATATTCAGTTACTAAGTCTTACAGTTTTGGCTTCAAAATTTGCCCAGGTTGCTAAGCATCGAATTATTTACTTAAAGTTGTTGTGCTTTTCTAAACGTTGTCTAATCGTATCAAAAGTTATTCACCTGTGGATTTTGAAGGAAGCTAATGAGGATTATTCACGCTCTAGTTGACATTATTTCGGGATGACCGATTCTTTCAAAAGTAAAGCTATGTACACGCAGAAAATTACTTTTAAAAAATATAATGACGAAATATATGCAGTCAAGGTGATTCTAAAGAAAAAGATCCATATCCTACTTTTAAAATCTACCATAATTCTATACATTTATAAAATTTGTATATATATATATATGCACACAGAGAGAGACAGACAAAGAAAGATAGAGAGAGAGAGAGATTTAATGCAATACACACACACACACACACACAATAAAAAAAAAAAAACAATAACCTAAAATTTGAAGGAGGAAGTTATTCTATCACCTGTAGTGATTGCCATAAAAATACATTGGAGAAACTTCAAGAAATATAAATAAAAGATTATAGGAACGCAAAAGGGATATTTTACAAAACAACATATTAACCAGATTAGTTGCTCACCGTAACCAGACTGGCCACAATATATAAAAATAAAAATGCTACTCTTATTAAAAAAAAATAACAAAAAAACAATTTATTGGCCCGAATAAGTTTAGAAAATGCTTTAATCGCTAGTTCATCCACAGAAAATTTGTGTCCAGATTCTCACGACGTTTTACCATTCTTGGCAGATCTTTTATGATCACAATTTGGGATATTTGATAACAAAAGTGAAAAAATATTTTATATACTTAAAAAACTTATTAAACAAAAGAAATATTTTAAATTTAAAATTCCCAGCGTATCACGTTCGTGCGCATGCGTAGTCGCCTAAAGTCGACCTAAAGGATTGAAACATTGAAGAATGAACAAACTGTCGCCACGCGATATTAACTTCATTGTCCACTCTTATATTTGCACACTCTCAAACTCTGATATTGAGCAGTTTCAAACATAACTAGGTCCCACCCTTTTACAGTTAAACAAATAAGATGTAACCGTAAATTCTACTCCAACAGCTTCCTTTCTCGCGCTTCCCGCCTGTGGAACTCCCTTCCACAACTCTGCTTTCCCGACAGTTACAATCTCCAGGTGTTTAAATGTAGGGTCAATAGACACCTCCTATCACACTAACTCCCAATTATTCTCAGAACACTCTCATCTACCCAACCCTCATTCTCGGTATCCTTACCCGCCTATCATCCACCCTCTGACATTTCCTATACTTAACCATCCTTTCTCCACTCTAAGTAGCCCCCTGCGCAGTAGTGGCAGTGACATGCCTTGCTCGGGGTGAAACGCTTATAATAAAAAAAAAAATACTCATCTACTAACCACTGGACCCTAGCTCTCTCCCCACCCCTTTATAACCTTCCCTTTCTCTCCACCTATGTATCTGTTATCGCACCTGCTTTCTATTGTTCCTTTCTAACTAGTTTGTACTCCTCAATCTTCTAATTAATCTTTTTACATTTATGTAACCCCCTGCACATCACATCAGTGGCATTTCCGCCTTGCTTGGGGTGAAATGATTAAAAAAAATAAAAAATAAAAATAACTTAAAACTGTCTGTTACCCGTTAGAGCTTTCTGGAATCCAACCAGAGCCTCACCGCCGATGCTTACTTTCAGCAATTGGATGAAATGCCCATTCATTCAAGCAAAATGCAACCGGCACTGGTTAATCGATGACGTCCAATTCTGCTTCATGACAATTATCGGTCAAACGTCACCAAGATGAACAGAAACTCATAGACTTGAGATACGAGACCTTGTCGTAGTCACCAATCTCTCGCCCATTAACTACTATTTTTTCAAGCGTCTTCACAATTATTAAAAAAAAAAACATTACTATGCTAAGAACATACAGAAAATGTTTTCAAATATTTTTTAGGGTCCAAACTATTAGTGTTATCGGAAAGGCATAAATAACATTGTAACATTCGATGGCAGAAATGTACAGGTGTCCAGGGATCCTATTTTGACTGATTTATACACTGTTTAAATTCAGGAATAAATGTTGCTTCTAAAATCGGGCATTATTTTTCTAACAACCCAATAAAAATGTGTTATGTGACGCTCTACGTGCATTTAAGTGAGTAGTGCCAGAATTTATACAGTCTCTTCAGTATTTCATTTTCAGGGATGCATTGGACAACAACGATCGATCCTGACACCTTGTCTTAGAGTAAAATAACGAAGGTACGGCTGAGATGGGATCTCGAAACAGGGTTTTTAGCTACTTGCCGCTTTGCGGCCAAAATGACGAGAAAAAGTAATAAGTCTCAGCGCGATTTTTTTTTATTAGGAGTTTCATTCAAATGGCTCTTGTGCCACACTAATCAAAGATAGTAATACAAAGAATCTGCAATATCATTGGTCCTGGGCTAGCATATCGGCTTCAGGTACTTTCCCACTTCCATTATGTAGCCTCCCTGTGTTTTTTCTATGAATGGTTTTATGTAGGTAGCTTCACAAATTTGCTGAAATATCAGCATAGCAAGAAAAAAAACACAAACTTAATAAAAACAAAGTTTTTTTCCGTTAAAATGTTAAGTTATTATGAAGAGGAAAGACCAAAGTATTTTTTAATTATTTAATTTTTTTAAAAAATGTGAAAAACACATTCATTTGGAAATTCTTGCAAAAATCAAATGATTGATTTTAATGAAACTTTCAAAACTTATTCACAAATAAACGAGACTATTTTTGAAATTATTTTGAGAAAATCTTGGTAATTGGAGTAGATAGACTAAACTATCGCCCGGTTCACACTCCACCCTCGTCTACTGAACAGGTGAAGAGACTCATCCCTTGTTCCCTGTTTAGGATCTGGTTTCCGGTTTTCTCTTTTCCAATCTCTTCACTCCTACGTAGCCCCCTGCACATCAGTGGCGTTACCGCCTTGCTCGGGGTGATATGATAAATATATATATATATATGTATATTTTTTTTTACATCTGTTACCCACCTCTTCCACTTGATTTCATAAAATTTCTAGAAATTGATTACTCTCCACAAACTTCGTTTTATTAGTTAAATATAGGACTCCTTAGGGAATCTAAATCATCTTTTTTTTTGGGGGGGGGGGGGGTTCAAACAATTGCCACTTTCCCGAAAATCTGCTCTGAATAGTAAAATAAAAATACAATAAAACTATGATATTATTTTATTTGATAAGCTTTTAATTGCTTTTATAAATTATCTATATTAAGAACATTATAGTCTGAAGAAAAAATCTGTTCGATGAATTATGAATTTTTATAAGAATTGTTATCATTTTTTCTTTTTTAATTATAAACACTATGAAGTTTCAAAAATCTTCTAAAATGTGTTCTAGTCATCATTCTAATTAGTTTATTAAGTTAATAAATGAAGACTATATTTACTAATCGAAAATTGAAGAGCTTGATACAAATCTACACGCCCTAAGATTTTAAAAATAATTTAATTTTTGTGTGTGCGTCTGTGTGTGTAGAAATGTTCTTTTTTTAAATATGGTATTTCATACGTTTCAAAATTGAAGAGCCTTTGAAAATCATCCCTTCAAAATTTAAAGTAAGTTTTATTTTTTAATTCCTAGCTTCCACATTTTTAAAATTAATTGTGAATCTCAGTACCTCCTTAAATTCGTGAAGTCTAAGGATTAAAAAAGGTGAATTAAAAAAATTGAGAAAGCTTTCATTTTAGCTTTACTTAGAGACTTTCACGATAAAACTTTGTTTTTATTAAATTTGGGAATTTTTTTATTATATATGGTCATTTTTTTTATATGAAATTTGGGAAATACCTAATATAAATGACTATTTAAAAAGTTCTACTTTAATTTTTTTTTTCAAACGAGAATTTATATATATATATATATATATATATATATATATATATATATATACTTTTCTAGCATATACTGGTTCAACAAAGAATAAGTTAGAACCAAAGTTGGCGATCAAATTGACATCAACGATGAACAACGAACAGGGATTTATATAAAAAATATACAATTATATTTTTTTTCTTTACTGACATGGTGTGGAATAGAGGATTGGTGGGAGGCAAGCACGCACGCATAGGAGGGACAGTTGATGGCTAGGTTCCTTTTCTGTCCTCAATCCAATCTCCTCTCTCCTGATACCCCAGATCTCCCCGTTCTTCCGATCTAATCTCTCTTTGCCTCTTTCTCACCTCTTTTTATATAGGCGATTTTCGTCTGATACGTCATTTTTGCGTAGTGGATGCAAGGAATTCAACTGGAATTCGAACTCGGCTCATCCAATAACCACTGCGCCACTACGCACATCACTGGATAGATACTGGATAGATAAGTTTAAAATAAGGCAGACTGAAGACCAGTCTTCCCTCATTTCCACTTTTGGCCTTGTTTCACATTTCTGTCTCTGCAAAAGAAATATTACTGTACTAGACTTTATTAATTTTTAGTGCCACGGATATCGGCTCGAAACGAGAAATCAGAGGGCCAAGTTCGAATTCCAGTTGAGTTTGTTGCATTCACTTACGCGCAGATACCCTTGGGGAAAATTTTAACTCATCTCTTCTCTCACCAGCTATGGACAGAATAGCAGGACAGATTAGGTTCTGTAGCCTTGATTGGCAACCAGTCTACTGCAGAAAGAAATGGCAACCTATTGCCGGATAATCTTCTGCCTAAACTGTCATGGATTGAAAGTGGCATAATCGCTCAGGCATGTATCACGTATGACACTTAACTGAGTAGATAGGCGGCGAGATTTCATCATTTTACAGTTGACGTATCTACAGATATGATCGAAAATTCTATCCTAGCAGTTTCTCTTTTTTGGCATTTCTGCTTGTGGAACTTTTGCTTTCCAGTCAAGTTTGATCTTCAAAAATATAATTGCAATGACAATCGTTAGCTTCTGTCTTAATTCCTATTCCTTTATTGTTCCTCCTCTTTAATAATGTTTTCGGTTTCTTATATTCTTCCGAGTTCGAATTCCAGTTTAATTCCTTGTATTCACTTAAGCACAAATACCCTTGAAAAAGATATTAATCCGTCCAGTTATAGGTTAAATAATAGGACAGATTGGGTTCTGTAGCCTTAGTTGGCAACCAGTCTACCGCAGAAAGTAATGGCAACCTACTGCAGGATGATCTTCTACCCAGTTAGTCATGTCTCTTTAGAGACACGGTCGCCCAAACCGTATGTAACGTATGGCACTTAACTGATATTCTTTAAGGCGACAGTAACCTACCCGCTGAGTGTTTTCTTACCTCGCTTTGGGGTGAAATGAAAATCATTTTACGTGTCAAATACAAATGAAAAGAAGCGTGTAACTTGATTTTCTTTTTTCAAGTGTCAGAATATACCAGCTCCGAATTGAAAACAAAAATCTTAAGAGTAAATGTGACAGATGAAGAGGACAAAAAGTCAAGTATCGCCTAGCGCCTTCTTCGTTCTTCACAACTTGTGACATTCTTTCAATGACACGAGTCACCCGTGTGCGTCCATGCGTCAAATCGCTTGATTAATACAGTGAACCAGTACATTTTTGGAAATAAACATACTTGGCATCAGTGTTTTTCGATGAATATGATCTTCATTTTCATACGAAAATTAACTTTTATAACTTCTCAAGCACCAGGCGGCGCCGACTTTCAATCTCAGTTTAATGTGAGACAGTACCCGGATCTTCTGTACGCTTTTATGCAAGTAGCGGGATTTTGGATGTGCAAGCTGTGTAGCGTGAAAAGCGAAATAGATGAAACGGGTTCGTATTTCGGCCTAGACTTTTGCATTCATTTTCAAATAAACACCCTTGAGAAATGCATGAACCCAACTAGTTTCCCCGACTCCAGTTCTAGATTTAGCAGCAGTTTATATTAGGCTCTCTAGCCTTGAATTGAACCCTGTCCAGGAAATAGAAACTTCGGATTCCCAAAATGTGGTGAAGGCAACACGTAACCATTCCACCCTTCTTAATTTTTTTAGCAAATTTTCCGATTGCCCTCATCTTAATAAGGCTACCACGTTTATTAATTTCACGCTGTGCAGATGTGCGTTGTGGTGCAGCGGATATCGGCTCAGAACGAGAAATCAGTGCCGCGTTCGGGTTCCAGTCGGATTCGTTCCATTGACTTACACGCATATACCCTTGGGAAAGGTATTAATCCGCCGCTTCTTCCAGAACATATGGGTTAAACAGCCGGACAGAATGGGTTCTATATACTCAGTTGGAACGATTCTACCTTAGATAATAATGGCGACCTACTGTGGGAAAAATCTTTTGTCCAGACAGTCATGTCGCTTTCGAGACATGATCGGCCAAGCATATATCACGTATGGCACTTAACTGAACTGACCCTTTAAGTCCTCTTTTGTTGCCTTCGTCCAATTTAACATATTATATTGAGAAAAAAATAACTGCATTTTGGATCTACAATATTATGAATGAGATTTGCCTGAAAATTCCTAGTGTAATCTGTTCAAGAGCTTTATCCTTGGCTTCTTTTTTTTTTTTTCATGTTTTTTACTGCAGCAGTTGGTTCTTGGGTTTTGTTTTGGTTTTCTACAGAATCTACTAAATGTAAATCTTGTTCTTATTTACAGACTCCTTCTATTATTGAATATTTTTCTTTCAGTTTTCATGTTGCTTGACTAATTGTATCATCCAGTCCTTTGTTGTTTCCATGCATGTTGTTATTATTATTATTATTATTATTATTATTATTAAATACTGTCGGTTATTATTAATTTTAGTATTATTATTTCTTTGATTTCATAGTGTTCGAAGCCATTATCAACGCCGAGCTGGTTCAGCATCTCACAGCCCACAGGCTCCTCTCGGACAAACAGTATGGTTTCCGATTCACCAGGTCTACTGCAGTTATGCTAACGACCATTACCGAGTATATATACCAGGCTCTCGACAAGAATGGCGAAACTCGAACCGTTGCTTTGAATATCTCCAAGGCGTTCGACAGAGTCTGGCATGCTGGCCTTCTACGCAAACTGCGGAGCTATGGTATAACTGGACATTTGTTTGACCTAATCCAGTCATTCCTCTGTAACCGCATATTGAAGGTGGTATTAAACGGACATGCCTCCCAAAACTACCATACGAACGCGGGTGTCCCTCAAGGCTCTATCCGAGGTTCTACGCTCTTTTTGATCTACATTAATGATCTCTCCGATGCCATAAGATCCCAAGTAGACATGTACGCCGATGACACCACAGTTTACTCTCGCCTCGATAAAACATCTGGTGTTGGAGACAAAGCGAACCTCGCTGCTGAGCTTGAAAAGGACCTCCAATCCGTAGTGGACTGGGGTAAGAAATGGCTCGTAAATTTTAATGCTTCCAAAAGGAAGCTGCTATCAATTAACCATCATAGACAATCGCACCGACCTCCAATTAGCATGGAACAGGCTTGCCTCTCAGAGAGTAAAACACTACGCCTCCTTGACCTCACACTCTCAGCAGACCTCAAGTGGAATGACCATATTGGATCCATTGCTAAATCCGCTGCTATGAAAGTCGGTTCTCTGTGCAGGGCCCGGAAGTTTTCCCGTCTGAATCTATCCTGCACATATATAAATCTACCATCTGCCCGTGTATTGAATAATGCTGCCACATCTGGTCGGGTGCCCCTGCTATTCGATCGATACCGACTTGGCAGACCGGCTGCAGGCACTCTCTCACCGGCGTAAAGTGGCTTCCCTGTGCCTCTTGTATAAATACTTTCACGGCTTCTGCTCCGATGAACTTAAATCACTGGTGCCCCCCTAGGTACAAATTTGCACGAGATACTAGATTAGCCACTAGGTCTCACCCTTTTCCATTGAAACCGATAAAATGTTACCGCAATTTCTACTCCAACAGCTTCTTTTCTCGCACTTCCCGCCTGTGGAATTCCCTTCCACAATATCCAGGAGTTTAAATTTAAGTTCAATAGACACCTCCTAACACACTAACTCGCATCCATTCTCTCAAACACTCTTCCCATCTACCCAACCCTCATCCTCGGTATCCTTACCCGTCTAACACCCTCCTTCTGACATTTCCTATATTTAACCACTCTTTCTCATCACTTTCCCCTATGTAACCCCTGCGCAATAGTGGCAGTGGAATGCTTTGCTTGGGATGAAATGACTTTAAAAAAATTTAGTTGCTATATTTACACTAGTAATATGCACAGTACAATTATTATTAGACAATAGTCCATTACCAGCCATTATTAGCTTTTGTTTAGTATTTATTAATTTCATTTGTTTTATTTTACTAATAGCATTTATAATAATATTATACTGAATTTTATTATTATTATTATTAAATAAAGAAAACTTTTTAACAGACAAAACATCGCAAATCGCTCGTTAGTCTATTGCTATGTCATTAAAAAGGAAAAGAAAACACAGAAAAAAGGTCTTTTCCTTATTTATGCATTTCTTTATAGTTTTCATCTTTGTCATTATTATCACAACGTTTCAACTGTTCTGCAGGTAACAGCCAATCCGGGTAACCATTAGGGAATTTCGAAATTAAAAACTATTTAATTTACATGAAATTGTTTGTTCTCGTTCCCTTGTCCATGTCTATGGATATCTCACCCTGTTCATTATTTTATTACTACTTAATTATTATTATTCTTCTATGTGCCCTGTCTCTTCAGGACGTAGGTGATCATGGCTCTCCACGTCTCCCTATCCCTTGTAGCTCTTAGTATGTTTGCTCCTGTTGCTCCTGGCAACCCCCGTTCCGTCATCCACTTGATCAGGCCCTGCAAATATGTTATCCGCTGCCTTCCTCTGTCTCTCCTTCCTTCTATCTGACCAGTCAGTATCAGGTTCTCCAGGCTCTCCTTCCTCATTGCATGTCCCAGGAACTGTCTCTTCCTGATGCTCAGCATCAATTTCCTTTTTGTTGCCATTCTTTCTAACACCTCGTCGTTGCTTGTATGCTCAGTCCACGATATCCGTAGCATCCTTCTGTAGAACCACATTTCGGCCGCTTCCAGTTTTGTCCTCATTTTCGATGATATTGTCCAACATTCACTGCCGTATTGAAGAACTGACATCACGTAGCAGTCTAGCACTCTTTTCTTCGTTTACCCATCCTGTTTTAAGTGAGTCTGCCTGCACTACTACTACAACTACTACTTAGATTATCATGTCACCAACCAACAGCTTAATTTCAATTGCTTTATTTACGCTACAAGTATTTATAATGATATTATCTTGAATTACTATTATTATTAAATAAAGCCTTATCAACTTGACGAAACGTCGCAAACCTCTTGCTACTCTATCGTTATTTTCATGACAATTGATTTAAAGAGCTACATTCCTTAGTCCAACCAATTCTAAACCTAGCAGCTAATACTCACCATGGCACATACACTGAGACGAATCATCCCCGTTAGCATCGCTGAAATATCAAATTTAGCCTATTAGCTTGAAAGAAAAACTAAAATAAAAGCTTCAAATCTGTGAAGACATCATTGTTAATGAACCCTCTACTGTATTAATGACCGATGTGCGTTGTGATACAGTGGATATCGATTCGGAATGACAAATCAGAGAGCCGAGTTCGAATTCCAGTTGAATTTCTTGCATTCTTTTACGAACAAATACTCTTGTGAAAGGTATTAATCCGCCTCTTCCCTCCAGTTATGGGTTAAATAATAGGACAGATTGGGTTCTATAGCCTTGGTTGGCAACCAGTCTACCGCAGAAAGCAATGGCAACCTACTACGGGATAATATCCTTCCAGTCAGTCATATCTCATTCGAGACATGATCGCCTAACTGTGTATCAGGTATGGCACTTAACTGACATTATTAATATTTTAAGTAGCCCAAATAGATTCAAGGGCTTTCAACGGAATTTCTATGAGTGATTCAAGGTAAATTGAGTTGGTTATCTTTCTAAGAGTGGTTATTTTTACTTTTGTCTGTCAGGTTGATTCCTGATCCTATCATCCGAACGCCGGTATCCCTCAAGGCTCTATTCTAGGTCCTATCCTTTTTTATCATCTTCATCAACAATTTCCATGATGTAATCAGATCCCAAGTAGGCATCTACGCTGACGATACCACCATTTACTGCCGCTTCATTAATAAATCTGCCAGAGGCTGATAAAGCTACCCTTGCTGCTGATCTTGAACGGGATCTCGAATCTGTGGTGCACTGGCGTCGTAAGAAATGGCTTATGCTTCCAAAACGAAGCTGCTATTCTTTAACCACCATAGACAATCTCTCCTACCCACGCCCATCAGCATGGATCAGGCTAGTCTCTTTGAAAGCAAGACACTGCGCATCCTCGACCTCACTCTCCCATCAAACCTCAAGTGGAACGACTACATTGAATCAATAGCTAAATTTATCGCTATAAAGGTAAGCTCACTGTGTCTGGCAAGGAGGTTTTTCTTGTTTGAATCCATCTTGCACATTTCCAAATCTACCATGCGTCTGTGCATTGAATACTGTTATCATATCTGGTAGGGTGTCACTGTTATTAATGATTCTCGACAAAATCCAAAGGCGAATCTGCAATGTGATCGATCCCGACCTGGCAGCTCGAGTCCAGTCACTTTCTCACCGACGAGTTGTGGCTTCTCTCTGCCTCTTATAGAAATATTTTCACGGCTTCTGTCAGACGAACATAGCTCCCTAGTGCTTCCTTTACATGAATTTAATCGAGCTTCTAGACTGGCAACGAGGTCCTACCTTTCAAAATAATCAAGTCAAGCCTCAACTTCTACTTTAACAGTCCCTTTTCTCGCACTTCCTGCTGTTGAATATACGGAACTTCCTTCCGTATGTTTGCTTCCCTGATAGCTACAATCTCTAAGAGTTTAAATGGAACACCAGTTGCCATCTTATATCTCCTTGACTCCCATTCTTTCCCCGACATCCTTGTTCTTCTTCCTTTTCGATCTACTCTCACGTAACCCTCTTTACACCTACATTCCCATCCTTCTCTTATTCATTCTCCGACACCCCCTGTAACTTGTTGTTCTTTCTCTTCGCTGTATTTACTAGCCTTCCCACGCAAGGCCGGATGTGACACATGGTCATTTTATAGTGGGTATTCCCGGCCATATAGCCGGGCCAAAAAAATCTGTCTATTTTTAACGAGTCGTGGTTCTACCCTTCGGCGGAACCACGACTGGTTTAGTGCTCTCTGCTCGGAAGCAGAGAGCGCCCTCTACCCGAAGGCAGAGAGCTGACAGTGTAATAGCGTCGTCAGGCAAGTGCCTAACACGTTCAAAAGACGTTCTTTGTTCTTTCTCTTCGCTATCCTCTCGTGTAGCCCCCTGTGCACCAGCGGCAGTACTGCCTTGCTCGGTGTGAAATGATTAAAAAAAAAACAATAACATTTACAACATACTGAGAGCTGACAAGGAGAACATAATTTATATCCAATACCAACAGCTGACAAGGTTGATATAACATACGAGCAATTCCAACAACTGAGAGCGCCGATATAACATATATGCAATGCCGATAGCTAAAAAGGGGATATAAGATATAAGCAACGGTAACAGCTGAAACGGAGGTGATAGCATATAAGCAATGGAAACAGCTGACAAGGCGGACATAATATACTAGCATCATAGCCCGGCGTTGCCTGTGCAACTCAGAAACTTCTAGTAGTAGGAGAAGATGCCAATGAGAGGAGTAGATGGAAATCATTCATTGAAAGTTGGAAAGGAGAGCTGAGGCTGTTAGTAACCATTTTCAGCATTAAGAAAAAGACATTGAATGCATGTTGCTGTAGTATTTGAACGGAGTATAAAGTACTAAATTACTTGGAACGCAATGTTTACAATGTTTGACACATGTGATTTGATTTCTGTGACGGTATTCAGCAGCCATCTTAGATTTTAGATGTTTTACGGAAATAAAACGTCGGAATAAAAATTAATTATAAAGGCTCATTATTTTTTATAAAAATATATTTTATTCGCGTTCAACACATGTGATTTGATTTCTGTGATGTAATTCAGCAACCATCTTAGATGTTTTACGGAAATAAAACATCGAAATAAAAATTAAATATAAAGGCTTTTTTTTTAAAATAAAATATATTTTAGTTGCGTTTGACACGTGTGATTTGATTTCTGTGACGTAATTCAGCAACCATCTTAGATCTTAGATGTTTTACGGAGAAAATGTGAACAATCGACCCCATTCGCCAAAAAGTGCGAAAGGGAAAATTGCTGAACTTAAAACTCAAAAAGTATGTGTCGACCTGGCTTCCCTGGAGATATGTGTCCCTAGAAAGTTTGAATAGCGTAGCTTAAAAAATGTAGGCGTACATAGGCAACAATCACACACAGACTCACAGATTGTCTTTTATATATATAGATAACCTCTTCCCACAGCAGACAGGATTGATATGAGCGATGCCAACAGCTGACTACCTAAATATCTATCTAAACTTATTTATAAATAGAACTTTGTCTGTGTGTGTGTGTGTGTGTGTGTGTGTGTGTGTGTGTGTGTGTGTGTGTGTGTGTGTGTGTCCGTTACCTATAGACTCCGAAACGGCTGAACCGATTTTCTTGAAAATTTACGCAGTTTTACTATGAGCGTCTGCGAGTGTTCTTGGTTAGGTTTTGTGTCGAGGTATCCCCGATAAATATCAAAAATCATTAATCGAAAAAATTGGGTTATAGAAGGAGTGGTCCGATTTTAATCAAATTTGTTACACTAATAGACAAAGACATAAGAAACCATATTCAGAAGTTTCAAAGTTGCAGTTCTTACAATAGTGCAGAGATTTGATATCGATACCATTTTTCTTTCAGTCTACGGTTTTGCTTTAACTGGAAACAACTATTGCTTTTTAGTCTTTCGTGCCAACGTCCAAAGAGTCTGAGCTCCAGGACCATGGATTAGTTTTAAAGCTTTCATTACACCCGAGCAACGCCGGGCTATACTGCTAGTAATATATAAGCAATGGAAGCAACTAACAAGGTAGTTATGACTTATAAGCAATGGTAAGAGATGGCAATGTGGATATAACACGTGAGCAATATACACTCTGACAAGGTGGTTACAGCAAATAAGTTATGCCGACAGATGACAACGTGAATATAACATATAGTCAATGGAAACAGCTGATAAGTTCGATATAACATATAAGCAATAGAAACAGCTGACGTAGTCAATATAGTATATGAGCAATGTTAACAGCTGACGAATTGGATATAACATAGAAGCAATGCCATCGATGTAGTAAGGGTGCCATTTCATCAAACGGCTATCAGAATTTGCCTATAAAACAACTGGCGACAGACACCTCTCTACAAAATTAGATTTTTTGTCTCCTTTGTTTTCTTCTTTCCAAGTTCTATTTTAAATCTTACACTGACGCTGTTGACTGTGTTACTATGTATAGATCAGATCGAATTATATTTAAAATAGAAACAGTCTTTTTACGCGCGCATTCGCCTACGCCTATACCCGCGTCTGCGCCTGCGCTCCTAAGCGTATTTATATCCCTGGATAAATATCACTCCTCCATGTTTGCTTTCTCGTATTCGCTCCTTGAACTATCACACTTCTGGAAGGGAGTAGAAACGAAAAAAATAGAATTAAATATAAGAAAACAAATAAAAAATAATCAAGTAAAATTCTTAAATAATTGAAAATAGAAACAAAAAAATATTTTCGAATTTATTAAGGTAAACGACTTGTCAGCATTTTTCAATGACTGCACAGATTGTTTTCAGCCATAACTAATAAAGATATAATAAAAAAATAGAAAAATGAATAACTAATTATCACTTGTCATTAAATCGTTTAACTCCAAATCAGAACTGAAAATTGTCTTGGGATTTAAATCTCGTAGCATTCTAAAAATAGTGGTATCAGATTGACAGCTGATTAGTTTGCCATTGGTGAAAAATGGTAATTTTTTACTTGAATCATTGTGACTTTTTAATTTTGAATAATCTGACCTTTAAAAAAACAGAAATAAAAAGTAACCCGACTCTTCAGAGTACAAAACCATTGCATTATTCTACCTTGAATGAAACCAGAAGCCACAATTGAAATGGAAGTGAGTGGTGACAACAGGGGCACAAAATGAGCTAAATAAATAAATGATGATGATAACCCTTCTTAATGTAGACAATCATGGCTCTCCTTATTTTCTTTATTATCTCTTAATTGCTATGAGTTCTTGGAAACAATAGAGTTGTGGCTTTTCGTCGCGTTTTCCGGTTTTAAATTAAGGATTATCCTCCCTGAACTGGTTTCCACCCAAGGGTAACGTTTCCATTCTATTCTATTACTATCTAGCTTTGGGTGGGTCAGAGATATTGATTCGTGAATTTTCCAAGAGTATTAGTGCAAAAGCGAAAGCAAAAGACTGGAACGGATCTTGAAATCGGTTCGTTGACTCCGATTTCCACGCCAATAACCGTTACGGTACGCGCACGTCATCGCTACTCAAAAGATAGATAGAAAGCAACATTGAAAAAATGACTGAATCACCTTACATGCTACGTATTTCTTCAACTTTTCTTTGGTTGTTTACCATCAGGACGTAGGTGATCATCTGTTGTCCACAATTTTCTATCCTTTGTAGCTTTTAGCAATGTTTATTTCCCTTACTACCCATGCTCTGTCCATGATATTCTCAGCACCTGCCTGTAGAACCACATTACTATTGCTTCGAATGTCTTCTTTAATTGCAAGGAAATTGTCCAGCATTCATTGCCGAACAAATAGACATGACACCTTCAGCACTCCTTTATTTGTTTCTACCAAAATATTTTTCTATCTTAATACTTCACCTGAGTAATAAGTACAGAAACATTTCACAGCGTTAATGTTTGTTATTCTTGTTCAAGTACTTTCGACTTTCACAGTCATTATGATGATCCCTAGAAATTATTACTGTATTTGCATTATTCAAGTACTTTCGACTTTCACAGTCATTATGATGATCTCTAGAAATTATTACTGTATTTGCATTATTCGGACTATAATCTAAACAATAGTCCTCATCTTTGTTGCCATTTGTACGACGTTTCGGCTGTTGTACGCTCCAGCCTTCTTCAGGAATTTCGGATCACCGCCCCCTATGGGATGAAGTTCAAATAATAGATAGTGAACGCCACTGGAAACTACGTAAACTTAAGGAATCAGCACATATGTTAGGCTTCAAAAATCTCCTACGCCGACCAAGCATAGAGATGAACACAATATGGGAACCGGTAATACGGAGTGTCAGAGAAAATAATAAGTGTCAAAAATTGCAATATGAGCTCTGGTAAAAAAAAGAAAAATGCTAGAGAAAACCATTAACCCTCAAGGGCCATTCGTATCATATTTGATACAGTATTTCCCTATAAGGAAACATTTGGTATTTCCCTATAAGGAAACATTTGGTATTCATTGACTGAGCAGTCAGTACTGCTTTCATTTGAAATTTATAAAATATTTCTCTTAAAAAATTTTTCAGGAAAATAGTTCTTTCAAGGCTTGTTTTTATACTGTATCAAATATGATACGAATGGCCCTAGAGGGTTAATATAAAAAATATTAGAGAAAAACATTAACAACAAAAATTGCAATATGAACTCTCGTAAAAAAGTGTTACTAGACATTAGGTTTATAAGTCCCAACAATTCAGTTATTCTTGTCCTTAAGGACACATAGCCCAGTAGGTATAGACGTTGGTTAGTTCCCGACTTGACTCTTACAGTTGTGAGTTCAATACCAGTAACTTGCAGGGTTAGAGGGAGATAACTCATGATTTCCAATCGAGGCTTTATGGTTCTGTTCGAAATTCCTAGCACCTAGCACCTGAAGGAGCGTACGAATGGCAATAAAGATGGGGACAATAGACAGAATAATGTAAATACTGTAAATACTATCTCATCTCAGAAATATAGAAAAATTCTGGAAGTTATTATGATACAAAATAAACAGCACACATTAAATAAATAAAATTCATCACAGGAGAATGATAAAAATACAAATGAAAATAGAAATAAAAATGTAAATCAAATTAATAACTAAACAAATCGCAATCTTTTTGTGAGGCCTCGTTCCCAATAGCCGTTAAACCTGACGTCACACTCGATCAGTTTAAACGTTCAGATTTGAATTTTAATTAACACACAGACAGCACATCAGTTTTTGATAATGACTGCGAAAGTCAAAAGTTCTTGAACAAAAAAAAATGAATTTCGGAGTGTTTATCCACGACTTCGAGGATTATGCTCAACATCTTATCTGAAAATTTGATCATTATCTGAGTAGATATCGGCTTCGAACGCGAAATCGGAGAGCCATGTCCGAATTCCAGTTAAATTCCTTCCATTCACTAAGGCGCAAATACCCTTGGGAAAGGTAATCCGTCTCTTCCCTCCAATTATGGGTTAAATAACAGGATATATTTGGTTCCTTAGCTTTGGCTGGCAACCAATTTACCGCAGAGAGTAATGACGACCTACCGCGAGATAATCATCTGCCCAGTCAGCCATGACTCTCCCGAGACATGATCGCCCAAGCGTGAATCACGTATGGCACTTAACTGATTGATTGATTTTTAATATCAATAAATTTGTACTAATTGTACGGACAATTACAAGAAATTATAACTAATAATTTGAATTCAAAATCATCTAATGCGGTGTTTTCTTCAGAGAAATAATTTATTCAGAGAAATATTATTTTTTTTATGTAATGGGTCTTTTATATAAAAACGGAGGGAAAAGAAGTTTACGGTGAGATTTACGACAGTTTACACATATTGGTTTACTAAACATATGTAGTCTCTGTCGTTAGTACAGTTTTTCCCCCAAGGATTTAGAATAATTAAAAAAAAAAAATACTACCTAACGCATTATCAGGTCCTCAGGGACTAAACTGGTTTCCTGACAGGCTTTACTGATGAGGATGGTAGCTAGACGTCCTTCAAGATTAAAAACAATTCCTGTTAAAGGAAACTTCTCTTAGGATCAATGATCATCTGGAAAAATTGGGCATACTGGGCTCTATAGCTATATATGCAGCCAGTGCCGTGATGACATGGCATAGCTGGGCGGAAGGCTTCCGTATCAACAGTTGGAGAACATCGGCTGTAGTTTGACATGATGGGGGATGGAATCCATTAGATCTACTTACTCAAGGCACGATACACATGAATGAATACCGCTCCGGCTTAGAATCCAAGTTCATGGAGGGAAATGATCAAGTGCTCAGCTGCTGAGCGATTTTACGATCAAATTTGATTGTGTCAGGTGCCTGTGTGTGATCAAGGAGATCAACTTGGAGGGTATCTGCTTTGGTTTTAGACTGAAGAAGGATTGGATTCGCCAGATCTACTTGCTTAAGACGCACTACCTATGCATGAATACGTATCCAGATTTCAACCAAGATTTATGGAGGGAACTGGTCAGCGGCTCAGTTGCATTGTGACCCTACGACCAATTCTGATGATTTATTTACCTTATCCTAAAGACCTTTCATATCTCTCCAAATATAGGCTATAATTTTTTGTGGACTGGGAGTAGTCTAGGTTTCAGGATAAATTCTCTTTTTCTTGTGGCTTCTAAATTTCGTAACTTCAGGATTGTAGAGGGGCGAATTTCCATCACTGACGATGATTCTATCCAGGAATGACTCAGTAGCAAGTCGACACTTCAATGACGAAACAGAAACAACACTTTCGTTATGTTGGGAAGCAATCGAATGACGAAGGAAACATTGAACATAGAAGTTTAGACACCATTGTGGGCAAATGAATGTGTTTTAAGACAGAAGTGTGAATTGAATTGAACGGTTTTGCTTATTTATTTTATCAAAATGTTTCGGTTGTCATCTCTTTTCGCCTTTCTGCCTTCAGTAAACTTACAAGTATTCCAACGGAATCATTTATTTGACACACAGAGGTATGTTGTCCGTCTTCAACTATATATTCATCGATAAAAAAAAATCAAACACGATAAGAGAATCAATCGAATCCATGTTAACTAACACTTCCATTATCGCTCGGATTATTCTCGTTTTGAAAGTAAAAAGTTGCAGTATCAATAAATCGGTGTAAAGGAACGCTGCAAGACGAATACAAAATGTGCGAAGGCCGGAACGAAGAGTTCCCAAATTTTTGTTATAGAGAAAAGAGCCTAATTTTCCATGTGATTTACGGATCATTCCATGTCAATTCACCAGGTCATTACACCCAACGACACCGAATTACTTGAAATTTGGCACAAATATTACCCTTCGTGAGTTAGGAAAAAGTGCCAAATTATTTTGTGCTAGACCTTACCGTTCTGATTTTACGGGGGGTGTAAAATTTTCATATTTTGCTTCTAAATTAAGGCTGCGAAACGTCACAGAATTTCAGCGTTTTTTAAAAATTCAAAAAAATACTTTCACAAATTCAATATTTCTGAAATTTGGTAGAAAGGACAAATAAGGACTGCAGAATCCAAATATTTAATTATTTTAACCCTATACCTGATAGAAAATATAATTTTGCTCACCCAAAAGCATGGCCCCACCAAATCATCATTTTTTTACTTATGTAGCTTCCGTCCAGTCTGTAGAAAATGTGTCCTCTTCAATTTTCATAATATTTTTTCCTAGCATCTACTATGACTGCTTAAGTTCTCCAAAGAATTTTGTGAGGGTTTCAAGTCTACTTTAAAAGATATAACCCTGCCAAATTTATAGTTTTTTCCTATGTACGTACGGGAATTCAGTGAAAGATTGATAAAGACAATCATCCTAATGCTTCAGGACTTATCAAATGTGCATATTGTGCTGAGTTCTCAAACTATTCAATAAGATTGTCTTTATTAATTTAAAAAGAAAATGATTTAAATATATTTTGCAGATATTGTGTTTTTTATGGTACGGATAGATTGTCTTTAACAAGTGATAAACATTGACTCATGCATGATGATCAACACTGGATAGAATATTTGTAGATGGCATTAAACATGAAATTAAAAGAAAATCTTGAAAAATTTTATTTTGAATTATTTTCATGAAACAAAAAACTTTTTTTTTCAAAAAAAGTATGTGATTTGTTAAAACCTAGAATATTTTTAGTTGGCACTAAACATTTAACTATATATTTATAGATAGGAAATGCATTCAATTTAATCACTTTTAAAAAATTATTTATATTTTTTTACAATTTTTCAAAGTTATTTTCATGAAACAAAAACTTGTTTTTTTTTTATTTAGAAGAAAGTGATAATAATAAATATACAAATTTTAAACTACGCTGTGCACCAAATTTTGTTGTGTATTGTTTTGTATACAATTTGTTGTGTATTGTTTTGTATACAATTTGTTGTGTATTGTTTTGTATACAATTTGTTGTGTATTGTTTTGTATACAATTTGTTGTGTATTGTTTTGTATGCAATTTGTTGTGTATTGTTTTGTATACAATTTGTTGTGTATTGTTTTGTATACAATTTGTTGTGTATTGTTTTGTATACAATTTGTTGTGTATTGTTTTGTATGCAATTTGTTTTGTTTGCTTTGTATACAATTTGTTTTGTATACAATTTTTTGCACAGATAATTTATCCACTTTGGACAAATGGTAAACTCTACCATTTGGTGTTGTACAGACATCAACAGTGCACAAAATATTTGCTAATGGCACAAAACATATATCCTTAAAATCCTCTTTCCAATAAAATGAATGCGTTGGAAGAGCTGGATGCATGAACTTAATCAGCAAGTCTTTATTCTCTTTTTACATTACTGTAACATTTTTAGAAGAAAAACTTTTTTTTTTAATGTGCACAGGTTAAGACCCATATTGAATGTTTCTTTGCATCGAAACCTGAATAATTTTATGCCTGAGGGACGAACATTTTGACAAACAGTTTGAATTATATTATCGATCATAACGAGAAATATGATCATGATGAAATAGATCAATTAAAGCTAAAGAATTGTTTTTCATATTAAAAATGATAGAACTCTGTTTCCAATCTAATATCTTGATTTATTCAGACCATTTTCCCCGTCATTCTTAATTGGAGTAGATCGACTAAACTATCGCCCGGTTCACACTTCACCCTCGTCTATTGAACAGGTGAAGAGGCTCATCCCTTGTTCCCTGTTTAGGGTGTGGTTTTCGGTTTTCTCTTTTCCAATATTCTCACTCTTTTTTTCTTTTTTTTCAATTGGAGTAGATAGACTAAACTATCGCCCGGTTCACACTTCACCCTCGTCTATTGAACAGGTAAAGAGGCTCATCCCTTGTTCCCTGTTTAGGATGCGGTTTCCGGTTTTCTCGTTTCCAATCTTCTCACTCTTTTTTTTCTTTTTTCAATTGGAATAGATAGACTAAATAATCAGCCGGTTCACACTTCACCCTCGTCTATTGAACAAGTGAAGAGGCTCATCCCTTGTTCCCTGTTTAGGATGCGGTTTCCGGCTTTCTCTTTTCCAATCTCTTCACTCCTACGTAGCCCCCTGCACATCAGTGGCGTTACCGCCTTGCTCGGGGTGATAAGATTAAAAAAACAAATTCATTACAATCTGTCCTACACAGAATTCTCCCGTCCTTTAGCTTTCAGCATATATCGTCTTTTACTATTAAACACTTAGATTAATTCTCTCATCGTGTTTGTTTTTTTGGTTTTTTTTTTGTTTTTGTGTTTTTTGTTTTTTTTATCCAGAGGACACCATATGTTTGTGAATAGGACCGGTGCAAAGATCTGGTAGGCCCTCCCACTGAAATTAAGATACGCTCACTAGAATCTGCGATACGGGTCCCTCCACTCTACCACCTTTCAATTTTTCTAAGGCAGTATTTGTATAAAATACAAATTTTATTTTAACCTAATTATGTTCAATAATGGATCAACGCTGCCAGAGATATAATGAATTAAGAATGCCGGAGAGTATAGTGAACTAATTGATGTAATAACGAAAATAGAATACTGCTGTCATATATGGTCAGTTGCCCCCGCTGTTCATCTCAGTGTTCTCGACAAACTCCAGAGGAGATAGGTGCCGACTTGGCGGCTCCAGCCACTTTCTCAGCAACAGGATGTTGCTTCCTTCTGTCTGTTCTATAAATATTTTCATGGTTTCTGCTCCAACGAACTGAAGTCACTGGTGCCCCTGCAACGAGACTGGAAACTGGGTCCCACCCATTCACAGTTAGATCAGCTAAATGCAGCCGTCAATTCTACTTCAACATTTTCTTTTCTCGCACTTTCCTCCTGAGGAACTCCCTTCCATATTCTTGTTTTCCTGACGGCTACAACCTCCAGGAATTTAAATGCAATGTCAATGCCCATCTCTTATCCACTCGACTCCAGTTTTTTCTACACCACCCTGTATACATTTTCCTTTCTCTCTACCTTTGCAACTGTCATCATACCCTCTGTAACTGGTTCGTCTTTCTCCTTACTCTCTTCCTATCTAATCTTTTACTCTTATGTAGCCCCCAGCGCATCAGTAGCGTTACCGCCTGGCTTGGGATGAAACGATTAAAAAAAAGAAAAAAGAAGGAATTAGTTTTAATAAATCAGTGTATAATGGTAAGGGAACGCTGAAAGAGATATACTGAGTGTAAGAAGGCCGGAGAATACAGTGCCAAATTGATGTAATGGCAAGAATAGAATCAAAAGAATTTATTTTAATAAATCAATGTATCGTAAATACGGAAACTCTTTGTGGTGCAGTGGATATCGGCTCAGCGCGAGAAATTAGGGAGCAGAATTCGAAATTAAGGAACAGAATTCAAAAGTTGATTTCGTTGCATTCACTTACACGCAGATACTCTTGGGAAAGGTATTAATCAATCTCTTCCCTTCAATTATGGGTTAAATAACAGGACAGATTGGGTTCTATAATCTTGGCTGGCAACCAGATTACCGCAGAAAGTAATGGCATCTTACTGCAGGATAATTTTATACCCATTCAGTCATGTCTCTTTCGAGAAATAATCGCCCAAGCGTGTATTACGTATGGTATTTAACTAACTGACTGACTATCTAGGAACTACAGACCGAAAATGAGCGGATTTTATATTTTCACTTTATAAAATCACACAACTGAAAATAAAATAACTCATTTTCTTGTGCCGAAACATAATGAAACACGAAAATGAATTCCTTTAAATCCAGTAAGACCATGGCCGTATCTGACTACCCGGCACACCGGGCACACCGGGCACGGATCCGGGCCGATCCGTGCTATCATAGTGAAAATCCGGACAAGGAAAAATGAAATCAAATTAACAATTCACGAAGAAAGAAAGAATAAAAGAAAGAAAGAAAAACGAAGAAAACATCCTAATGAACGCAGTAAACATCTGTTTATTTATAAATTTTGGGAGAAAAAACTGGTTATACTCAGAAAGTCCGAACCCGATTTCCTGCTTTCGTTCAAGTTCTGTGCCTAATTTCGGAATAGCCGAAAAAATCCGCAAAAATCATAGTTTCTAGAAACGGATGACACTGATGACGTCATCACATTGTCAACTAATAAATCCGGGCAATTTTCTCTGTGCCCGGTGTTTTTTTAGCATCAGCTACGGCCCTGAGTAAGACAATACCCCAATTTTACATAACAGAAAAACAAACTTATAACTCTCTCTTCTTTTCTATCACCTCTCCTCTCTGTTTTTCTTTCTCTCCCTCTGTCCTCTCGTTCGCATCTTCTCTCTCTTTTTTTTTTTGCTGCTATTCTCTCAAACAACTCTTCTCTTTCCATCCCGACTATTTCTTTTCTCTCTATTTTCTTCTCTTCCTTATCCTCATCATTGCTCTATATCCCTCCCACTCTCTCTTCTTTCTACTTCATCTTTCTATCTAAATATTATTACTCCAGCCATCTCTTACACACTTTCTTCTCATCATTCTCTTGTTAACCCTATATCTTTTTATTCTCATGCCGCTCTTCGATTCTTATCCACTCGCTGTCTTTGTCTGTCTGTCTGTCTGTCTCAAACACACACACACTCTCTCTCTCTCTCTCTTTCTCTTATTCCTATCTTTTGTTCTCTCAATCTTTTTTTCTTCTTACCATCTTTCTGTCGATTCTTCTCTTTCGTCCTCTTTTTCTTTTTCTTTTTTTTTGTTGCATAATCTCACCTTTTTTCTCGTCCGCTTTCTTTCCTCTCTCTCTCTCTCTCTCTCTCTCTCTCTCTCTCATCCACCTTTCTCTCTTCTTTTTCTTTCTACTCAGTTCTCTAATCAATTGTACAAGGGGAAAAAAATTCATACGGAAAGGCTAAATTGCTTGTCATCTGGAATCGACGTCATACTGAGAGCTGAATTATTAAATTAGTCAAGTTGATGACGTCAAAATAATCTTTACTCGCTCGTTCTGAGCGTTGTAAACAAAATTGGGCCATTTAGATTAATTGGTGTAACAAGATTACGCCGATTCTTGGCGATACATTTCGATCAGTCCACAAAGTGAAGAATTTAAAAATAAAACAATACAAGATCTCCCCTACTTTCGAATAACATCTCACTTTTACATGTAAATCCAAATGTACATGCGTACGTAATAGCCATAACAAAAAAGATAATAATGATAGTACCCAGACTAAACGCGACAAACCCCAAAAGCTCCCAACAGTGGAACAATCGCGTGGCGCTTACAACAGATCTTAACGGTTAAACCACCGGATGAAGAGTGATACGCATTACGGTCATGCTACAGAGGACACCATTCGAAATTATAACCGAGTCAGCGGCAGTCCGTTGCAGTTTCATAACTGGATTCTGTAGGTCTCGCTCAATATGAGCCGCAGAGGAAGATCAGGAAATTAAGTACGTGAGTCACTTCCTGGCAATTTGAGCTCCACGCGCCATCGGCACTTTTTTCTACTCTGATTTTATTTAACAACCAATCAAATCTTGCAAAGCTAAACGGAGAACGGATGAGCAAGTTTTGGTGAAGCTGGAAGTTCCTATTCCTAAATTTGAACGTTGGCGGAAGATTTCGTCATTGACGCCATCATCGTAAAAGACGCGATCAATAAAGAAGAAATGAAATCCTTCGATACGAGATGAAGCTAATGCCAATGTATTAATACCTTGGGACGTAAACATTACAGCCACATCACGTTGAAACACCAGTTCTTGTACGATCACCAAATTTAAGCAACATCGAGCCTGCCGAGTACCAAGATGGGAATACCAGCTGCTGTAGGATTGGTTGCGCGTGTGATGTAATAGATAAAGGTTTAGAATTTTTAATTAGTGAGTTGAATTCCAATTCCCATTGGGTTCGTTATATTCATTTATGTAAAAATACGCTTGGCGCTGTATATTAGTTACTTTGCACTGGGCGACGCAAGGAGATGTCGTTGGGTGCGAAACACAGCTGGCGAAAGCTGGATTTTCTTTAGACGAACGGGGTTCAAGGAGGTCAGCGCCCGAGGTGGGACAAAATGCGCCGGAAGTGCGGCGTACCAGGTGTCAACATGAGGACATCTAATTAAGTGACGTCAGCTGTCATAGAATTAGAAGTGGGTTAGCAGTTTGCAGGCAGTAGTTGAGTTGAGCACACAGAAGCCGTGGATCATAAATAAAGAGCACAGACTCTTTGACCCTAGGAAGAAGTGTTTTCCTCCCCTACCTTCTGTAGAAATTCTGGTAATGTTCTTTCTGCCTCTATTGTGTCATCTGCCTGTCTTATGTTGTTACGATTGTTCCCGCTAATAATGAATTCTGGTAGGACTTCTATTTTTCTTAGAATCGCCTCATTGTAAAGGTTGAATAAATCTGTTGAAAAAACGCATCCTTAATCTGACATCCCTTTTTATTTTTTCGTATTCCCTAAAGTGATTTCCTATCCGTATGCAGATGGTTTGCTGCCACTATAGGTTCCGGATTATTCTAATATTCTTGCCACATATATCAAGTCAGTTAAGTGCTATACGGGATACACGCTTGGGTGATCATGTCTCGAAAGAGACATGACTGACTGGACAGAAGATTTTTCCGCAGTAGCTTTTTGCCAACCAAGGGTATAAAACCCAATCTTTTCTGATATTTAACTAATAGCTGAAGGAAGAAGAGACGGATTAATACCTTTCTCAATGGTGTTTGTGCGTAAGTAAATGCAAAGAATTCAACTGGAATTCGAACTTGCCTCTTTTTTCCATTCCAAGCCGATAAGCACAACGCACACCTGTATTTGTGAAGTATACAAAGATATCATGAGATATTGCTAGAACTCCTTTAATTTATTGCTAATTATACTTAGGCACTGAATGTATACTTAGTTCTCATCTATTAATACACTACTGCTAATAAAGAAGTATTTATTTTTTAAATGTCTTGTCCCTTCGAGATATAATTGGTCAAGGTTTATCACAGATTCTTTTTCTTTATTATCCGGGAATTGCAACGACTTCACGTCTTGTTATACTGAGGGAAAATAGTGGTGGGGTTTCTCGTTGCTTTCTCTGCAATATTTTAATTGGCTGGTTACCACGCAAGAGCCCAATCTACCATGTTTAGTCCATAGCAAGTGGGAAGTGCATTTGCCCGAAAGTGACCGCTACATTAATAACCAGAATTTGAACTCTCTGGCTCCTCTGTCCACGCCGATGACCGCTACGCTACCCGCATGTCCTGGCAGCAATAGTTGCATGAACTTATTATACAAATTACTGTACTTAATTTTTGACATGGCCTGACTTGCCAATTATAATGATGCCCCAGGAAAGTGAAACAAAATTGATTTGTCACATAAAATAATTTCGTTATCTGTTTTTATAAATTTCTTCTATCACAAAGAAAAATCAAAACAAAAACCGCTTGTTGGTCGCTTGTGTTTCTAAAGTGTTTTTATGCCGAAGCACTTCATTTTCCTTTATCGTTCTCTCTCCTTTTGTGATATCGGCACGGAACAAGAAATTTCAGTCGAATTTGTTGCATTCACTTACGCACAAATACTGTTGGGAATGGTATAAATCCGTCGCTTTTCACTCCAGCAACGGGCTAAATAGCAGAACAGATTAAATTCTATAGCCTTGGTTGGCAACCAATCTGTCGGAGAAAGTGATGGAAACCTACCGCGGGAAAATCTTCTACCCAGTCAATAATATCTCTTTCGAGACATGATCATTCAAGCGTGTATCACGTATGGCAGTTAATTGATTGACTCCTTCTCTTACCCACTTTCTGACACCCCCTATAACCTGTCACTCTTTCTCATAACTGTCTCGTGGTAGGTTGCCATTACTTTCTGCGGTAGACTGGTTGCCAGCCAAGGCTGTAGAACCTAATCTGTCCTGTTATTTAACCCATAACTGGAAGGAAGAGACTGATTAATATCTTTTCCAAGGGTATTTGCGCGTAAGTGAAATGTAATGAATTCAACTGAAATTCGAACTCGGCTCCCCGATTTCTCGTTCCGAGTCGATATCCACTGCATCACAACGCACAATCGGGAGCCAAGTTCGAATTCCAGTTGAATTCCCTGCATTCAATTACGCGAAAATACCCTTGGAAAATGTATTAATCTATCTCTTCTATCCAGTTATGGGTTAAATAACAGAACAGACTGGGTTCTATAGCCTTGTCTGGCAACCAGTCTACCGCTGAATGTAATGGCAACCTACTGCGGGATAATGTTCTGCTTAGTCATTCATGTCTCTTTCGAGACATGATCGCCCAATCGTGTATCATGTATGGCACTTAACTGACTGACTGACTGACCATTAGGCAATTTATGCCTTATTCTGATAGATTTAAATGAACATATTAATCACAATATTTGTCTTTATTTCTGAGATGAGTTATTGTAATTATTTACACTATTTACGCTGTCCGGACTATTGTTCTTGTCTTTGTTGCCATATTCACGGCTTTTCGACCTCAAGAACATGTTTGCTGGATCCATTGGCTTGAACCAACGAATTCTGAGTTCAGTACCTGACTACAACAGAGGCGAACCAAAAACTTATAGAGTTAAGTTAAAGGGAGATAACTGATACTGAGACATTTGGAAGAGACATGACTCATGGAACGAGAAAATCTACCCCGGTGAACGAAATAAAGTGTTCAGTTCGAAATTCCAGTGACCGGAAGAGGGTCGGAGCGTACAACGGCCGAAACGTCCTGATTATCGCAACAAAGATGATAACAGTCCGAACAATGTTAGTTTAAATAATATTAGCCACAGTTCCTTGAATATTGGAAATCTTACATAATGCCGTCTGTTTTTTAGTTAACATAAGTAATTCTTGTAATTCACTGTTGTTGACAAATCTTCATCGTTGGTACACCTGTCACTTCTTAACTCACCCACTACGTCTTCAAGCTTTCTATTCTTATTTTCCTGTCAATCACGAGTCGCTAGCTCTACCAGGTTTGTTGATAATTACTGACCTTACGGGTCCGCCGCCTTTCTTTTCCCTCCACACTTGGGACCTGTTTATTGTCTCGATAGGGTTGATTCAGGTACTCCAAAATTCTGAACCGTTCTGTGATACCGGTCGTTCTATAAGACAGTAAATGCTAAAAAATCTCTTCACAGATAAAGAGACATGAGGCGACAGAAATGTGGTTCTATAGAAAGATGCTTAAAATACCATGTACTGAACATGTGAGCAATGTTGAAGAGTAAATGGAGACAAAAAAGATTACTTATACTAAACATCAGAAAGCTATAGTTAACATTGCTAGAGAATATAATGAGGAAAGACAGCTTAGAAAATTTGACATTCATAAGACACATTGAAATCAAGACGGGCAGAGGAAAACAGTAAATAACCTACCTAACGAGCTTGTGTAGATGGTTGGAGAAACAGGGATTCGGTGAGACAGCAAAAGATAAAATTAACGAAAAGATAGAAGGGACAGGAAATTGAGGAGAACCATGATCGCCAACGTTCTGAAGGGATATGATATAAATAAAAGATGGACTGTTGAGCCTTAAAATAACCCAAGTACATTGTTTTAACATATTGCAAGATATAACATATTATATTGTAATTGATATCAATTAAATATTCAAGTAGATTTTTATACTACGGTTCAATCAATAAAAGATCCAAGAGTCATTCAGTGTAGAGGTTTACTGTGTGGTTTTGTGTCCAAGCGTATCTGACTTCATTTATCATATGTCAGTGTATAATGCGTTTTATAATTCTTGAAATACCACCATGTAAAGTTAATAAAATTCAAATACTAGTATAATATATTATCTTGAGCGGTGGAAGTAATTGACAGGTACATCCAGCCGTAGGTAAGTTCAACAAAAAGTGACAACCGGTTCATAAAGTGATGGTCAGGCAATGATGTGGTTGAAAGATATATCCGGCAGTAGATAAAAATCATCAAAGGAGTGGGTGGTTGACAGATATATCCGACCGTAGATGACGTCAAGAAAGAGACAAACTGAAAAAGCAAAAAATGTGTGACAGTTTTAAGACTGCATAAAGTCTAAAATTTTCGACTGAAGAGACCGAGACTGGCTAATGAGTCCCGATTGCTCCTTCGTATGTGTAATTTCCCTTCCTACTTCAACGAAGATTACATTTTTATACATACGTGTGTCTCGTTGTCGTTATTTTCCAGCAAAATACACTACAAACCTACCTAACGAGCTTGTGTATCCGGCTAGAAGCACAGGGATTAGGTGAGAAAGCAAAAGAAAAGTTACCGAAAAGATAGAAAGGATAGAAAATTGTGGAGAGCCATCTACACTAACGTTCTGGAGAGTCATGACATATAAAAGATAGAATTTTGAACCTTAAACTAACCCAAGTACATTCTTTTAATATACTGCAGCATATAAAATCTTATATCGTAATTTATATAAGTTAAATTTTCAAGTATATGTTTATACTAATGTTCTCCCAATACAAGGCTCAAAAATCACTCAATGTAGAGGTTTACTGTATGGTCCAAGCGTATCCGATTTTATTTTTCAACTGTCAGTGTATAATGAAATTTATACTTTCTTGAAATGCAACCATGAACAGTTAATAAAATTCAAGTATAATATATTATCTAGAACGCCGAAAGTAACTGACACGTACATCCGGCCGTAGTTATAGTCACAAAAGTGACAAATGACGATGGCCCGTTAATGATATGGTTGAGAGATACATCCTATCGTAGATAAAAGTCATCAAGGGTGGATGACAGATATATCCGACCGTAGATGATGTCAACAAAACGACAACCCGAAAAAGGAAAACTGCGTTGGAGTTTTAAGACTTTATAAATTCTAGAATTTTCGACTGAAGAGACAGAGATTGGCTAACGACTCCTGACGGCTCCTTCGTATGTGCGATCTCTCTCCGGCTGCTCTCCTGCTCCACACAAGCGTCACCGATGAAGAATAATAAAAATATAAGATTATATTTTTATATATACGTATTCCTCATTGTTTGTCCAGATCCAGCAGCAATATATAACAGGTTGTTTGGAAAATAGTGTCCGATTACAGAATCAATTTTTATTCTTGAATAAATGTATTTAAATAGCGTTTAAATCCGTCAAAATAAGAATCCTGATCATCTATGCGTCTCTATCTACCATCGGGTAACACGTTTATTTATGAATTTACAATAAAACTCTAATACCGTGGATGCCAAGAAATCTTTGCATGTTTCTACAGATTCTTTGCAAGTTTCTACAGATTCTTTGCAACGTAATATCTTTTGGCTCAAATAATTCTCAAGCTGATTTAAAAATGTGATAGCCAGTGGATGAGAGATGAGGTGAATATGGGGGATATGGTAAAGTTTGTTTTCAAAGCCGGTCAGCTTATGCAAGCGACCTCCTGGCAACATGCGGTCATGAAGCAGAATTGAATCTTCCGTTGGTGCAATTTTGGTTTTGGAAAGTGTTTGGGTCGATCGTCAGGATCAAGCCAATGAGCTGGTCGTTTACGATTGTTACGAAAATTCCATTTCTCATCGCAAGTCACTGTTCGATTAAGAAATGGATCATTCGAAATTCACGGATGTAGCATCACACTTCAAAGCACTCTGATTTTTACCTGAGTTCATGTGGAACCCATTTATAGAGATTTTTTCACCTTGCCAATTTTCAGTTTGTAAATTTCAAATTTATCTCTTTATAAAATCTAAACTTATTTATAAATGGAACTTTATCTCTGTGTGTGTCTGTGTGTGCGTGTCCGTTACTTATAGACTCCGAAACGGCTGAACCGATTTTCTTGAAAATTTACACAGTTGTACTATAAGCGTCTGTGAGTGTTCTTAGCTACGTTTTGTGTCGAGGTACCCCCGATAAATATCGAAAATCGATAATCGAAAAAATAGGTCCGATTTTAATCAAATTTGATATACTCATAGACAAAGACAAAAAAAAACAATATACAGAAGTTTCAAGGTTGTAGTTCTTACAATAGTGCAGAAAATCGATAATATATATATATATATTATCTAAGGCAAGATGTTTGTATGTGTGCCTGTTTATCTGCCTGTATGTCTGTATTTTTTTCAGCCCTTTTATTTTATGTTTTGCTTCGGGTTCGGCTCTAAGTAGGTGTAATTGTAGTTCTTAGTCTCAGCCATGATACCATTTACTCAGAGGACTTATTTAGCCTTCAAAATTCCGTTTACGACGAAAAAAACTTATTTGATATCGATACGAGGAAATCAAAATTTGACTTACATCCATTCATTTTTCTTTCAGTCTACGGTTTCGCTTTAACTGGAAACAACTATTGCTTTTTTAGTCTTTCGTGCCAACGTGCAAAGAGTCTGAGCTCCAGGACCATGGATTAGTTTTAAAGCTTTCATTACACCCGAGCAATGCCGGGCTATACTGCTCGTCATAAATAAAAGGTAAATAATGAATAACGCATTTAGTCTACATATGTTTTTATAATCTTTTAAATAAATATTGCTGATGGAGTCAAAACGTATATACAGCAAGAGCAGTGTAAAAAGAGTCTGTTAATGTGGGGACGAAATTTGAATATTGCCTCATCCTAAGTTCTGAAAGAGATTGACATAAAATTAACAAAAAGTACGCTTCAATTATTAGCAATGAGTACTCCTCAAGAAAGTAGTGAATGAAAATGAACAGAAAGGATTAAATATTAATTTCAAGTAGATAAATTACATGGTTACAAGTAAAAGAAACGCTCTAACATAGAGATTAAGCCAGTTAAGTGCCATACGTGATACACGCTTTGGGCGATCATGTCTCGAAAGAGACATGACTGACTGGGCAAAAGATTATCCCGCAGTTGGTTGCCATTACTTTCTGCGGTAGACTGGTTGCCAGCCAAGGTTATAGAACCCAATCTGTCCTATTATTTAACCCATAACTGGGGGACGGATTAATACCTTTTTCAAGGGTATTTGTGCTTAAGTAAATGCAACGAATTAAACCTCGGCTCCCCGATTTATTCGTTCCGAGTCAATATCCACTGCACCACATCCAACATACAGATTATCAAACTCAAAAATATACAATTTAATTATCTGGGAAATGTTCTCACAGAGAATGGAAACTGCGACCGGGCAGCAATATGTGGCAGCAATATTCTGAGCATAGACGAATGGCAGATTTATATATATGTAAGTTAAATTCTGGAAAGAAAAAATTGATTAGCACGACATTTTCTTAGCAAGTGACCTAGCAATGTATTCAATATAATCTTTTTACTTAATGTCAACCGAGAATGTTCTGAGAATATTATAAACTAAACATGTGAGCGAATAAGCTTTAAGGGAAATTGGAAAATATTTAGTTTTCCAATCAATAAGTAATCTTAAGTATTGGTCTAGAAAACCTTTAAACTGTGTCAACGATTTCAAATATCATGGTAACGTAACTCCTCACAAGACACAAAAATCAAAAAGTCTCTAGCTAGGAAAGCCTGACATAAGCTTCAGCTTATTTGGAAATCCAAACTTAGTGTGCGATTGTTTCTAACGTAATGAATAACGTAGGCCTGGAGAATTTAATACTCACAGGTCGGAGAAAGAGAAGAAGAGACAGGAAAAGCAGCGCGAGACGTACTTATTAGGTTTGAGCAAATGAATGGCGGAGCGGGGCTTAGAAGAGATACCAAGAGAAAAAATATTAAGAGCGACAAGAGACAGAGGCAAGTAGAAGTCCATGATCGCCTACGTCCTAAGGGGACACGGCACATAAAAAAGAATACTATTCTATGACTGCAGCAAATAATCCCTGACTAAAGTAGTGGAAACCTATCTCGTCAATACCTACACACGAATGTTGAGAATGGCTCTCAATGTATGTTGGGGTGTCCATGTCATCAAGACCGTTCTGTACGGATCTCCCCCTAGGATCACAACAAAGATCAGAGAAAGACAACTGAAATTTGCCGGACATTGTATATGACATCCGAATGAGGAATTATCACAACTTGCTTAAATAGAGTAGATATCATCTCTGCCCTGTGAAATCGAAGGTCTTAAAAAAGAAACACACACACACACACACACACACACACACACACACACACACAAATTAACAAATAGATAATGAATAATCATTTCTGATAAAGGGTCAGTTAAGTGCCATGTGTAGTACATGCTTGGACGATCATGTCTCGAAAGAGACATGACTGACTGGGTAAACGTTTTCTCGCAGTAAGTTGTCATTAGTTTCTGCGGTAGGCTGATTGCTAACCAAGGCTACAGAACCCAATCTGACATACTATTTAACCTATAGCTAAAGGGAGACGGATTAATACATTTCCCAAGAGTTTTTGCGCGTAAGTGAATGCAACGAAATTCAACTAAAACTCGGCTCTCCGATTTCTCGTTCCGAGTCGATATCCACTGCACCAAAACGCACATCCATTTACAGTTAGTTACCATATGTGATACACGCTTGGGCGATCATGTCTCTTTCGCGACATGACTGACTAGGCAGAAGATTTTTCTGCACTAGATTGCCATTTCTGCGGTAGACTGGTTGTTAACCAAGGTTATAGAACTCAATCTGCCCTGCAGTTCAATCCATAGCCGATAGGAGAAGAGTCGGGTTAATAACATTTGTGCGTAAGTGAACGAAACGAATTCGGCTGGAATTCGAACTCGACTCTCAGATTTCTCTTTCTGATCAAGAATAGGTTTCAAAAAACCCGATATTTGGTCAGATTTTAGGTATCAGGTCAAGCTGAGAACTTTTACATATTCCCTCATATAGATTGACATGAAGCAATTATTCTGTTTCGAAAACATCCTAGTCCTGGGAATGACCGTAAACTACCTATGGCAGCAAGGCCTCTGACCATGATATTTGAGGTTTTGAGGAGTGTGGAACCACCTTTTAATTGCTGTTGATCCCAGGTCACCTGTTAAGCTCACGGCTATGAGCAAACAGTTAACACCCAAACAAAAACGAAACACTATGAAAGTATTACATTTTTTAATAAAATTATTAGTAATATATCTTTATATAAAAAAATTACTAACAATATTTATTTATAGTAAAATTACCAACAATACAGTTTTAAAGCAAAATGACCAGCAATTCAATTTTATAGTAGAAATATCAACAACAAAAATGGCCAACAATACATTTTATCTGTAGTTGACGGTATACAATTGTGTTCAAAATATTTAGATTTCGGTATTAAATAATCCACAGAGGTTAGTATGAGATATGGAGTAATTAACTCACCTCCGGTGACACAAATGAACTAGTCGTTCTAGACTAGTTCATAACTAAACTAGACTAAGTAACCTAAAATCATGTAAGGGTTAATCTTCAGAGAATTTCTTACAGACGTCACGATGGGTGACTAAGCAAGACTTTATATGATAAACGCTAGAAACGAGTTATAACAGTCGTGATGAGGGATCGAAACTCATAGAGTATAACAAATAGGGAAAATACTTGTTGCTTCAGCGCACATGATACCAGTAACGACGAGAATTTGAACCACGTCTTTTCTCTTTGTGCGTAATAAAAACAAGACAACAATACAAATATTCTTCAAAGATGGAAGGAATATTTGCTTCTGTAGTTAAAATTCAGCAACAGCAGCAGTTGTTGGAACTGTAGCAACTACACTTTTGCGAAGTTAACGGTGGAAAGAATTTGTTAAAACTGAATCTTTCTGAAGTGCATTTACAAATACAGGTTGAAGAAGAATGTTCAGAGTTAACAACTATAAATACGCACAAGGGTGTGTATATATGTTCAGCCGTCTTCCTGTTGGTATAAAGGTAGCTCCAGCGATATTTCACCAGCCTATGAATAACATGCATGCAGATTGACTGAAATAATACGAAGTCAAACAGAAAATTCTTCAACTACTTCGATTCCTAACGCGCTCGCAAATACCATATCTGAATTTACATAAACTCCAGATGGTGCATTTACCTTTCTGCATATTTTCGAAGATGCGAACAAATATTTAGAGAAGAATGCAACGACTGGGAAGACAAGAAAATAACGAGACTTTTGTTAAGAAAGTTAGCAACGGCAGAACACGAAAAATACTTAAACTTTTTAATACCGAAAGAACCACAAGAATTTCGTTTTGGTGAATTGTCATTTTTTTTTTTTTTTTTTTTTTTGGCGACAAAAGCTCTTTATTCAACAAACGTGTGAAATTGACGAAAAAAGACGAAAATCTTGTAACATATGCTAAAATCCTTAACAAGGAATGTGAAAAATTCAAACAGATGTTCGCGTTCCAGATCCACCGGAGGAAAGTAAAATTAAGAATATATCTCCTCCAACAAGCGTTACTAGTTTACAAGCTTTTCTGGGACTAGCAAACTGCTATCAAATTTATATACCTAATATGCAGAATTTGAGAACAACTTACTGAATAACTTACTTAAAAAAGGTGTAAAATAGAACAGGACTGATAAGAATTTTCCTCATTGTGACGGTGAGGAGACCATCCTGTTGGAAATGTGGTGTGACTGGTTAAAGCCACCAAGGATAATGGCACTAACAGTCCTATTTCCAAGGGTGGGACTCCGGCTATCTACACCGAAAAATTGCTTAAGTAAGAAATACGAACAAAGACATGAAATTTTTTTAAAAAAATGAGTTAGAGGCAACTGAAGGTCAAAAAACAACCTGGACCAGTGGGAGTGTCGCGATCTTCAGCCTCTTTCGCTAACTAGGTTATTGACCCCATCCTCTCCAAAAATGACCCTCTTAAAAAGGTACCCACACCAACACATACACAACAGGCCAAAAATGAAAGTCAACCTGAGCCAGTGGAGGTGACTCTCCTCACTGCCCCGTCTTTTCTATCACACAAAATATCTGACGCCCCTTCACTGACTAGGTCACCGAAGATGACTCTCCTTAAAAAGGTACGCACTCTCTCTGCATTTCCATCTTCTGCTCTGGACTAATCTATTTCTTTAACCCCCACAAAAAGAAAACACTCAGAAAAGAGACAGAAAAGCCCATTAGTAGAAAGAAAGATGAAATAGGGAAACTTAAATTGCCATATAATATCAGGGAAGACGTCTGCCTCGTGATCCAAGACAGAGACCTAAGCCGTATGGTAATCGCATCAAGGCCCTGAGATACCTACTATCTATTCAGAAGTTTACTAACAGATATCGATAATCCGTCGAATTTTCCAGATGCCAAGACATCCGGACAGGCTCGGGATCCCGGCAAAAGTGGGAAATGGTGGAAGAGGCCGTCAAAAGCTTTGACATAACATCCCCATTAGCCATTTTGGAAAATGAGGACAAAAAACTGAAACAACTCTGCTCATGGAGATTCCCAGTTTTTATTCATCCCTCGTTATATCAGTCAGTTAAGTGCCATACGTGATACACGCTCAGTCGATCATGTCTCAAAAGAGACATAACCGACTGGGTAAAAGATTTTCCCACAGTAGGTTGCTATTACTTTCTGCGGTAGACTGGTTGCCAACCAAGGCTACAGAACCCAATCTGTACTGCTATTTAGACCATAATTAGAAAGAGAAGAGACGGATGAATAGGTTTCTCAACAGTATTTGCGCGTAAATGAATGCAACGAATTCAACCGGAATTCAAACTCGGCTCTCTGATTTCTCGTTCTGAGCCGATATCCACTGCACCACAACGCACATCCGCGTTATATACAGCACTTAAATTAACTTTACCGTGAGATATCGGGGTCTCGCGATTGACGGTCATATTAAGACTGAAATAGGTCAAGGATTAATGGGCGTTGCCGTCGGTATCTTCACCCCGCCAATGTTTAAGGAAGATGGCTAACTCTAGAAGACCGAACAATGTCACTCTTTTTTATCCAGTTTAAATGTCCTGAGGATGAGGTCGGTTTTTCGAAGGACAAGACTCAATTTCGACCTTCTGCACCTAGGAGTGGTCATATGCGTTTTATAAGATACTCTTTTTCCATTCTGGCGATATTTAATTGGAGTAGATAGATCTATCTATCGCCCGGTTCACACTCCACCCATGTCTATTGAACAGGTTAAGAGGCTCATCGCTTGTTCCCTGTTTAGGATGTGGTTTCCGGCTTTCTCTTTCCCAATCTTCTCACTTTGTTTTCTTGTTTTGTTTTGTTTTTTTTTATTCAATTGGAATAGATAGATCTATCTACCGCCCGGTTCACACTCCACCCATGTCTATTGAACAGGTTAAGAGGCTCATCCCTTGTTCCCTGTTTAGGATGTGGTTTCCGGCTTTCTCTTTCCCAATCTTCTCACTTTGTTTTCTTGTTTTGTTTTTTGTTTTTTTTATTCAATTGGAGTAGATAGATCTATCTACCGCCCGGTTCACACTCCACCCATGTCTATTGAACAGGTTAAGAGGCTCATCCCTTGTTCCCTGTTTAGGATATGGTTTCCGGCTTTCTCTTTTCCGATCTTTTCACTATTACGTAGCCCCCTGCACATCAGTGGCGTTACCGCCTTGCTCGGGGTGATACGATTAAAAAAAAAAAAATTATAATGTCAAGGTTTGCCCCCTTCTCAGCGTATTATGATGGCCGTTCTCGGGAGAGTCTTGGCTGGGAAGCCGTTCTTTGAAGGCTGCGTATACGCTTGTCTTTGTGGATCTAGCGGGTAGGCCATGTGTCTTAGATCAGGTGTTTTGTTACATCAGGGTTATGCGCCAAACAACTCTAGGGATCGGACCGCCTTTCTTCGGTGGGTTGATCTGTTTCTTCATCATCGGTAATTTTTAGCGGTTGACTGAAATACAGTTCTAAATCTCTATATAGATTGTACTAACAACCCGAATGCAAAACGATTTGGGGACTTTATCGACGTGCTCAATCTTGTCGATAACTTTAGGAATAAACTACTCCGGGAGATAGTGTGGATTTGACTAATAATGGCAACTTGTATTCGGTGTTGCGTACCAGCTACATAGACCGGGTCTTAGTTAGGAGAGTCGACTTAGGTCTTTCAGGCAATCTAAGTCTTCATTCCATAATTTATTCGGACTATAGGTATGTCTGAGCTCGCCCAAACTTAGATTAACCTTGGGTTACTATGGTAGGGTATTGTAAACTCATCACATCGTTATTCGACGAGAAGGATTTTTAGGATCAGCTTTTAGTAACTCGAATGAGGGAATTGACGGAAGCTGTTGTTTGGAATATTGGTAGGGGGGGTCACCTTAACTATTAGGCTGTTTGCTACTGATTATAGTAAGCGGTTCAACCAAGATAAATTAGCAGTGCAAACAGCATAATAATTCTAGAGTAGAAAGGGCTATAAAATCGGGAGATAGTGGAGAAATAGCTGCAATTAGGTAATGTTGCTTTTTTGCGAACGACCAAACTCTTGGATTTAGGGCTAAATTAAAAACGATGTCTTCCGAGGCAACCAATATGACCGCTGAATTGCGAACTGGAGTATCACAGCGTCACATTGCTGGATGGGCGTACAGTGACTACAAACGACGGCATATGCGAAGGTTTCCGATCTTATTTTCAGGATCTTTTTACCAGGGAGCCCGGTCTGACCCCGTCTCAGTTCGACACCTATTTAGATGACTTTCCTGAAGCGATTGGGTACGAGAGTCTGATCACAGAGCCGGAAACCTGGGATTTGTTGAAGCTTGTCGGCAGAGATATGACTGAATATCGATGGTATCCAACCGTTTATAGACTGTCCTGCCTAGTCTGATCGGCCCCAGGCAGACCTGCGCTGTGAAATGTAGGACTATTCAGGAAAACGTTCTTATGGTACGTTTGATCGTAGAACAAGTTGACAGTGAAGCCGTGCTGATCAATTTAAATCAGTCTAAGTCATTTGAGAAAGTTGGCTATCAATTTCTCGGTGCTGTCCTTGATTCGACTGGCTTCGGGCTGTACTTTTGATTCTGGATACGTCTCTTGTATCAGTCCTCCGGTGCAATGATAAGAGTAAATGGCGTAAGGTCGAAACCTTTTATGATCAATTCGTCGGGGTTGCCCATGTTGTACATTCTTGCGTCGGGACCCTTCCTTCACATGTTAAAGGCGAATACGGTCCTACATGTAATAACCCTCCTTACTGCGACCACCTCGGCCAGATATTCCGCCTATGCCGACGACATGACTGCTTTTGTGAAAAGGAAGGCCGAGATTGACGAAGTCGGCAAAGAAATCAGCAGGTATCAGATTGTAACAGGAACCAAGATCAACCGCGACAAGTTTGTTGGCTTGCAGTTGGGTGTGTGAAAGTGAGTCTATCTTCCATGGCTCTTCACTTGAACGGACGAGCCTATCAACATTCTCGACGTTTGGTTGAACCCCAACCTCCAGTTGGAGATGAATTGGTTGAAGGTTTGAGAAAAGGATTAGGAGGCAGTTCATCTGTGGGCTTGGAGAAGGCTTTCCTTGATGTGGAGGGCGGAAGTTTCTGTCTCTCACATTTGCCCCATCCTTCTTTATCGGCTCTCGGTACTTCTCATCCCGTGCATCGGACTAATTTTATTGGTTCAATTCTTTTTTTCCAACTCTTGTGGGGGCAACAAAGCTCCTGAGGTGCGTCTGTTGCCGCCATTTGTCTGAGGGCGGTCTAGAAATACCCAACGTTGAGATTCGTCAATAGACGATGGTAACGGCATCTTCTGGAAGAAAGACGCTAAGAAAGGATTTCCATTATTGAGAAGTGTACATGATGGCGAGAAGGAAGTCCGCCGTCATCCTCGGGGTAAGTGCTCCTATCGCGAGTGACGCCTTCCTCTAAAAGACTTTACACAGATTAAAGAAGGCCTCTCCGACACCCGACTGTTTTCTCCTAAGGCATTATATTGTGTGTTAGTGCTCAAAATATTTTAAGGGCTGAGCTCGGTTTGTCGAATGATGACTTTACTTGCCTGTGGCCTTGGGCGCTCGGTTGGAGGTGTCTCAATAACGACGAGGCATCACTCACCTGGTTGGTGTTGGGGAAGTTTCTCTGATTTGCCAAAAAGGTCTGTGCAGCGGGGGTGGAATTTACACCGAAGTGCGTGCCTTTCGGTGTGTCCCTAGAACACATCTTTCACTGTAGCGTTGTACAGCCCTTGTGCGAACTGATTGAAGGCTATATAGTTCTCATCCTGGGCTGAAAGTGTTTTGTCCTCGAGGCCTGTTTCGTCTGTAGTAATATTGTGCTGCAGCTGAAGAGGAATGAACGCTATGTGTTTTTGTGTTTACTTGGCATTATGAGAGTCGTAATTTGGACGATGCGACAGAAAGAATTTTATCAAGGTGAGAAGTTTTCCTCTTAATTAATTTTGTCCTTTAAGTACCAGCTTAAGTCAAAAGTAAAGCAGAAAGGAGGCGACTCTCTTAAGAAAAAATTCGGAGAAAAATGGGTGAATATTTCGCTGTTGGTTCTCTTGACAGGGGCTAATTTAGAGAGGCACCTGGAGGTGATCTGGGATTAAGGAAATTGGTCGCTTGCTTAAACATTTGTCATCCTAGCCCAGTGTTAGATTAGCGTAGAACGTTGTCGCTTTGATTTAATCTACTGAATTTAACTTAGGGTATTGATGGTCATCGGCCCTTTTATTCTCCTTACGCGTTGTGGTTCATTGGATATCGGCTCGGAACGGGAAATCGGGGAGCCGAGTTCGAATCCCAGTTGAATTCAATGAATTCACTTACGCGCAAATATCCTTTGGAAAGGTATTAATTCGTCTCTTCCTTCCAGTTATGGGTTAAATAACACGACAGATTGGGTTCTATAGCCTTGGTCGGCAACCAGTCTACCGCAGAAAGCAATGGCAACCTACTGCGTGGATAATTTTCTGCCCAGTCAGTCATGTCTCTTTCGAGACATGATCGCCCAAGCGTGTTTCACGTATGGCACTTAACTGACTGACCATTTTATCTTTAGTTTATCCCCCATCCCATTTAGGTGACATGGATGACAGTTCTTCGGTAACTGTGGGATGCTTTTCATTTCAGGAGTGATCTTTCGTAGTTGTTATTGTGTCTAAATGTTTGAGTGATTTTGATTAATAGTAGAACATATGCATAAAATTGATTTATTAACCTTACAGTATTTTTCTTCCAGTTAACTGCGATCTCTGCCATTATTAGACTGGGGTCATACTAGCACTAATTTTGTTTAGTTGTGTATATATATATATATTTTTTTTTTTCTATAATGAAAATTGTGTCTAAATGTGTGATTGATTTTGATTAATAGAAAAACGTGTGCATGAAATTGATTTATTAATCCCACGGAACATTTATTCCAGGTAACTGCGATCTCTGTCATGATCAGACTGAGGGGTTGCCCCATACTAAGACTAGTTTTGTATAATTCTGTAAATACGTTTAGGATCATAAAAATTGATGAATTAGTTTGTTTTAGATTTTTATCAACCCAGCCCTCCACAAAGATTCTATAAAGGGGATTAAGTAGAAAATTCTAGAGCAAATGTGGTGTGTTTTTGTATAGTACTTTTTTGTGTATAGATATTTTTGTTGAAGGAACAATATACGAACGATTTGATCAGTAATAGAGGCTAGCTAAGTTATCGATAGGATAAGGGAAAAGGGTGTACATAGTACAATAAATATTAGTCCGTTGGAATCAATCTTCCCCGTTGTTTTATGGACCGGGTGTCTCGTTCTGGACATGATTTGTAACTAGTTACTTTTGATTACACCAAGAAAAATTTTCACCCGGAATATTTTTTAAATCCGTCAACAACTTTTGATCCGAAATCCTTAAATAAACTTGATTTTGTTCTTATTCTTTTTGCTCTTTGTTGTTAAACTGTTGTTTTTTTTTCTCCTTTTGTCGTTTTCTTTTTTCTTTCAGTTTTTTTTTTCTTTTTGTCTTTAGGCCGCCATCTTTGATTTTGTTTTTATGTCGTAAGAATGTAACACCGGACTTCTGTTATTTTTTTTCATTTTTAGTTAATTTATAGTTTACTTTGAATCTTACTTACTTATTCAGTCAGTTAAGTGCCATACGTGATACATGCTTGGGCGATCATGTCTCGAAAGAGACATGACTGACTGGGCAGAAGATTATCCCGCAGTATGTTGCCATTGCTTTCTGCAGTAGACTGGTTGACGACCATGGCTATAGAACCCAATCTGTCCTGTTATTTAACCCATAAGTGGAAGGAATAGACGGATTAATACCTTTCCCAAGGGTATTTGCGCGTAAGTGAATGCAATGAATTCGGCTGGAATTCGAACTCGGTTTTCCGATTTCTCGTTCCGAGCCGATATCCAATGCACCACAACGCAAAACATCTTTATTTGGGACTAAAACCAGTTTGTTTTTGTTCGATTTCAGATTTTCTTTTTCTTGTTAGTCTTCTTCTTCGTTTCCTTCTTAAGCTTTCTTTTTTTTCTGGAGTAACTTTTAGTTTTCCCAAGCTTGTTTTTTTTTTTTTAATCATCTCACCCCAAGCAAGGCATTCCACTGCCACTATTGCGCATGGGGCTACATAGGGGAAGGTAAAGAGAAGGAGTGGATAGACATAGGGAATGTCAGGAGAAAGGTGACAGATGAGTAAGGATAGCGAGGATGAGGGTCGGGCAGATGGGAAGAGTGCTTGATAGAATGGGAGCAGGTTAGTGTGTTAGGAGGTGTGTATTGACCTTACATTTAAACTCCAGGAGATTGTAGCCGTCGGGGAAGCAATCGTTTGGAAGAGAATTCCACAGTATTTTTTAGTTTCTATTCCGAGTCTATTTCTTAACTTCATTGTCTTTATTTAAATCTTTTATTCTTTTTCTGTCTTTGACGAATTCTATTTTTAATTATTTTATTTTATTTATTTATTTATTTTTTTTTTTTTTTAGCGGGCAAAACTTTATCTTACATCGTTTTTCTTTTTCTTTTTTATTATTTTAAACCCTTCATGGTAATTCTTTGTACTTTTAGCAAATTTTTAATTTAATTCTATGAACTTTATTTTTTGTTTCTATCAATTTAAGACCAACTTCTTTTGGTTTCCTAATCAAACCCGTTTCATTATTGTATTTTATAGTTTGAATTTAGTATTATTAATTTTGCATTATTTATTTATTTTACCCTTCGGGATAATTCTTACTATTTTCACCAAACTTTAATATTGATTTATTTTTAAGAACTTTATTTCTATCAATTTAAACACAAATTATTTGCTTTCCTGGTCAAAGCACTTTCTTTATTGTATATTATAGATTTGAATTTTGTCTTATGCATTTTTTTTTTCGCATTTTATTTAATTTTTTTTTTATTTCTATTTTCTGGTGGCTTTTTCTTTTCTTTTTTATCCACCGCTCCACTTCTGTATACATATTTTTTTTACCACACGAAAAAAAAAACAATCCTGCTTGCCTTGCTTGTTTAAAAAAAAAAACGAATATGGCCGACAAAAGTCTGTCAGTTCGAAAAGATATATTTGGGTTGTTTCCTAGCGCAGATCCTCCGGATAAACGCGACTCGGTGGATTACTCTGCATCTAAAAAGAGCAACATTGACAAAGAGAAAAACTAAAGTTTAGAGACCAATAATGGCCATAACAAAATACGACACAAAGAATTGATGGAAATGCTAGGCAACCTCGACATTTTCGGCAAAGACATAAGAATAATCAAGAATCTCTACTGGCAGCAAACGGCCTGCATACGGACAGGTAACGACCTCAGTAGATACACAAAGATAGAAAAAGGCGTAAGACAAGGATGTGTCTTTTCACCGGATTTGTTCAACCTATACAGCGAGAATATTTTGAGGACCCTAGATGACACGCCAGGATTTGTTATTGGAGGCCACAACCTGAACAACATAAGATACGCGGACGATACAGTACTGATTGCGGGCACGGAAAGGAAACTGCAAGATCTCATACAGAAAGTAGCAGTGGAGAGTGACAAGAAGGGACTACAAATAAACTTCAAGAAAACTGAGTGCATGGTCATCAGCAAAAGATACAACCCAAAATGCCAAATACAGGTGGGGGATAACAGAATCAAACAAGTCCAAGAATTTAAGTACCTAGGAAGTGTTCTAACAGGGGATGGAAAGTGCGACACGGAGATCCGAAGGCAAATTGGCATGGCAAAGGACGCGTTCCAGAAGATGAGCAAAATACTAACACACAGGAAAATCTCAATAGAAACGAAGAAAAGAGTGCTAGACTGCTACGTGATGTCAGTTCTTCAATACGGCTGTGAATGCTGGACAATATAATCGAAAATGAGGACAAAACTGGAAGCGGCCGAAATGTGGTTCTACAGAAGGATGCTACGGATATCGTGGACTGAGCATACAAGCAACGACGAAGTGTTAGAAAGAATGGCAACAAAAAGGAAATTGATGCTGAGCATCAGGAAGAGACAACTGAAGTTCCTGGGACATGCAATGAGGAAGGAGAGCCTGGAGAACCTGATACTGACTGGACAGATAGAAGGAAGGAGAGACAAAGGAAGGCAGCGGATAACATATTTGCAGGGTCTGATCAGGTGGATGACGGAAATGGGGTTGCCAGGAGCAACAGGAGCAAACATACTAAGAGCCACAAGGGATAGGGAGACGTGGAGATCCATGATCGCCTACGTCCTGAAGGGACAAGGCACATATAAGAAGAAGAATGGCCATAATATAAACAAACTATGGTAGACCATACTAACCAAAATACTCTCGGCAAAAAGGACGACAATACTGAAGCCGGGTAATCGCTCTGTTGTTTGATGTACTCCACTGAAATATATTGCCAATATTTCGAAGTTTTTGGAGTGAGCCAAAAGTTACGCTCACGTTATAAAAGAAGATTGACTCTTGGAAGACCCCCTAAAACTAATCTAAGTTGAGAAAAGAAATGTGCCAGTCTTCGTGTAGGACAATGCATGCGCAAAATTTCTCGCTCAACGAAAGAAACAGTGGTAAAATCACTAGATTCCCTGGGGGTTAAATCACAGAGTAAATGAGGGTTCGAGCTTTTCCATGTAGAACATATTGCTACCCACGCCTGAAGAATGTATAAAAGCAGCCAATTGTTGTGAACTTACAGCGAAAGATTTGATATTAAGAACAGTACGAAGGCAAGCGTAGGTCTCTGTCCCACCTCATGTTATCGGGGAACATACTGCAGCATACCTGTCGCAATGCAACCAGATACTGGGTACGACCTACGATAACCTGACTGGATGATGAAGTGAGAAAGTCTGCGAAAGCGGCGTGTGCTCTTACTTTCTCAGGTCTGGTAGGCATGTTTTGCGTGCTGGATATGACCATAAAGTTTATGACTGCTTCATTGGGGTTTATGCGCCCATTGACCATGCGGAGCGGCCTAATTTGTTTCGATGGATGGATCCGTTTCTGACAGCATCTAGTCGGGCAATTTTAGAGAGTGATTGGATTGCCGTTCATTGGTATAGATCGTATAGGGGGAAAAATCGGGTACTAACAACCGGGATGTGAAACCATTTCGGAATATTATCGGCAAGTTTGATTTTGTTAATAAGTATCGTATTGAGAACTCCTGAGACGAGTGCCTCCTTCTGCTGTGAACGTCAGATTGCTCTAAAGTTTTGCTTACAGACGACGGATGGCCTCTCCGACGTCCGAGCGTTCTCCCGTAAGCTGTTATATCACGTGCTAGTTAAGGAGTCCGTTCAGGATGGTCCGATAAGCGAGCTTGATTTAACAAAGTAGGAGACTCGCTCTATATGGCCTTAGGCGCCCGGATTGAAATGCCTCACTAACGATGAGGCACCACTCACTTGGCTGGTGTTGAGAAGGGCTCCCTGAATCGACAAGAAACTTTGTTCGATGGTGTTGGTAAAATCTCCCAACTAATCTTGTTCCTTAGGCATCCTCTTAAAATCTAGATTAGGACGGAAAGGAAATGTCACCTTCCATCAGAATTTGGTAATTTGTTTAAGTCTAAGTAAAAGGAGCTGATATACTGGCATTTTGATGCCAGTTAGACATTAAATATATTGGGAATTTCTGGGGTGAACATTGGCAACATCCGCCTAAAATAGGGTAGTTTCGCCTTGTTTTGTTTTTAGTTGTATTTTTTCTTGTTTTGTTTTTCGTTTTTGCGTTTTTCGTCAAAGTTAACTTAGAGGATGCATGCTCATTGCCTCCTCTTATTTTTGCCCTCACCTTCTTTAATTAATTCCTACCTCCCTACCTCCCTACCTTCGTTGGGAGGCCAGAGATGTCAGTTCTCTAGTGAATTAAAGACGCCTTTCATTTTTCGCTTGTGCATTTGGTTTTGATGGTTGTGATTGGATGGGTGTGTGCTTAAGTGAGTGTTTGGTCGAATAATTGGAGTAGATAGACTAAACTATCGTCCGGTTTACACTCCACCCACGTCTATTGAACAGGTGAAGAGGTTCATCCCTTATTTCCTGTTTAGGATGCGGTTTCCGGTTTTCTCTTTTCCAATAATTTCACTCTTTTCTTTATTTTTTTTTTCAATTGGAGTATATAGACTAAACTAACGCCCGGTTCACACTCCTCCCACGTCTATTGAACAGGTGAAGAGGCTCATCCCTTGTTCCCTGTTTAGGATGTGGTTTCCGGCTTTCTCTTTCCAATCTTTTTACTCTTACGTAGCCCCCTGCGCATCAGTGGCGTTATCGCCTTGCTCGGGGTGATATGATTAAAAAAAAAATTGTTAGAATTTTTTATAGTCCTGCTTTAATTTAGTCCATTTAACTGATGTTTTTCCATATTTAAAGATTCGGGAAAGGGGTATTACTAACACTGTTTCTGCCATTTTTTTCTCGTAAATACATCTTGTTGTGATTGTAAATAATCATTGGGGCTATAATTTTCTTTTAAGTAGTTATTTTATTCCTCTCTCCCCACAGAAAAAAAATGTACATGTTAAGACTTTATAGAGTCTCTGAGGTATTATGGTAGACGTAGTAATAAGAGTAAGAATGTGCTATTTGAATAGAAAGATTATTGTGGTCTGTTTGGGTCAGTGATTGTGGCTAGCTAAGTTTAAATATATGACAGATGAAGACCAGCTTTTCCCAGTCTCAATTTTTGACCTTGTGTTATATTTGTAAATATTTGTACAAAAATATAGTTGGAGTTAGTCTGTAGATCATTTCTTACGGACGTGACGGCGTGTACCTAAACAAGACTTTATATTAGAACCACGAGAAAATGAGTTATAATTGTATGTCACGAAACAAAATCCTACCGACCAAAACAAAACATTTTTTGAAGTTGTTTCTTGCCAGTGGTTTGCATATTAGTTCACAAAAAGTACTTTAAAAGTCTGTGTCACAGTTAATTTGCGAATATTGTTAAGATTCCTTCAACATTTGAGTAGCTCCGTATATATATATATATATAAACTTATTTATAAATGAAACTGTGTGTGTGTGTGTGTGTGTGTGTGTGTGTGTGTGTGTGTGTGTGTGTGTCCGTTACCTATAGACTCTGAAACGGCTGAACCGATTTTCTTGAAAATTTACACAGTTGTACTATAAGCATCTGCGAGTGTTCTTAACTAGGTTTTGTGTCGAGGTACCCCCGATAAATATCGAAAATCGATAATCCAAAAAATCGGGTTATAGAAGGAGTGGTCCGATTTTAATCAAATTTGATACACTCATAGACAAAAACATAACAAACGATATTCAGAAGTTTCAAGGTTGCAGTTCTTACAATAGTGCAGAAAATCCATAATATATATATATATATACATAAAAAGCAAGATGTTTGTATGTGTGTGTCTGTTTATCTGCCTGTATGTCCTTTATACAAATCCACAATTTTTATCCGATTCTCACCAAACTTCACACACATATTCTTTAGGCTGTGTCTGAGCTCCAGGACCATGGATTAGCTTTAAAGCTTTCATTACACCAGAGCGACGCCGGGTTATGCTGCTAGTATATATATATATATATATATATATATATATATATATATATATATATATATGTATATATGTGTGCGTGTGTGTGTGTGTGTGTGTATAATTCTCTCACGTTATTTAAAATAGAAAATCGTTCCATTATTTGACACGTGTATACCTTATTTCTCATTAATTTTACTGACTCATACACGCACACATCCACACATGATTTCTCTCAACACATACATTCATAACTGATTCTCTCATTTTATTAAAAAAAAAAGAAAATTCGTTCCATCACTTGACACGTTTGTACAATACTTGTTACGTATTTTGAACGAAAATGTATTTCGTCACTGTCATTCACAATGTTACCGACATATACATACACACTTAATTCGTCTATAGTTTAAATACGCTTAACACACATTATTTTCGGTTATTCATAATAAACATCTAATGTTTTATTACGCGTAGGCACACACTCTTAAACAGACACAAACTTTTCTTCTACATTTAATATTCATACATTTCTTTATCACACGTGACACGTATCTGACCAATGAAACCATAACTCAATCAACATACTGTCTTTTAGATTTTTTGAATCAATCGTCCTTAATGAATCTCTGAAGAAGCTTGTTTAAGTGAAACATGTTAGATTAAAGACACTTTTTCCTACTTGTTCTTTACTTATTCTGTTATATACCAAGCGCCCATAGCCCAGAGGTAGAATCGCCGACTGACGCCAATTCGGTCGGGTTTCAATTCTGGGTTAAAAACAATCGGAGTCTACCCGTACTGATGAGCTGTGATACAGCGAAACAGATCTGTCTGCGGATGACTATTTACGCTCTCACACTCTGATTGAGCACCCTGGAAGAATGGTAGACTTTGAAAAACAGTAGCTACTCTGGCATGTATGCATCGCTCATTCAGTAATGAATTAGATCAATCTGGCTATTGAGCGTGTATAATGATAATATACACGCTAAAAGTTTGTTTTCTTCTACCGAGCGCCCATAGCCCAAAGGTAGAATCGCCGACTGACGCCAGTTCGGTTGAGTTTCAATCCTGGGTTAAAAGCAATCGGAGTTTAACCGTACTGATGAGCTGTGATACAGCGAAACAGATCTGTCTGCGGATGACTATATATATATATATATATATATATATATATGTTATGACCAAGTGAAGGTTTAAGAAATAACAAAACATGTTAGAGAAATATTGTATAGTTAACAGTAAATACAACTGAAGAGTATTACACGACTAGTTTGTATATCGGTTGTCTAGCGTTCAATCAATTCGATTGTTCCCCCAAGACCTCCTCTCCTACTAATCTTATAGTATATAGCCCAACATAGACTCTTTAGAGGGAGGAGACCACAACAAAGATTATATATTGTTACGTGTTATAAGTTGTAACAAAAGAAGAAAATGATTGACCAAAACACAGAGCTAAAATAACAGACAAATATTTAATTTACAAAAAAAAAAAAAAAAAAAAAAAAACACCAAATAAAATATTTACAAATATACAAGTTTTGTTGCATTCAAAACAGAAACATAGAGTTTACTACTGGTGAGTGTTACGGTAAGTGTTACGAAGGGGAAGGAAGGTGTAAAGTATCTTTACCCTGTTAAGCTAGCGAAGAAGTTTAGGTGCTATACTTTTTGGAAATCCTCAAATGTGTATACAAAGAATGATTATTAGTTTGGTCAATGAAAGAGTTCAAAAAATCTATTTACCAATTTAGTTCCATGAGGTTCTCTTTCAGGTTTGAGTTGGTCGGCAAAAGTAGAGATTCTTTCGGCAGGATATACAAATCCTTGAATCAAAGCCGGAGTTGATAATGTCAGCAAATCCTTTTAACAACTAACTGCTTTCTTCCCAAAACCTATTTTTATAGGGGCTAACACCTAATTTGCATACTTCTAGAATCCTTTCAAATCCTTTTGAATTCTCTAGATTTTTCTCGAACATTCTACAATCTTCCAAAACGTTCTATTCCTAATTTCTCTATTTAACAACTACTTCATGAATTAAAACTTTTTTGTAATAACAAGTAGGACTTAATAGAATCCCTTATTATAACTTTTTAGACATTATTAATATTATCTTTTATATAAATGCATCCTCGTAACAATATATATATATATATATATATATATATATATATATATATGTAATCATCCGCAGACGGATCTGTTTCGCTATATCACAGCTTATCAGTACGGTTAGACTCCGACTGCTTTTAACCCAGGATTGAAACCCGACTGAATTGGCGTCAGTCGGCGATTCTACCGCTGGGCTATGGGCGCTCGGTAGAAGAAGACAGACTTTTTTAGCGTGTATATTATCATTATACATGCCCAATAGCCAGAGTACTCTAATTCATTACTGAATGAGCGATGAACGAGCGATATATATATATATATATATATATATACCTGACCGTCGTTTTGACTTTTCTTTTACTAATACATGCAGGAGTCGTGACTCCTGCTGCATAGTTTTGTATGCCTCTTTCCCCAGGGTCACAACAAAAATTCAGAGAAAAATAACTAAAACTTGCTGGACATTGTATATTTCATCTGAAAGTGGAAGCATCAAAATTTGTACTATATCAACCTACAGATGGGACAGTGAAGGCAGGTTTCATTCGTTACAATAACACTAGATTTCATTCTACTGGTCGATGATTGATTGTTTGTTTTATTACGGCGTATCAACTTTTTTCGGTCTCTGTCAACATTTCCGAGATGAAGTATTGTAATTATCTACACCATTTACATTGTTCAGACGGTCCACCGGTCCTCCAGGTTTGGGGGTTGGGCGCAGGGCTAACAACCCCGCCCCGTAAAAAACAGTTTGTTACAGAAACAGCAACAAAATGTTGCTGCCCTATGCACCATCTGGGTGTGATGGATAAATGATGAATATATTTTTACCTTTGTTGTATTTAAATCTTTGAAAATCAAAGTCCATCGGCATTCCTTCTTTCATAATTCCTGTTCTGTCATTCATCTCTATACTTAATAGTAGTTATTTTCATTCTCTCAAACTCAGTAACCCCAACCTGGTGGCTTTATTGCCTTGCCTGGGGTTAAATGATTTTTTTTTAAAGAGAGGCATTCTTTGGATGACCTATAATTAAATGGAAGACTGAACATGGACAGTATTTTGATTTTTCTTTTCTTTTTTTTTTACTAATGTTCACCCAACACAAGCCCCAAGTGCCACTGTAGGTAGTGGGTTACTGTGTAAAGTTATATTAGCGTATGAATGAAGCGGTGTTGGAAGTGTATAACAGAATTAGATTTAGAAAGAACCGAAAACCTAATCCTAAACATGACTAAAATGGATAAACCTTTTCTCCCGTTTAAAAAACCGGGGAGGGGTGTGAACTGGAGGATAGGCGAACCTATCTACTTCTATTGATAGTAGGCGGATAAAAGAATTTTACCTACATGATATAAAAACTGATCATATACCGCATTTTACTGTTGGTTGTTTTAAACTAAATATCGATCTGTACCCACTCCCCAACCCAACCCAACCCAACCCCAAAAAAGACTCCGACCTTCATGTTTGTATATATCAGAGGAAGGCCGAACGGCAAATCAACCGAACGTTTGCTATAACAACAACGCAAAAAAGAGGCACATAATTAGGTCTCTGTTCTGAAAATAAATTATCCTGCTCGAGCAACTAGACTGGTAACAAGGTCCCACCCTTTTACAGTCAAACAAACCAAATACAGCCATCACTTCTTCTCCAACAGCTTCTTTTCTCACATTTTCCGCCTGTGGAACTCCCTTCCGTATACTTGCTTCCCTGACAGCAACAATCTCCAAGAGTTTAAATGCTACGTCAATTGCCATCTATTATACACTTGACTCCTATCCTTTTCAGGTCTTTTTCCCCAGCACCATCTGTGTCGTGTTGATCTTCTTTTTCACTCCACTCTCTTCACACCAGTATTCTCATCCATCACTTACCCATTCTCAGACACCCCTGCAACCTGTTCCTCGTTCTATTCACTCTCCTCTTATGTAGCCCCCCTGCGCACCAGTGGCAGTACTGCCTTGCTTGGGGTTAATTGATTAAAAAAAAAGTCTGTCTTTCGTTCATCTACACATATAGTGCAATATCTTCACAAACCCCAACCCCAGCTATGTAATACAGATGGACACACCCTGTATCTTGTTCTTCTCCTTTTTAACTCTACTCTCGCGTAACTCTCTTCACACCAATATTCCCATCCTTCTCTTACTCATTCTATGACACCCCCTGTAACCGGTTCCTCTTTTTCTTAGCTCTCTTTTTTGTAGCCCCCTGCGCATCAGTGGCAATACCGCCTTGCTTGGGGTGAAACGATTTTTTTAAAAAATGATAAATTTTCCTTACATTCTTCAAAATCGGACTAATGTCCTTATCTTTGTTTTCACAATCACAATGATTACACCGCTATGTCCTCAACAGGCACAGTTAATGTTATGCCATTCGGGGCTGCCGTCGTGCATAAACTGTCCGTCATTTCAACTGTCCCAAGCGCTTTCAGTCACCTTTTCTTAGTCGAAGAGGAGACATTTTCGGCAGTTAGTTACGACAAAGATGACGGCATCAGGTCTCGTCTCAAAATTACCTACCCGATACTCTTCCCTAACGACCACAACAATCTCCACACATTGTCTCTCGCGTGAATATATAATTGTTGCGATGACCCAGACCTAAACGTTTGAGCTCAGCACACGCAACGTACTCACTTTTACGAATCCAACTCTTTAACCACACAGCCATAACCAGGCTTTCACATATATATAAAGCACTTGATCATATAATTGACTGATATATCGGTTTCCTTCCTCCTGTAAAATATATAAAATAAAAAGGCCTGGTCGGAAATTGTTTTCTTGGGACGAAATTACTATCCGGTTGTAAAAACGTGTCTATTCTGTTTTCTGTTTTCCTTTTTGTTTTGTCGATTACGTATGTAGATATTACGAAAGGAAGGTCAGTCATTGCTCATTACTTTCACCACGCAATTACAGGAAATGCGAGCGAGGAAAACAATTTTTGAGGTTCACATGAAAAAAAATAAAAGATAAAAATCCTGAGCAATCTTTTATAGATAATATCCGTACGTATTCTGGACTTTTCGTTTCTGTCAGTTTCGACCTTCAGAAAATAATGAGCAGTATCCGATTTGTTTAATCCCTGCCCCCCACGCTTTTCATCTCTGGATTAATAACGGTTACTGTTTTTTTTTTTTAATTTCTAAAACCAGGAATGCTTTTCGTTTTTGTACGAAAACCTCTGCTAAAGAAAATTCCTTTCTAGTTTAATACAGTTAGAGTCAGTCAGTTAAGTGCCATACGTGAAACACGCTTGGGCGATCATGTCCCGAAAGAGACATGACTGACTGGGCAGAAGATTATCCCGCAGTAGGTTGCCATTGCTTTCTGCGGTAGACTGGTTGCCAGCCAAGGCTATAGAACCCAATCTGTCCTGTTATTTAACCCATAACTGGAAGGAAGAGAGGGATTAATACCTTTCCCAAGGGTATTTGCGCGTAAGTGAATTCAATGAATTCAACTGGAATTCGAACTCGGCTCCCCGATTTCTTGTTCCAAGCCGATATCCACTGCGCCACAACGCACAGTTAGAGTATTAAACTAGAAAAACGTTTTTTAGCAATAATGTTTCGTTTCCGAAAGATTTTATCACTTTAAACGTTATTTTTAGTGGAGTTGACGATCCGTTTATTTTCAACAATACATTAGTCCAAAAAATTAAGCGAGCCTCAAATTAGTCCAAAAATTAGGCATATTTTAAGCATGAAGTAAGCCTCAGATTAGTACAAAAATTAAGCGATCTTGCTGTTAATCAGAGGATGAGATAGATAAATTGTCGTCTAAATTACGCTAAAATGAAAATTACACTGACATCTCATTTTAACAGATATCTTTGTGTGATTTTGGTAAATATATCTTGAAATAAAAACGGCAAACTTATTCAATAACTTCAACCACGGCCTCCAAACGATTTCAAAATCTTCTGCAACTCTTTCAGACAGTCTCCTTTAAGTTGGTGAATGCTACCATAATACCTGCCTTCAGTTCATTCTTGGTGCTACAAGGAGTTTTGTTGGCTTCTCGCTCAACCGCCCCTCACACATAATAATCAAGGCTTTTTCAGTCTGGAGAGTCAGGTGGCCAGACGTAAGGAGTGATTCGATCGCAGAAATTGTCTGACAGACATGACTGCGTTCTCCTTATTGTATGACATGGTACAGAGTCCTGTTGCCAGGTATAAGTTCTTCCAACAGCCACTCTCTTGACCCAAGGCAGCACTACCTCCTCAAGACACTTGATGTAGGCCTCCTTGTTGAATCTGAGGCTCTGTGGGGAAAATGAATAAAGGCTACGTCAATTGCCATCAAGTTACCATCACCAGTGATCACTCTAAACACCATGACGTTGACTGGATACATCATCCAACTCTTTTCGAATCCTCTGGACTATCCTCAGGTTAACACCCAAACACTATAAAATATTCGTATTGGAGCTTCCGGTGCGAATGCCAAGAAGTACAGCATGCCGTTTCTAAATTTCTGGCTCTTTTAGTCACATACTTTGCATTCGGCAAAATCAAAACCAAACAATGCGCATGTACGAAATTGAAAATATAAAATGGCGACAATTTACCTAACACTTCCTGTATGGTGGTAGTACACCATCATCGATCTGGTCTGGCTGTTTTAAAGGAAGCGGATTGTTTGCGAAGTCAGCTACTTACTAGAGCAGGACTGAGAACCGACTAATTTTCAGCATCTTTAACGATGGTTCGTATATATGATTTCCACTTAAGGTCTGAGTTGAGCTTAAGTCCCAATAAGCGCTCAAGGGGCCTCCTCGAGAGACTACCCATTCAACGCGTTAGGCAAAAATGCAGGGTCACCTTGGTGTTAGTGGAACGCTACTAGTTTCCTTTCCGAGGCACTGAATGCGACCAACCAGTTTTCCCACCACTGAGCTGTTAGAGCTTTGTCAGAGGAGAGATCAGTTGTTAAACTCTGGTCATTTAAGCCATTCAATTTAAAACACTGTAATATTTTTTGTTATCGATATAAAATGGCATCAAATTCATCGTCAAAATTAAATTCGAAATTGCCAAGAAAAGAGGAGTTCAGATGAACATCAAGAGGGGCAAGCTTGTACTGTCAAAATAGAATTAATGAATTGTAAATTCAGTTTTTAAATTTAATAAGTTAGTTTTAATATTGAATGTCGTGTTTTTTTTATTATTTGAGTGCAGTAATATTCAATTTGAATGCCTTAGTTTATACATTAAATGGCAAATAGTATAGAGTTTTCGAGCCGCGCCCACATACCGTTGTATCGTCAGCATAGATATTAAAAAAAGATTGGATAATCTAAGACAAAACATTTATGTTAAGAAATCGCTAGTAACAAGCCAGTGCTAATATAAGCACAATGTAAATGTACAGGGTAAATAAAATATTATCCGCACTTTCGTCACAACATTCATTGACTTTTGCTCATGCGTGCTTATAGTTGGTGCTATTATGGTCACGTGATCGAAGTTTGATCTTGAACCAGTTTTCTTTCTGCTGCCACTGTGTAAACATTACCGCTCCTTTTCTTTGAGTTAGTTTTGCTTGTCAGCATCTCATTACTTTCTTTTCAAGTTACATGTGCTGTCCATTTTAAACGTTACTGTTGTTGAAAAGTTCCCAAGTGATGTGGTTTCCTTAGATTATTTTTTAAATCTACGTACTCCTTTGTTTGTGATTATGTAACGCCAGTCCACAAAGTTCTAAGAATGTTAGTATTCGCCATGATTTACAGGCTTCACTTGCTCAAAGCCATTTTTAACTATTGATCTGAGAAAGTATTCAGCAGACAGTTTGTATATATCTGAACAGGTTTGGCGTCATACATGACCCTTCCATAAAAACTCTCAATCTGACGAGTTTATTTAAGAAAATGACTTTTGTTTTCAGTTTAATGTTTTGGTTTTGTACCCATTTGAGGTATTGGGTGAAACTACCTTTCGCACAGCTTATTCTATGTCAATTTTCGTATCTCCTATGCTAAATTTGTTATAACCGATCAAAACAACGAGGTATTTGAAGTGCTTGGTATTTCCTAAATCCACATCCTGATTTTTTTTTTATGGATTCAGCGTATATACCACCACTAATTCCATTTTAATAGGAGTGCTGTGAGCGAAAAAACTATTTCCTATTTTCACCCACTGTCGAGTATGAGCATTATTATATCCATGATATAGTAAAACCGTAATACAGACACACAATAGAATAGCTGAACAAAAGGGAATGACAAACATGCTTTGTTCTCAAAGAGGGTTTTATACTGTAGCGCAGGGAGCTGGTTAATGTTTCTTTGATTCGGACTTAACCAAACTTCCTACAGCTTACAAGTTTTATGCAGAGTTGTAATCATCAGAAGACGATTGGTTGTTAGCAGGTTGGAATATGTGGAATTGTATGGAACAGCGTGAAAAGAATAAAATATACATTTTGTATTTTAAAATAGAAATTTATTAAAGGGAAAGACTAACAGAAGTTGTAGGAGTTAATGTGCAATTAGAAACATTATTAAGAGATTAAGAGTAGAGTTCGTACAAAATGTTCGTAATAGTAATTGTTAAAAGAGAAAGAGGACAATTTCCGGGTCGCTTGAAGTTTGAAGTTACATTTTAGATGTGCGTCTCTTTTTCGCTGCTCTCATCTCTCAGTCTCTGACGCTGCGAGGTCATTTATATGTCCTATTGAATTTCGCACTGGATCACTAAGTCCTTTCAAGTCTTACAAGTAGCTCCCATTGGTCAAAAATCATTTTAACACCTATTTGCGAAATCTGGTTTCGACTTTTTCGTTAAGCACATGGTCGATCCTTTTTTTTATTTGGGAAAAAAGTATTTCACACATCGTTGCGAATTTCTGTAAAAGTGAAGAAGAGAGTTGATTTTAATTAATTTCGCATCCACTACAATACCGCTAAAGTCATACACAACATTATATACAGCATTTACACATGTCCATGCAGAGAAACTATGACACATGTATAACAGTGTGAAAATATAGAAGTGAGATAGAGTCTGACCTAGGTGACTTCATCTCCATCAAAAGAAGATAAGTGTCTTTTGCTTCCCTATAATAGGGGATGTTGATTAAAGGTAAGTAAACTAGACGTTCTATCCTCATTAGATACCTCATATTTATGTTTTTGTGGTAAACTTAAGCTATATAACATGTATTCAGTTTTGATAAAATTATACATGATGTCAAAAACTGGTTTGGACAAGTCAATTAATAAAGTACTCACAAAAGTTAAAATGTGTCCATTATTGTCATTAAAGGGTTAATTTTATTTTTATTTATTGTCGCTCTATTTTTTCCAGTTTTCATTCAGTTTATATTGGATTGAACTTGCGCATGCGCGCTCTAAAAATAAGTGGCTTAAGTCGGATTGATTGAACTAGAAAGCAAAATCGAACACTTTTACAGTTTATCTCTTTATGAAAATATTTAAGCGTCAAGCGAGGTGTTAAAAAATAAATTTTGAAATACAGGGAAGTCTCCTATTTTTATTCCCAAGGAAGAAAGGAAAGGAAGGAACTCTATATTCAAACCAAGGTTTGTTTGTTTGTTTGTTTTCTCTCTCTCTCTCTCTCTGATTTTCTCTCTCTCTCTCTCTCTCTCTCTCTCTCTTTTCAAATTAATCCGCTAACATAAGATGGAAAGATTATATGGAATTAATTGCTAGATCTGCAGCTAGGAAAGTTGGTTCCCTGTGCTTTGCTAGACGCTATTCTCGCCAGAATCTATCTTGTATATTTATAAGTCTACTATTCATCCTTATTTTGAATACTGTTGTCACAACTGGTCTAGTGCTCTTGCTATATATTTAGAGATCCTTGATAAAATCCAAAAATGAATTTGCAGTGTTATTGGTTCTGACCTGGAATCTCGCTTTCAGTCACTTTCCCACCGTCGTAATATAGCTTTCCTGTACCTTTTATATAAATACTTTCATGGTAATTGTTTTGATGAACTTACCTCTATGGGAAGTAGCCTTTATGAATTTACTACATTGGCGGCAAGGCTTCATTTTATGTTTAGAATAGCTACAAGAAACCGTAAGTTCTATGCTAACAGTTTATTCTATTGCACTTCTCGTTTGTGGAAGTTTCGTTTGGTTTCTTGCTTCCCGGTCGACTTTAATCTTATAAAAATTAAATATTAATCGTTGTCTATTCTTAATTCTTGTTCTTTTAATGTTTTCTTTTCTTAAGTTTGTTTTTTATTTTTTTATTTCTCTAACGCCCGGTAACCCCTTGCATCTTAGTGGGTTTATTGCCTTGCTTGAGTTGAAATGATTAAAATAAAATTCAGCGGTTCTAAATAAAAATTAATTAAATTTCTAATGAACAACAATTAATTCAATGAAAATTTCGTATACTTTTTATGTATGAAAAAATTCTGTAGATTATTTCTTTTTAATCCATGCATTATTACTTTTCCAACGCGACACATAAACACGACTTTATGTCAATCAATGTATTTAACAACTATAATTATCTAGCATTCCCGCCTGTGGAACTCCCTTCCTTACTCTTGTTTCCCTGATAGCTACAATCTCCAAGAGTTTATGGTTGGTAAATTTCAATGCCTCCAAAACAAAGCTGTTATCAACTAACCACCATAGACAATCGCATCTACCTCCCATTAACATGGGACAGGCTAGCCTCCCAGAGAGTAAAATACTACGCCTCCTTGGCCTTACACTCTCGGCGGACCTCAAATGGAATGACTATATTGAATCCATTGCCAAATCTGCTGCTATGAAAGTCGGCTCCCTGTGCAGGGCCCGGAAATTTTTCCCACCTGAAACTATTCTGCACATATACAAATCTACCATCCGCCCGTGTATTGAATATTGCTGCCATATCTGGTCGGGTGCCCCTGCTACTCTCCTTGGGCTTCTTGACAAAATACAAAGGAGGATCTGTAACGTGGTTGATACTGACTTGGCAGACCGGCTGCAGCCGCTCTCACACCGGCGTGATGTAGCTTCCCTGTGCCTCTTCTACAAGTACTTTCATGGCTTCTGCTCCGATGAGCTTAGATCACTGGTGCCGCCTAAGCACGAATTTACACGAGATACTAGATTAGCAACTAGGTCCCACCCTTTTACAGTTAAACAAATAAGATGTAACCGTAAATTCTACTCCAACAGCTTCTTTTCTCGCGCTTCCCGCCTGTGGAACTCCCTTCCACAAGTCTGCTTTCCCGACAGTTACAATCTCCAGGTGTTTAAATGTAGGGTCAATAGACACCTCCTATCACACTAACTCCCAACTATTCTCACAACACTCTCATCTACCCAACCCTCATTCTCGGTATCCTCACCCGCCTATCACCCACCTTCTGTTATTTCCTATATTTAATCAGCCTTCCTCCACTCTACGTAGCCCCCTGCACAGTAGTGGCAGTGACATGCCTTGCTCGGGGTGAAACGCTTATAAAAAAAAAAAAAAAAAAAAGTGCAACGCCAACCGTCATCTCTTATCTTCCTGACTCCCACCCTTCTTCTCATTTTATAATTTTCTCTCGCGCAGCTCTCTTCACAGCAATATATCCGTCTTCTCTTACCTATTTTCCGACACCTACTGTGATCTGTTCTCCTCTCTCTTCACTCTCCTATTATGTAACCCCTTGCGCACCAGTTGCAGTACTGCCTTGCTTGGGGTAAGACGATTATAAAAAAAAAAATCATGATCAGCGATCATTATATGAAATGTGAATTTAGTTATTGAATATCGTTTCCAAGACAGCACCTCATCTTTGAAATAGCAAGTTGGATAGACTAAACTATCGCCCGGTTCACACTTCACCCACATCTATTGAACAGGTGAAGAGGCTCATCCCTTGTTTCCTGTTTAGGATGCGGTTTCCGGTTTTCTCTTTCCTAATCTTCTCACTTTGTTTTTTTTTTTTCAATTGGAGTAGATAGACTAAAGTATCGCCCGGTTCACACTCCACCCACATCTATTGAACAGGTGAAGAGGCTCATCCCTTGTTTCCTGTTTAGGATGCGGTTTCCGGTTTTCTCTTTCCTAATCTTCTCACTTTGTTTTTTTTTCTTTTCAATTGGAGTAGATAGACTAAAGTATCGCCCGGTTCACACTCTACCCACATCTATTGAACAGGTGAAAAGGCTCATCCCTTGTTTCCTGTTTAGGATGCGGTTTCCGGTTTTCTCTTTCCTAATCTTCTCACTTTGTTTTTTGTTTTTTTTTTCAATTGGAGTAGATAGACTAAAGTATCGCCCGGTTCAGACTCCACCCACATCTATTGAACAGGTTAAGAGGCTCATCCCTTGTTTCCTGTTTAGGATGCTGTTTCCGGTTTTCTCTTTTCCAATCTCTTCACTCTTATGTAGCCCCCTGCAAATCAGTGGCGTTACCACCTTGCTCGGGGTGATATGATTAAAAAAAAAAAAAGTCAGGGAAACATGCTAGTGGAAGTAAATAAGTGCAACCCATTCCAACGCACTTTTATTAGATATTAAATTATGTCACTTAGCATCCTCCATAACTTATCTAGATTCTTCTGTTAACCTAATTGATATTTACGAGCGCTTCTCAATCTAAAAATTTTGAAAGCCTAAGAACAATTATGCTCTTATCTATAAATACTTATTACAAAATAAAATACCGGTATTTGCCTCGATAATTTTCCTCGGGACGAAACACGCTGGTTAAGATAAGTTTTCCTTATGTCTGTATATATATATATGATAAAATAAACTTTTCCGTGACACCAAATGGTGCGTAGGGCAGCGTTTTCGCTGTTTCCGTAACAAACTGTTTTTATGGGGAAGGGTTGTTAGCCTTACGCCCAACCCCCAAACCTGGAGTAAGGTGATTTTCTAAGCTTAGCTTAGACGTAATACACGACCGAAAGTAGGGGATACCCAGTGAGGATCGAACTCACTGCTCAATTATAATGATTTTAGCGAGACGAGATTGCTAACTATTACACCACACTGAGGTGCGCTTATATATATATAGTGTTGCATTGTGATAGTTTTGGGTGCCCAGAATAAAATACAAGTGTGAATCCCAAATTATCACCTGCGATCCAAAAAGTCGAAATAAAAAGCCGAGACAGAAAGCACCCAGTAGACAGACCGACGGTGACAAGCGAAAGTAATTAATATCTCCGTTGACCAAGTCAAGTGACTACTATACTCGTCCATTCACCTCTCCTTCCTTCTCCCCTGTCTCAAAACTACTTACTGACCTAAGGAGCGACTACATCAAAGACATTCCTCACTTACAAGCTCACCACATTCCTAAGCCTTAAATCTTTTTCAGCTTATTAGTTGCCATGAACATTTAAAACCTCCGTTGGACCTATATTCAAGTATTACTTTAACTGCAAAAAACATTGATTAATATGAGTATATATAAAAATGTTATTTTTCTACTCAAATTGCCTTTCTTGATTTGTAATCATTTTATAACTTATAGTGGGCTATCTACAACAAGGACAAATTCCGTTAACCTGCAACAGTATACAACTACCCTTCACGAGAACGGAATCCCACTACAAACGGGAAAATAATAGATAAGCAACCCAACGTTGTTAGATCAGAAATTGTTCCGTTTCCCCAGCACATCTCTTTTGGGCGAAGTTGGGGATTCTTTGGTATAAGAAATTGTGTCGAGGTTTCAAAAAGTATTATGCTCCAGCCTCAGGTAGCTTCACCAACCCCCAACTCTCCTTATGGAGGCGTCCACAAAAGTTGAAGAGCCGTCGGGGTTTTTTATCCCCTGGCCTTGTCACGTTTTGGACGAGATGGCGTTTGGAAGACGCAATGACCCTATCCCGACACCTTTAAGTGCAAATGTGGGGTTCTGCCTGGTAGAGGAGAGGTCCTTTGAAAGTGGAATTGTTTCTGTGTCATTTTTTAGGTCATTATAGTTTCAAAACAATTTAGGAGACGAAACACGATTATTGGGTCACTGGGATATGGAGCAGAGAGATATGAAAAAAAAAATGAATAAATGACTAACCTCAAAAAATATGTACGATATAACTGTCCTTGTTTTTACACAAAGTACAAATTTCACATACCAGTTAAATAAATAAACAAATAATCTCTTTGACGTAGTATTCTCCTCGACGATTACAAAAATAGGCGTGTATTCCGACGTGTCATGCTGACGTCATTTTATATCGAGTGAAAAGAGAGTAAATAGTTGATTTCTGCGGGTACTGATCATACTTTTTTTTTCTTTTTAAAAGCACTCAATGTTTTTCTTATTTTCCTTTGATAAGGACACATTGATTTTTCATAAACTTTGGTCAACATGCGTGACAAGTTAAAAACAAAACAATCCATTGATTGCCGAGGTTTTGTGTTTCTCTAACGTTTTTGTCTTTGTAATCAAGTCAACTTAATCTTCCGTGTGGAAAACAAACTGGCTCTGTTTAAAAAAATAATCTGTCACCCCCAAAATATCAGGTCAAGAAAATTCTTTTAAAAAAAGAATGTAACACTGACACAGACAAGGCAGTTAATTTCTAGGTATAATTAGAAATAATAATAATAATAATAATAATAATAATAATAATAATAATAATAATAAATAAATAAATAAATAAATAAATAATGACAAAAATCGTTAACACCTAACAAAACTCGTAGCCCAGTTAATTAGTGGAGTAGAAGTATAAAGACAAGGAAAAAATAAATCAATACATTTTCAAAAACAGTTCGTGCTAATGTCTTTGTCAAGTTATAACAGCATAATATATATATATATATATATATATATATATATATATATATGTGTGTGTGTGTGTGTGTGTGTGTGTGTATGTGTACATATATATATATATATATATGTATATATTTTTTTTGCGAACCCAGACGATGTCAATTTTTTCTTTTCTTGTTTATTTGATTTTATTTTATCTTTTTCTTTTTCTTTTCCTTTATTTTTCCTTTTTATTTTCTTTTTTAAATTCTTTGCAAATCTATTTAAAAAGGAAAAGTAGACTAATTTTTCTCCAGTTTCTGAAAGGATTTTTCTGTTGCTGAGGTGATGTGTTATCCCCCGTGGGGATCTTCATATCGAAATGGCCATTCAACATCTTTGAATTAATCCTTTTTTAATATATATATATATATATATATATATATATATATATATATATATATTGTAACTAAGTATGTATATATATATATATATATATATATATATATATATATATGTTTAATTGAAAACGACCGACAAAAAGATTTTCTTCTTTTTTTTATTTAATTTGTGAATGGCCAAAAAGTGGCTGAAAGCACTTAAGAAAGCAATCACGGAACAGTTTTACATTCTTTATCTCCAGCAAAAAGGGAACGTGTTAGAATGCTGGAAATTTTTCATTAAAAATTCATAAAATCATCCTTGTCAGTCGTTTTTAATTAAACATGCTTAAAAGAAAGGTTGTTGCTCAAATATATATGCACGGCACCGAAATATTAGAAATTATATGTACGTACATTATCAACAAACTAACAAAAATTATTAAGAAAAAAAGATACAGCTTTGCACAGAGATGACGAACTAATAATTCAAAGAAACTGCAACGGTAGAAGCACGGAAAATATAAAAGAACAAATTATAAAAGTCTTCAACATTCTTGTATTTGCAATTGACATAAAAGCAAATCTAAAAATAGTAAATGTCTTAGACATAGCACTCAACTTAAAAAACAATACTCACAAACCATACAGAAAACAACAACTCTAAAGACACCTTTAAGACCAGGTGGTTTAATCACAGGTCTACATTCAAAATAGAAAAGTTAAAAACTGTACAAAATTGGCTAGCCACGTGTGGAAATTAAAATCAAAATATGGAAAAGACCCAGACATAACGTGGAGTATTGTAAAAATAGCCAAGCCTTACAACGGTGGCAAAATATGTAGACTCTGCCAAGAAGAAAAGTTAGCGATTATGCTATTCCTTAACAAAAACGAACTGTTGAATGAAAGAACGGAAATTATGATTAAATGTAACCATACTAAGAAATACCTCTTAGATTCATACAACGATGGATGAAAACACACATACAAAGCTGAAGATGTAGAAGGGTGCCAACCGTAGAGAAGCCTACCGCTAACTTGGCTGAAGATGTACAGAGACAGAGATAATTGCCACGCCGATGAGTGCCAACCGTAGAGAAGCTTCTCGCCGATCGACCGAAAGCAGTTGAAGTCTTGAAACGGACAATCAGAATTAAAGACAGACGAGAAGTGATTTTGCAGATAAAGTTGAAACCCAGCTCGGATCAAAGAGCCGGGCCGAAGTACGGAACCAAGATAATCCCTCGGTAGTTTCCGTAAAGATTCGGTGTGAAACGAAACAAAGACATTTTGAATCGCCACTAACGTAAAACTCTGATTGAAGTGAAGTGATATCGCTAACCAGAGACTTGAACTAAGGATAAGAAAAAAACCGCTTCGCAAATTACTAAAGAAATTGGTCGAAATTTCCGTTTCGTTGCCAGCTTGATAGTAACAGGGTTTGGGAAGAAGACGATTGGTGATTGTTTTACTCTATTTTCTTTTTGTATATAAATACTTTTCTACAACTGATTCAGGCGTCATTCTAATTATTTTTGTTGCCATTTCGTTTGCCCAACTGGTGCCCCCTAAATACGAATTTGAACGAGATACTAGATTAGCAACTAGATCCCACCCTTTTACAGTGAAACCGATAAAATGCAGCCGTAACTTCTACTCCAACAGTTTCTTTTCTCGCACTTCCCGACTGTGGAATTCTCTTCCAAACGATTGCTTCCCCGACGGCTACAATCTCCAGGAGTTTAAATGTAAGGTCAATACACACCTCCTAACACACTAACCTGCTCCCATTCTATCAAGCACTCTTCCCATCTGCCCGACCCTCATCCTCGCTATCCTTACTCATCTGTCACCTTTCTCCTGACATTCCCTATGTCTAACCACTCCTTCTCTTTACCTTCCCCTATGTAGCCCCATGCGCAATAGTGGCAGTGGAATGCCTTGCTTGGGGTGAGATGATTAAAAAAAAAAAAAAAGAGACATCTAGCGAGAATTTAACAGGACTTCCTTGAGATCAAAGTTCACAACGTGGGCAACGTTAGAAGAGTCAACTTGAAGACCAACTACTGAATCAACGCCATCAACGATATTTTTGGATGCAATAAAATATGCTGATGTTTTCTTGTATGTTATTTTAAATGCTACTGTCGTGTATTTTTGTAAGAATAATTTTATTTGTTTATCAATGATGTAATTGGGAAAATTATTGTTGACCCGTGTTTGTTTTATGTGTTTTAGTTCGCTCCAAAATATTTTTGTGGGAAAGAATTTTGATGTGCTTTATTTAAGAAGTTTGTTAATACTGCTATTCTATATCTTTCTGGGCATTGACTATTATAAATAAAAAAAAAACAGATAGACACTCAAATGATGCACATCGCGCGCATAACGTGACAGCTTTTAAAGAACTCTCCTTTTCAACAACAAAAAATGACATTACAGTAAACCATGAGAACATAACACCTGAAAAATAACATCCTTTAAAATGATCTTTGAAGAGGCTGAAAGTGCTTGGAAAGTCGAAAATTATTAATCATTTTACATGCCTTACCTCCAGAAAAAAGAGACACGTAAGAATACAGAAAAAAATAAAATCTTCTTTGTCGGTCGTTTTTAACGAAACTATATATTTCCCTTCTCCGATTCCATGAGTCTGTGGCCTTAGGTATTAGCAACTCCGACTGACACCAAATCGGTCGAGTTTCGATCCCGGTCAAAAGCAAGTGGATGTCTAGCCACACTGATACAGCGAAAGAGGCTTGTATGTGAATGACAAATATATTATGCTCTCATTACAATTGAGCTATCTAGAGAGAAAAAATTTAAATAAAAACAGTTACCACTTCTGCGATTTATGCATAACTCTTCAGCAATGAATTGAGTTCTTTCGGTGACTGGCGTGTGTATACACCGCTTATATTTAACACGCTAAAATTTCCCTTCTCTGATTCCATGAGCCTAAAGCTTAGGGGTTAGCGACTCCAACTGAGACCAAATCGGCCAGAAGCAAATGGATGTCTATCCAGACTGATGAGCTGTAATACAGCAAAACAGGCATGTATGAGGATGACGAATATATATATATATATATAAAGTATAGATGGAGGGGAATGTGCGTTGTGATGCAGTGGATATCGACTCGAAACGACGAATCAGAGTGCTGAGTTCGAATTCCAGTTGAATTCCCTGCATTCACTTACGCACAAACACCCTTGGGAAAAGTATTAATCCGTCATTTCCCTCCAGTTATGGGTTAAATAATAGGGTTCTATAGCCTTGGTCGGTAACCAGTCTACCGCAGAAAGCAATGGCAAACTACTGCGGGATAATCTGCCCAGTCAGTCATATCTCTTTCAAAACATGATCGCCCAAAGTGTGTATCGCGTATGGCACAACTGACTGACTGATAGATGGAGGGCAGTAAAAAACAGTCCTGAAAGACACTAAACAAAAAAGTGCTCAATAATATGTAGAGAAAGTAAAGCAAAAATGCACTTACAAATTTTGGGGAACCGTATCACACTATCCGGGTTTTAAGCGTAAGGTCTCTTCAGGCACAGTTATTTATTTCTGGAAACAGAAAATGTAGCACAAGGCTGAAAATGGGGGTGGGTTGGGGTCGGTTCTCACTTACTATCCTATATCTAGCTAATCAGATTCACGACCCAATCACTCTGACAATTTGCTCATTCACCACTGATTGAAATTAATAAATGTTAGTAAGTGTCGTCCACCCGACAAAAATCTTGAGTGGCTGCTGTATTCCACCAAACGGCAAAATCAAGTAGCCCACTCGCTAAGTGAGAGGGGAAGGATAAAATAAATAATGGAATGTGAAAATCAAAGACTGGCTCAGTCAAGATGAAAAAGTGGGGTTAAAAACAAACTGGGGAGGTTGGGAATCTCGACTTGGATCATAACAAAAGATAAAGCCGGAAACAGGCTAAGAACACATTCACTCACATTAATTAGATACACAAAAGACGTCTAACTTAACCAGGAGTGGGTTCGCAGGAAATTGCACCGTTGTAACATAATAAATTTAAAGAAAATATACACTGGCCCCACTTACGCGAACCAGACTTGCTACAGTTACCCACTTTTTGCTGAAAACTGTCGATAGCAAACGCTTTCTATCAGATCTGAACTTCATTTTGAGCTGATGCTCAAAGAATCAGATGCTGATAAGAATAATGTTCATATCGCAAGATTTCCGCCATTCGCGACGTCCAGATCACCATTCGAGCTACGGCCAGCAACGTCAGAAACACAATCAGAATACGGGGTCGACACATTATCACACATGTATGCGAGATCAATGGGCACGAGCAGCTCAGGAGCGATACGAGCTGTCAACTCGCCGACATGATCCCAGAAAAGGCGTGCCTGAGGACAAAGGTAAAAGGCGTGCGCAGCCGTTTCTTCTAAATCAACGTCACACCGATGACAGTCGGACAAATCCACCCCGCCTCACCTGAAGGCCATATAGCTGTGAGATAGCCCGTTCCGAATCAATCGCCAGGTAAGCAAGCACTCAGTGTTACTGAGGTAATTCGCCGCTGATGCCTAAGACCAAAATGAGCATGTCTCGGTCGCCAACAAGCCGAGCCGATCACGTAGAGGATCCTTCGTCGTGACCCCATCCACTAATAACCGATACAAATGTCTCCGAGGCCGAGAAAGGTCAGTGGACCGAGGAATGTTCCGCAAGGCGTCTCGACACTCGACTAAGAATTTCGATTGCGTTCGGAGTCTACGACGGCGCTCAGCCCGCGAAACTGACGAACCGACCGAGGAACCCACTAGGAATGACCCCAACTGACGGAAAAATGAGACACGCTCCTTCTGGTCGTTGGGAACATAAACTACAATGATCCGATACGACCTACTTTTCACAGCAATATCGGCAACGATCAACCGGCTCCCCACGCCGACATGGACAAAGTCCACCCTCGCACCTCGCACCCATGGTACGTTTAACCAACAAGGAAAACTCTCAGGCCTGCTGATCCCCGTATGCTGAATAGACAACAAAGTCGTTATACAGTACACAAGCATCAAAATCGCAAACAAAGTGCGTCTCCTGAATCGCAGCTACATCCACCCCGAAGAACAAGAGATCACGAAGCAGGCGGGCAGCCTTACTCCGATCTCTCAGGACCTTTGTATTCAAGCTGGTTAGCTTGATAGACATTCTGTAATTTGGATCCCTTCGGCACATAATGGACTAAAATCTGCGGGTGTCAAGACTCCGACTGCTTGTCCCAGATTGCCTGTGCCAATCTCAGGCGTAATTCGTCCGTCCAGGACAATGCCGCCGACGTCCGTCAGCTATGTAAATTTTAAAGCCCTGTAAAAGGAGGGTGGAGAACTACCGGGACCCTCCCAGCGCAGAGCCACTTTTTTAATTCTTTTGATTCTATTTGCGCCATCCTTATTTTTGGATACGCATATTTGGCCAGGTGATCCCGCATTTTCAGGTTTCCAGCTGTGTTGCGAATTAGTGTGATCACCTCGGGGGATTTGGGAAAGTTCTTTGGATATTCAGTCCTCTTTCTATCCACACCGATCATTTTGAACAGAGGCCTCAAGAGGGCCTTCCTCCAAGAGAAAAGTTCTTTCTCTAGAGCCTGTCTACCCACTGCGCATAGTTTCTTATTTTTCAAGTACATTCGCAGTTTCATTTTTTCTTTTTCCTCAGCAAGGCTGGGGGAGGGTGTTGGGTAGAGTGTGATGGAGGCAGTTGAAGGAGCTCTCAAAGGTGATAAAAAAGGTTCCTTACCTTTGCTGGGTTTTGTTCTTTAGCAGGCGAAGCGGGGGCAAATTGGGTATTGGCGGCTATCAGGGTCTTTTCCGCCCTACTCCGCTCTACTTCTTTTTTATATGATATATTTTCCTCTTCCCCCTCCTCCGTTTTAACAAAGAAAAGCTTGGTGGAAGAATTTCCTTGAATTTCATTGATGCTACCACCACCGGTTCCTATTGTTGCTGCTGTTGCTTTTTCGTTGTTTTCTTTAACGATGACTCTTTCCTATAGCTGTCTCCCAGAGGGAGACAGGAAGGGAAGTCATCTTTTTGCCTTACACCCCTCACTACCTCCGTCCATTCGTTTGATGGTTGCTTCTTCTCTTTTTCAGCCTCCGCTACCACCTCCTTTTGTGCGACAGATTTCTCTTTTTCCGGTGCTACCGGTATTTCTGTTGTCGCCACCGGATTCTTTGTTGGGTAAATTTTGGCCAGATGTCCGGCTGCCCCACACGTCCAACAACGGGGTCTTCTGCCCTTTACCACCAAAAATAACTTGCATCCTTGGTAGATCAGTATGTCGGGAATTCTTTGAAATTCCTGACGGTTCAGGACCACTTGAAGCCAGAAACTGGGGAAAAATCTCCACATGGTCGCTCGTGATATCCAGTGGCACACATTGCATGAAGTGCAATGAGTACGTCTCGTTCCCATGTATTCCTTCTGCAGCCTAACAAGTTTAGTAGTCATTAGCCTAGTTTAGTAGTCTTAGCCTCCTCTTCTGTCACCAAAAGCACGTATCACATGGCACGGGGGCGCCTTGCCAGTATTTTTGGCACAATTTTGATGCTCTTGAGAGCCTCCTACATCATCTCCCTACTGATACCAATGAATTTACGCGTCTTTCCATCGGTTTTCCGTAGAGAGATTGTCTTAGCTGCTACCACATTTATCGCCTCTGGTATGGTGACCAGTTTGTTGTCCTTGATATATTTTTTAGTTTAAGACGCATTTGGTCATAGTAAGCCGCGTCCTTGTTTTCTAAAATCTTATTCCAAATCGTCGATGTTTGTGACACCGCTGGTTCCACATTTTGCTTGGGTGACTCAGCCATTGTAGTCTCACCACAGCAGGATACACAGAATAGCAAAAGTTCACAAAACAAATAAGTACAGAAATATAACTCAAGACAAAAATTAAGTTAACAACAAATTCACTTACTCTGTCACAAAGGTTTTCTCGCTATAACAACACGCAATACACTGTCCTCTTCAGGCACAGATCCGGAAAACTAATGTACATTACCTCTAAATATACAAACACCGGAAGAGTAGGAGTAAATGAAGAGGAGGAGGAAAAAGAATTAAGTGTAGAACAGAATTTACCTACTACAAAAAAGGGTAGCAGGTTGAAGGAAAATGAAAATTCATCCGGGTTCGTAAGTGCTTAGGATTTTGTTCTTGAAATGTGTACATCTTATTACTTCACTTCTTGCGTTTAGCAATTCTCTTTTATTCTTGAAATAAAAAATGGCCAATTTTTCTTCGTGGTACAGTCTGTAGCTGATATCTCTACGGTTCTTTTCTGCTCTTACCTTCTTGATAATTTTCCCAATTCACGCAGTTGTTTTATTCGTATTTTCCTTTAAACTTCCATACGCAGTCCGCCAGTCTATTATCATTTTGTGATTTTCTAGCCTGAACGAAGAGGTATGGATGTAATAGCATCTTTTGAATGCCCCGTGAGTGCAACCGATGTACACGTTTTTGAAATTATTATTTCATCACTGACTTCCGCCAAATATACCACTCCTTCATTGCAGCAATTTCTATTTAGTAGTCATTCTGTCCTGTTTCTGAAATTGCATGTTCTATTCGTTTCGTTTTCTTTCGATGTATCCAAAAATCTTGTGTTATTGGATTTAATTATTCTTGGCAGATTCCTGGAGCAGATATAACTTAGCTTTATAGTATTTTCGTTATGTGCGTTGTGGTACAGTGGATATCGACGAGAAACCGGGGAGCCGAGTTCGAATTCCAGTTGAATACATTGTATTCACTTGCGCGCAAATACCCTTGGGAAAGGTATTAATCCGTCTCTTCCTTCCAGTTATGGGTTAAATAGCAGGACAGATTGGGTTTTATAGCCTTGGTCGGCAACCAGTCTACCGCAGAAAGCAATGGCAACCTACTGCGGGATAACCTTCTGCCCAGTCAGTCAGTCAGTCAAAGCGTGTATCACGTATGGCACTTAACTGACTGACTTTTACCAACTCTGAATTAACCGTAAAATGTTTTTGATTAATTTAAAGAATATTCTTCCGATTTTGGTTTGTAGTTGCTGATTATATGGTGGATTAAGCCATATTAAATTTCTGCTCGTAGTATACTTTTCTTTCTTGTTCTAGGAGCGAATACTAAGTTTTCTGCGTACCACTCCTCTCTTAGCGCTGTCTCATAAACTCATTGAAAATTTCGACCGTGGAGGAATTGTACACTGCACACCTTTGGAAATTTGCTGTCTTAGATTTTGGGTGGTCTGAAATGGTGTTTATATATTTGGTGTTTGTATTGGTCTTTAAATATGGTGTGAGCGTACCATCACATCTAAATACTGGGCTATTTTTGCACCAACCTCTATTCTTATACTAAAACCTAACGCTCTGAATACTTTATGTAGATCAGGGGTCGGCAACCTTTTGGAGAGTGATAGCCATAAAGGTATGTAAAGTCATGGAGGAGGGCCAAACGCCTATGGCTTCCGTGTTATGAAGGTGAACCATGTTATTAAATATGTGAATAAATTTTCTATATGTTTGAAGAAAGCAAGGTTTCAGCATAATTTAATTGTATTTAAACAATATAACATATTTTAATACAGGAATAACAAAAAAAAAAAATACAAACACATTTAACAAAAACATCTTTATTTTACTGTAGGAATAAAACAGACCTTTTTCTCAATTCGATAAAAAACAGGTTTCTAAAATATAGAAAAAAGAAAATATCTGACGGGAATTTGTTAAAAAATATTACATCTTAAAAATAAATGTTTCATAAATAAGTGTTGAAAAGAAAATTATTAAAATCAGTTGAAAACACTATTTTATATTTAATTAAAAGTGCCCGCTCACGAAAGCAATTTCACAGAAAATCGGAAAATGAGGCCGTACGCTAATTTTGGCCATCCTTACAAATAAAAAATAAAAGTAAAACACATTCTCAAGGTAAAAAGAAATACTTTTTTAAAATTTCGACGCAATATATTCAGACTATCAACTGTCACTTTGGTTTGGTTTACCTAAATTTATTTTATATCGTGTCCAGAGTAAGGTAGTGGGCCGGGCAAGATTCACTCGAAGGCCGACTGCTGATGTAGATTCTTTCGAATCGTATCATTAGCCCTTTATATATATATATATATATATATATATATATATATATATATATATTACTCTTATGTGTGTACGCATGCGTGTTAAAAAAAAGTTTATCGATGTTCCTTTCTCAAAGTTTCACGCGCTAGGTTGATTGATTTTTGTTCTGATAATCCACAAGTTGATCTTTTCTAGTAGTAACTCCGATCCTCACTGGGAGTACCATACTTTTGTAGGAAAGTAGAAAATGATTATCTTCTTTTTGACAAAACGAACGTGTCGATATCTTGAGAAGACCTTGGGAGTCACTTGTCAGCCAGTTAGTGAAGTTAGTTTAGCTCACGACAGAGGCAGTTATAGTAGCCAGTTACGGTTCGGCGATCGAGAGAATGCCATGCACCCTAACTAGGAACATAAATCATAACCAGAGCTGCATCGAGTCCTTCTTGGGGCCGCTTCAAGTAACCCCACTTCTTATTCGTGTCTATCACGTACCTTACTCTTTTCATAAGTGTTTTAATTTAACGAATGTTAACAAATATATATATATATTCATGTATTTTTTTTAATAATCGTGTCGCACCAAGCAAGGCATTTTACTGCCACTGTTGAGCAGGGTTACATAGAAGTTAAGTTATGAGAAAGAGTGACAGGTTACAGGGGGTGTCAGGAAGAGGGTATGAGAAGGATGACAATACTGATGAAAGTGGAGTGGACGAAGAAAGGAACATGAGAGAGGATGCAAGTTAGTGAGATAAGAGATGACTATTGATTTTACATTTGAATTCTTCAGGATTGTAGCTGTCGGGAAAGCAAGTAAACGAAAGGGAATGTTGTATATAAAATGTTTTCGGGTATAACGCATTTTTAATTAAATTCCATTTATTTTCTTTTTAATTCATCCTTCCTATTTCAAGGATGTACTAATATCTGTAGCAAACTTTGGAAAGTGAAACGAGACAGGATATGTTTACTAGCTTTCCAAGCACTCCAATACTTGTAAAGCGGCGTTAATAATTAATTTTTCATAGTCACTATTAGTATAGCATAGTAAACTTCCAAAAAATTGTGCTTTTGAGTGTACCAAATATAAGTTAGTGACCTTGTCTTGAGGCAGCAGAAATATAGTTTTACAGAAGGATACTGAGGATATTATGGACAGAGCGCATGTGCAACGATGAGGTGTTGATGCAATTGAGAAGAAAACTGATAATAAATATCAGGAAGAGACAAATTAGGTTCATGGGAAACGTAATGAGGAAGGAGGGCCTGGAGAACTTGATACTCACAGGTCGGATAAATGGAAGAAGAGACAGGGGAAAGCAGCGCGAGACGTACTTGTTAGGTCTGAGCAAATGGTTGAAGGAGTGGGTCTTGGAAGAGATACCAAGAGAAAAATTACTGAGAGCAACAAGAGACAGAGCCAAGTGGAAGTCCATGATCGCCTACGTCCTGAAGGGACACGATACAAGAAGCAGAAGAAGAAGACTTCGGTAGGGAGAAGTCATGAGGACGTAAGTTAATTTTTTGTCCTAGAAATAAAACATGCTAACAAAGTGTAGAAAAGTGGTGTTATCTGCCTTCTCTCCGACCCTGAAAAGAAAAGCAAAATAAAAAAAAATCAAGAAAAAACAATAAAAAGCTGACTTTACTTACAAGTCAGACACTTCATATTGTAAGAGGCTGTGTCTACCAACATAGCAGGGTAGTATTTTCTTTTCACAGATACCCCAAAGACAGTTCGTTATCTAGACTAGGGCCAAAATGTCAGCTCATGGTGCCATTTTCCCCTAGGAATATATCTCTTCACCAGATAGCAGTTGGAAAAATATTTTTGAATCCCTGTTTTCCGCTTGAGAAATATGACCTTGCCAGTGACATACAAAATAATCCCTGTTGGGAAACATAAATATGGCTTCTCCAGGAACATAGAAAAATCCTCTGGTAATTCAAATTCCTTTGCGGAATGATCACAAATAAGACCCTATATTTCTTCGACTTTTGTACACTGCTTGTTTTGTTATACATGTGTTATAGTTTCTCTGTGTGAGACAAGTGTAAATGTTGCATATAATTTTGTGTATGACTTGACGGTATAAAACTCTCTCTGGGAACAAAGCATGTTTGTCATTCATTTTCTTTCCGTTATTCTGTTTCGTCCCTGTATTAAATATATGATATAGTAATGTTCAAAATGGAAAAAAATTAAAATAGGAATCATTCCTTTGTTTTACATCGCAACCCTATTAGAACTTTCGATATCATATCTTCGCACACATTCTTCTATGTTAAGGTGTATGTGAGTTAATTTTCTGCAAAAATGTATTTTTCATGTAGTCTTATTATATAAAATATTCGTAAAGATAGACATGTGTCTGGTACAGAGAAGGTTCCTTTTATATATTTAGAAAATGGTGCTTACAGTATATAGCAGACGAAGGAAATGCAAGAATATTAAATTAAAAAAGAAAAGTTGGCATGTAGTTTCAGTTGTCGATGATTTTTTTTTTGTTTTTTTTTTATTTTAAGCTTTTGAGTTTTTTGCTGGGGGAAAATTGTGTTGACGAGCTGATGATTTTTTTAGTGTATTAACTATTTACTTCTTTTTATGAGATACAAATTCGAATGTTTTAGAAAAGTCATGCTTAAACTTTCTCGAGCAATGGGACGCATGAAATGTGGATCATAATAATAAGGTCTTAAAAAAGATACAAGATAATTTCTCGTTGAAGGAACCTCAACCATTTTCAGTGCACAAAGATAAGCATCTGCCTCAGAAATGAAGTAAAGGTGATTACTTTTTTCTTTGGAAAAATGTTTTTCCTATATTTTAAAATTAAAGATTGTTTTAATCACTACTAATAGAAGTAGGTAGGTTCGCCTGTTGTCCGGTTCACACTCCTCCCGGGACTTTTGAACCAGAGTAGAGGTTTATCCCTTGTTTCCTGTTTCCGGTTCCTTCTAAAGTCTGCTTCAGCTTTGTACTCCTAACGCCTGAGCTTGTACCTGAAACGCCTGAACCTGAATCAGAACCTGTAATTTTATTCACTGATTATTTATTTTATTTTACTTTTCGTGTTTTCTTTCTCCTTCCAAATTAGGAGTAGATAGGTTTGCATATCGCCCGGTTCACACTCATTCCAAGTTTTTTTTAACAAGAGTAGAGATGCGTCCCTTGTTTTCAATGTTTCTGGTTTCCTCTAAAGTCTAATTCAACTCTATATTTCTAACGAGTATGCTTTCTTGTGCTAATACAACTCCACATAGTAGCCCTCTACCTTTAGTGGCTCTTGAGTAAAAATTTATTTTAAAAAATTCGCCCATTGTAAGGTAGAAAAGTTACTGAGATACAAAGGGTTGCTGGGTATAAGTGAATTAAAAAAAAAGTATTATTGAGGAGTGAGAACAATAGAAGAGTAATCAGGAATACAGTAGATAACGATTGACAATGCATTTAAATTTTTGAAGAGCAAACTTGTCTAGAAAGCAAAAAGCGGGAAAAGAATTCCATAAGTGAGAAGTGAAAGAAAAGAAACTGTTAACATAGAACTTACGATTATATCTAGCCAATTCAATTGTAAAATGATGAGATCTTGCCAGGAAAGCAAGAAGCTGGAAGAGAGTTCCACAAGTGAGAAGTGTGAAAGAAGAAACTATTAGCATAGAACTTACGGTTACATCTAGTCATTTCAATTGTAAAATGATGAGACCTTGCCAGGAAAGCAAGAAGCTGGAAGAGAGTTCCACAAGCGAGAAGTGTGAAAGAAGAAACTATTAGCATAGAACTTATGGTTACATCTAGCCATTTCAATTGTAAAATGATGAGACCTTGCCAGGAAAGCAAGAAGCTGGAAGAGAGTTCCACAAGTGAGAAGTGTAAAAGAAGAAACGATTAGCATAGAACTTACGGTTACATCTAGCCATTTCAACTGTAAAATGATGAGACCTTGCCAGGGAAGCAAAAAGCCAAAAGAGAGTTCCATAAGTGAGAATTGAAAGAAAAGAAACTGTTAACATAGAACTTACGGTTACATCTAGCCAATTCAGTATTATACTGACGAGACTTTGTATTGTGCTTAAGTTCATAATGTCCAAGTATTATACCAAAAGCTCATCTGATCGATTACCATGAAAGTATTTATAGAAAAGACACAGAACAGCAATTTTACGGTGTTGAGAAAGTGACTGAAGTGAATATGCCAGGTCAGGACCAATAATATTGCTGATTCGTCTTTGGATTTTATCAATAATCTCTAAATATAAAGCAGAAACACCGGACCATATATGTCAGTAATATTCACGGCATGGATAAATGGTAGGCTTGAAGCGGTAGGGAGATGGTTAATGCTTATTAATTCGGCCTTGTGTCATACTTAACTGAACTCTCTGGAGCTTACAGATTATTCAGATTTATTATCATCAGACGGAAGAATAGTGGACGAATAGTGTAAGAATAAAAGTATACACTTTTCATGTTAAAATAGAAATTTATTAATGAAAAGGATAACATGAATTGTGGTAGAAATTAATGTTCGATTAGAAAGTTAAGGGTATCAAGAAATGTTCGTTGTAATAATTTGTTGGAAAGAGTTTATGCGTACGTACGTATATATGTTTGTTTGGTAAGAATGTCTTTGAATGGAGAAGAAGTAAAAGGAATCAGCACACGAGAAAGAAGGAGAAAGAGGATGAATGAAGTTTCTCCCGTTACATTTTAGCTTGTCGTCATTCTTGCTTCCATCTCTGACGCTGATCTGATCGAAGCCTTTATAGTCATTCAGATTTTTCGCACTGAATCGCTAAGTCCCTTTAGTCTAGCAAATCGCTTCCATTGGTCAGAAAATCAATTTAACGTCTAGTTGCGAAATCCGGTTTCGACTTTTTCTTTACGTACATGGTCAATCCTTTTTCTATTGAGGAAAAACCAGGATTTCACACGTCATTATAAATTTTTGTAAAAGTGAAGAAGAATAATTTTAATTCTTAATTTCCTATCTACCACAGACTTATAGATAGATTCAGGAGATAAAAATTGCCTAACACAACACAGTGAACCAACTTTCTTGGTAGCAGATCAAACAAAAGATTTCCACTTCATGAAAGTCGTGAATGTTAGCCCGAGAAGGCGCAAAGACTGATGGTTGATGCTAACTTCTTGGATGCTAGCATCAGCCATGCTAATAGAAGGCAGAATTGGGTTTTTCAGATGATTGATAGAGAGCAGTTTTTTGTCTTAAAGGCGTTAAAGTTAACAATCCCTTCTTTGTTCCAGTTAGAAAGAGACTGTAAGTCTTTTGTGAGATCACGCCCCAATTTGACCTTATTGATCAAACTTACTATTCGTCATATGATGACTGATGACAGTGTGATTAACACAAGCTGCTACATCTGATTTATTGATATGAAAATACAACAAATACTGTTTATTTTTTTAATAAAAATATAGATTTCTTCTTCAGAGAAAAGTTTTTCATGAACGTATACTGTTTCTAAAGTATAAAAACTTTTACACGTATGATCTTGCTTCGTGACAATCATCAATGGTTTAAATTAAAATGCAGAAAATGTTACTTTCAACTAGGTACCTCCACTTTTTCACGATAATTCGCGATACCTAAGATTTAAAATGAATTTTCATTGATGAAAAAGCTTTCTTGAAGCTTTAATTTTAGCTTTAATAGAAAGCTAAATGATGAAATTGACTATTTTCAGGAAGCAAAATACTCTGGTGTATTTCAGATATGAATTATAATGATTGTAATCTCAATTTTTTTGAGTTTCCAAAAGTTATCATCTTTTACGCCCATTTTGACAAAATCAATTGTCGGTTTTAAATATTATTATTAAAAATATTAATTGTCTATAGCATGAGATTTAGAATAAAAGTGTTTCTTAATCACGTATGTGCAAAGTGATTAATGACGGCCAGATGTGATGATAAGCTAAGTATGGTTGATCAGAATTGATATAATTGTCCAATTTTTTTCATGTAAGGTGAAGAAACCGTGAAAAACGTGACCTTTTAATGTAACACAGAAAATACCATGCTAAAAAACTCCATATAAACAACAAAAAAAAAAATATATATATATATATAAATAAATAAAAATTATTTTAACAAGATTTTGGCTCGAAGATTTGTATTAAGCTTTTCAATTTCCGATTACTAAATATAGTCTTTATTTAATAACCCACGAGAGACAAGGCTCTGAAAGATTTTTGAGATATTTTTGAAACTTAATAAATTATTATATTTAAAAAAGAAAATATGAAAACAATTCCTGTAAAAAATTATTATTCATCGAAAAAAAGGTTTTCTTCAGACTATAATGTCCTTAATATACCTTATATATATATAATTAGATTTAATTAGATAAGCTATATATATATATATATATATATATACACACACACACACACACATATATATATATATATATATATATATATATATATATAAAGCTTATCTAATTAAATAATGTCATATTACATTTTTTATTTTACTATTCGGAGCAGATTTTCGGAAAAACGGCTGTTTCATGAATTTATGTGGTAACAGATATTAAAAATATTATTTTAACAGGATTTTCTAAAAATAATAATTTAAAAAGTAATTTCATTCATTTGTATGTAAATCCTGAAAGTTTAATTAAAATCCGACAATTATCTAATTTTTGCAAGAATTTCTCTAAATTAATGTGTTTTTCAGCGAAAAAAGAAAGAATTGCGTAATATTACAATATCCAGAGCAAACTCTAGTAACAATTTTTACTTACCCGCTTACGAAAAACAAAACAAGATATTTTTTTTACCAAAATTTCGAACGTGTTAGAAGGGATTAATTTTTTTTTAAATAGTGAAAAATTACTTTGATCTTTCCTCTTAATAATAACATAAACATTTTGACGGAAAACTTTATTTTTATTAAGTTTTGGACCCTTTTTTTTTCTTTCTTCATACTATGCTGTTTTTACACTGTAAAACTTTCAGTTAATGGAGGTACCTACCTTCAACAGAAGGTTACAAAATTCCGGAAGCATTGTACTTAATAATTGTTATGCCTTTGATATGTCTAGTGGCATAACATGGGTAGAGCCATAGGGTGATTGCACCTGCCACTTACAATTTTTAGGGGCACAAAAACAAAAAATAAATAAATAAATAAATAAATAAAAGTACTGGATAAAAAAAATTACTAGATAATTTATATCAGCTCATGGCTAAGACAGATGCAAAATAGTTTAAATCGCTCCGGGCGCTCAAAACCCACTCGACGCCACTGGATATGCCTGAGAGAATTTGAGTGAACAAGTGAGAACGAAAGGAAACAAACGAAATTTTAATAAATGCTATTTTTCTCATGAAGTCAAGCGTGCCGTTCTTAAAGCCAAACGGGCAGCATGTGCCCCGAAGGCTGCTATTCGCCCATAACTCTTTTAGAATTTACTCACAAACCAACAGCAATTGGTTGGAAATTATTTTTACATCTTGGAATTTATTTTATGTTACGTCAGTAAAATTTTAAATCTTAATTTAGATTTTATTTGGGACGTAATTTTATCTGGTATATTTTTTTTATCCTGGATCTTGCTAGCTTTTTAACGTGCTTTATGTTTTACACGCTAGCTATATTCATTTTTAATTTTGGTGCGTTGTGGTGCAGTGGATATCGGCTTGGAACGAGAAATCGAAGAGCCGAGTTCGAATTCTTAGTTGAATTCGTTGTATTCACTTACGCGCAAATACCCTTGGGAAAGGTATTAATCCGTCTCTTCCTCCTCCAACTATGGGTTAAATAGTAGGATAGATTGGGTTCTGCAGCCTTGGTTGGCCACCAGTCTATCGCAGAAAGTAGTGGCGGGATAATCTTCTGCCCAGGCAGTCATGCCTCAAAAGAGACATGATCACCCAAGCCTGTATCACGTATGGCATAACTGACTGACTAAAATGTTTTACGTTTGCTATCTTCATTTATAAATTTTGAATACCAGTACATTTGCTCTTTAAGAGAAACTCACTTAAACTTAGCTACTAGAAACTACTTAAAGCTCATAGATAAAAAAAAAACTGTTTAAAAAATGAATTAAATAAAAAAAAAAAAAATTACACGCAGAGAATATAGAGCGTGGAGCGATAGCTTAGCATTTTTGCCAGATGCTCTTTCCAGTCGGACTAAGTTATTAAAATTCAAATACGCTGAAGTTGTAGTTTTTGCCGTTTCCGCAAGCAATATCTTCTTTCGTGAGTGAGCTATGGTCTTTCTTTACCTGGTGTTTGGGGTATCCCCGAATAAAGAAGAGCCTAAACGAACTTGAGAAAGTTTTGTACAAGTTCATAGGTTACCACTAAAATTCGACCTTGTGCTTGTGTCACATTCCTTTCAAGTGGGCGTGCAGATAAATAAGTCCTAAATTCGGTTCTGGCTGGTTGCACGGTACTTATGCTGGACTAATTTAATTTTAGTAACTCCTAATATTTTTTTTAATGCCATATAGTACGTAAACGTACGATTATGGCTTTCCAAACGTTACCTTTTTTCTTTCTTTGTGAATTGCCATAGGTTATGGGGAAAGATAATTGATTGAATGGTTTCCTGTTGCATTCTCTACAGTTTGGAATTTAGAGTTTTCCTGCTGGCTTTGACTGGTTGCTACGCAAGGGTAGAGATCATATAGCTGGGGTGGAAGGAGAAAAGAAGCCATGTCTTTCCAAGAGTATTTTTGTGAAAATGAACGCAATATTCTGGAATTTGAACTTTGTTTACCGATTCTACTGCCCGTGCCGATATCCGTTACAGTACCCGCATACACAACCACTATTCTTTCGTAAAACACCACAGAAATCACGTTTTTTGTCTAGAACGAGAAGGAAAATATGAAATAGAGAGGCGCCGAGAGCAATAGTGAGTGAGGTGACCCGCAGATTTGCTATTGATTTAAAGTTCGGTTCTTACTGGGGATCTTGTTTGTGTGTGTGTGTGTGTGTGTGTGTGTGTGTGTGTGTGTGTTAGACTCTAAAAACAAAGTTTACCTTCATAGAAATCAAGAATAAAAAATAATAATAAATAAATTTTTAAAAAAGTAGAGACTGCTTCGTTGTCAAGAAGTGTTTAGCTTTTCTTTTTTTTTTTTTGTCTGACAGATCATCGTAAAAATTAAAATTCAATAATATCCTCATTTCAAACAATTGTGGTTCCACTAAATGCAAGAAAGAAAGAAAGGAAGAAAAAAAGCTAAACTGAGCTCCTTAAACTTGTTCCGTACAGTTGTAGACAATATTGTATTTTTTCTTTTTTTTTTATTATTATTATTTTTATAGATAGATTTGCGTGTGCGTCCAAACGTTATCTGTTTTTTACAGCAGTCAAGGGTTTGTAAACAATAGCTTCCTTATATTCAGAAGGGAAATAAGTTCGTTTTTTTTCTTTTTCTTTTTTTTCCGAAGAGGTATAGGGGTAGAAGTAAAGGATCACGTGGCCGCGGTAACGGACCAATCGGATTGCTTCTTTTGGAGAAAGTAGGCTTACCTGCCGAGAGACGGCCTGAATTATGGCGCGTGATAGAGAGAGAAAGAGAAAGAGAAAGAGAAAGAGAAAGTCTCAACGACAACAATTTTTATTTATAAATATTTTTCTAATAGTCGTCGAAGGCGGTGTTCTCTGAATTATTTGTTATGTTGCGACACATGTTTTAGGGTGGGTATTTTTTTTTTTTACATTATTGGTTTTTTTCACGTTACTGTTTTTTTTTTTCCTCTCTTTTGCTCCCCCCCCCCCCCGGAAAGAAAAAGTTGTACAACTGACTGTAATCATCATCATAATTATCGACTACTACAAACTAAATGGCCTTCTTAATCATGACTCTAACAACCGGCGATGCTGCTGCTTGTACTAATCTCTGAACTATCTCCAGAGAATCGTCTTCATGCAACTGTGTAAGTTCTACTACTACAAAACTACATACAACGTTAAAAAAAAGTACGTGTTCTCTTTTTGGTTCAACATAGTAATTTAAATGTATTGTACACGCTTACAGTTATGATTTACTTTTCTCTCTTCATTAACCAAGTGCTTGTGTACATCTATTTATTTATTTTTAATTCTTAAAAACAAGGAAGTTGATAAAGGAAAACAACATCTAACAAAAAAAAAAAAAAAAAAAAAAACGTTCTTCCTTGCCAATCGTTAATTTCAGTCTCTTTATTTTATTTTATTTTTTCCTCAGCTATTCCAAAACTAATTTTAATTTTACTTATACTAACTAAATTTAATATAATTCATAATTCTATTTGAAAGCAACAACAAAAATATACTATTTTAACAGAAACTTTGATAACGCTTTTTTAGCCTTGGTACCGAGTGTCAAAGAATTTGCAAGTTTTCTGTTTGGGTTTTTTTTTTTTTTTTTTTTTTTTTTTTTAATTATAGTTAAAAATCTAAAACAAAAAAAAAAAGACTTCGTTTTTATTTTTCCTTCGATGTATTTCTCCTGATTAGGAGGCAAAAACGTATTGTACATTTCCTTTAAGAAAAAGGAACTTAAAATAAATCAATACCAAAAGTTTTTTAAAAGAAATTTACTTGTATTTGATTAACCTCACATAACCGATTCTCTCGAAGACTTACACATTATGAAGCTGTTTTCCACTTGAGAGAAGTATTTACAATTAACTTTTTTTTATTACTTTTTTAAAAGCCGTGATTTAATTGATAGTTTAATTCAGAATTATAACATTAAAATGCCATTTTATTTTTTGTTTTATTTTTTTTTCCTTTTTACTTTAATAAATATTATTCAAGCCAAACTACTATTTCTTCACATACAATTATTTAGCATTCTTTTTCTTCTGAAGTCTTGTAAGTAGCAGGAAGGTGGGGTAACAAAACATTCCAAGTGGATTTTAAAAGTAGGAATTTATCAAAATTCGGTCGAATAAGTTATTTTCCCAACAAACTTACTTAAAAGCACTTTTTAAATTTTCTTAATTTAATTATCCAACATATTCCACCTTTCGTTTTAACATTTTTAAACTGACGTTTCTTTGGTTATCACGTAAACTTTTTTTTCCTCCCGCATTAATGTAATTTTTTTAGCTGATTAGTTCAAGGTATTAAATATGGGGAGCTTTTTACTTTTATTTATTTATTTCTTTAACATTGACACGTAATTCAATTGTCATTTATTGTGCCAACGTGAAGTTTGTTTTCTTTTTGATTAGTCCGGAAAGCCTGTTTATAAATTATTTCTCATGGTGTAAATATATATATATATAATATAAAAATTTAAAAAGCAAATACACTTAGCAGGAACTTGATTTCTCTTTTATTACATGGATGATTTCCAGTATTTCTGTCTCGTAATTTGCCTTGTATTTTATTTATTTCCAGTTTTTTTTCCTCTCTCCGAAGTTATCTTTCATTTTTACTTTCTAAGCAAAAACTGTTTTTTAACAACCTAAACATTTTAATAAAAAAAATTAAAAAGCCACTATGTGGTATGGACAATTCTAAAACTCCCTAAAAAAAAAAAATTAATACTTGAAATTAGACATTAACTTTTTTCTTTTTAAATTTACGTTGTTTTAAACGCCTGTTTTATCTTCTCGCTTTTAATGTTGTCTTAGGGAATTCTTAAAACAAAAATGTACAAATGATTAAATTAATTAAACAATGAAGTTAGTCGCTAATCAATTCTTTAGTTTTAAATTCGTAAGCGGTAAAAACCAACTTCAAAGTTTAAAAATCTAGCATTTCATCATCTGAGACTTGTGTGTGAAGCTAAAACAGAATAGAACAACGATCGATATTCAAAGAAGAAACTAACATCTACTCACGAAAAATCGATATCTAAATCTGCCATAAAAAGTTGTCATTGATCAATATTTTTAGTAGTAAGGAAAGGTCTACGAGTTCAAACTGTTGACGGAATATTCCCCTTGCGACGAACGGTTGTAGAATTGTACAAGAAGAAAAACTAAGCGAAGTAATAGAGAAAAGCATGATGAATCTATTAAACTCTTAGTTGTAGTAAGTCTTAAATTTACAGTTCACGAAGTGTTACTATAATTATAATTTTTTTAACTTAAAATTATTTTATTTTTCTTAGATTGATGGCGAGCAAAACTGAATTCTTCAATCGGAAATCGTTGGTGAAGTACTTACCGTAGGTTTGATTTTACGGTTTTACGAAAAATACTCTGATCATCGCTAATCTTTCTTTAAAGACTTTTTTTTTTTTTAATTACACGCTTGCTTCTTGAATTACCTTACTAATAACACTGAAGTCAGTGTTTTTAGTTTGTGTAGAGGAAGTAACACTGAAAGAAAGACTCAACTGCGGCATGTCCGATCCCGTTTGTACTGCTACTACGACAAACACTTCAGAAACGCATACCGTTAATCCTGGCGACGTGGAAAAGATGTTGTTACCTGGCCCTAGTAATGATGAAGAACGGGTGGAAAGATGGCTCGACGAACACCCAGACTTTGTTCACAACTATTTTCTACGCAAAGCCAAGCGATACACAGTCGACGAATGGTTGGTTTCACACTCTGTTTACCCTCTTCAAGAGCCATCTATTTCTCTGACTGCGGGTCAGTTAGAGGCTTCGTCGTCGAGCTCTGGTGCCAACACCCCTGTGAGAAAGATATCAACCCAGGAATTCGACCGAGGCAGCGTGTTGAATCCTATGGTTTCTACAGTAGATGGCACACCGACTTTTCTTGGCCCAGTTTCCCCGTCTGGCCAACCCAGCACTATGACGGGAGGTGTCGCGTCAGCTCCTAAATTATCAATCCGTCGAAGGTCACGTAGTGAACTGCAAGCTTTAGATGAAAAGGAACTTATGTACGAACTTGTCAAAGACACTGCTGAAGAACTGGACGTTGCTGTTCTTTGTTTCAAAATTCTCCAGAATGTAAGTGTCTTATTAAATGCCGATTGCTGCTCCCTTTTCTTGGTTCAATATAATTATTCTGGAGAAAAGACTTTGGTTTCTAAGCTCTTTGATGTCAACTCCCGATCAACATTCGAAGAGTGCCTGAACCGGATGGAGGAGATTACTATTCCCTGGGGCACTGGAATTATTGGTCATGTTGCTAAAACTGGAGGGGCTTTAAATATTCCTGATGCATATCAGGTAAGTATTTTATTTTTTAAAGTAATTATCGTGTACAGAGAATCACCTAAAATCTTGTAACAAATTGATTTTTGGGTAGGCTTGGAATATTTCAATATGGGTTGTCTAAGACTAACACCTACTCCTGTTTTGATAGTCTTCTAATGATAAAACTGTGATAAAAAATATCTAGGCTAGTGTAAGTGTCTTGTACCCCCACCTCTACTACATCTCAATTTTTATAAGGCAGCATTCATATAAAATTTTACCGTAACCTAATTATGTTCAATAATTGATCATGTGCAATATAGGTAAACATTAAGCAATGAAGCTAAAAAACTATTTACAATGTAAATTAGAGACCTGTCATGATAGATTATCAATGTTTTGCAGCAACTTTTAATATCAATTTGATATTTTTTCTTAAAATGTATAATTTTAACACCTTTTAACTTTGTTTTTTATCATGGGCACAAGTTAAACCAATTCACAGATTCGGCTTTAAACACTCCAGAATGGCATCATGCTCCACAAAAGTTTTTCTTCATTTATTGTCATTTGTTTAATTCGTAATGTATAACTGTAGGTAGAAAAAAGGCAAATGTTGATAAGATAGCGGGTGTCAAAAGCAATGCTCTGGCCACCCCCAAATCTGTCTCCCTAACTATTTGGGTGGTGGGGACGGATAGTCTGCACTGGTCCTGTATACATATGTTGGTGCCAGTACAATATATGGCTTACTAGCTTTGAATGTGTCCTACCTGAAGAGTAAATCTATAAATGTAAGTATTTGTCTATTTAATGAAACTAATACTTTACCCTTACCAGACGGTTACAATAGTTTCTTTATATGCTTTTTAAGGTAGGCCACATCTGGAGAAAAGATTTTAGTTTCTAAGCTCTTTGAGGTCAACTCCCAGATCAATATTTGAAGAATGCCTGAATCAAATGAAGGAGATTAATATTCCCTGGGGCACTGGAATTTTTTGTCCAGTTTTTTTTTTTTTTTTTTTTTTTTTTTTTTTTATAATCATATCACCCCAAGCAAGGCGATAACACCACTGATGCGCAGGGGGCTACGTAATAGTAAAAAGATTGGAAAAGAGAAAGCCGGAAACCACATCCTAGACAGGGAACAAGGGATGAGCCTCTACACTGTTCAATAGATGTGGGTGGAGTGTGAACCGGGCTATAGTTTAGTCTATCTACTCCAATTTACTTATTTATGTAAAACTGCTTTTATTTCTTTTCCCTTAAAAGAAATTAGGGTGGGGATCAATGCTCTAATCAGTAAAATAGCTATTATGTAAAAAACAAAACTTCATACAGTTAAATTAATCTTGATTTACATCTTAATATCTGGATCTGTTATCAAAACATTCAGCTGTTGTACTCTTTGGCCACCTTCAGATGTCTGTCAATCTAGCTGACCTAGGAATTTCAAACAGCACTCTTCATCTATTTTATGGTGGGCAGGTTGTTCTCATTCTTCCATCCATGTTTAGAGATATCTTGCCTTGTTCCTTTAGTGCTGCTGAGTTATTGCTTTCTATCCAGCTTGGAGATTTAACTCTCAATTCGGTCAATTAAGCGCCATATGTGATACATGCTTGGGCGATCATGTCTCGAAAGAGACATGGCTGACTGGGCAGAAGATTATCCCGCTATAGAACCCAATCTGTCCTGTTACTTAACCCATAATTGGGGTGATAAAAGATGGATTCATATTCTTCCCAAGGGTATTTACATGTAAGTGAATGCAATGAATTCAACTGGAATTCACTCACCTCTCGGATTTCTCGTTCTGAGATGATATACATGCACATACTGAACTCGGTTACTGTCACCAAATTCATGAACCAATATTTCAATCCACTAGGCCATGTTCCTGTGTGACAATAGTGAGCCTAGAATAAACTTAATCTCTTCTAAAAGGAATTTCCATTATCAAAAAAGAATGTTGAACAAATCTCAATCATGATTTTCAACTTAGTTTGTCAAAGAACAGTTTTATTTAATTAAGAACAGTAGCACTTGTAATTGTCAAATATTGTAAGGCAGCAGCACTCTTAATTTATTGTGTTCAGATACACTCTAACTTGGCTATAAAAAAAATGAACATAAAATCTAGATAAGCATCTGTAATTTAACTAACATAAAAAAAAAAATGTTGGTTGCTAACAAAGCCTCATTTAGGTTAATCATTTACATAAAGTGTCACTTACAAATATTAGAAACTCTTTAACAATCATTTTGTATAGGATATATAATGACAACTCTTTCTTGTGGATGCATATAGCATAATTCTGACTAAAGTGCAATCTACTAACCCGTGCCGTGCTTAGCATAATCTCCCCACCAGATTACTCCTTGCAGCCCCTCTACCCACTGAATGCAACTTGCCCCCCCCCCCCCCCGCAAATATTTACCCACAGTAAATGGTACTTTAAACAAAATAACATATTCTTGGAATGCAGATATTCCCTGATCACAAAAAAAAATGGTAGAAATCGCAGAATTGGCATTTTGAGGTTATGTGGTAAGAACATTTTCACAACTTTTAGCTACTTTTTATGTATGTTGAAACAGATCTAAAATCTATTTCTTTTTTTTTTTTTTTTTTTTTTTTTTTTTAATTGGTTTGCAGCCTCTTCAGTGCTGGAAGGCTTCTATCAAAGATTATATATACAGGGAAACAGGCTTGTATTTGGATGACTAATATATATATATATATATATATATATATATATATATCTAAAAAGCGAGCAAGGGTTGATCTATTTTAACATACAAGTATGATAATAATTTTCCAGTTAATCATAATTATTTAAATTTTTTTTTTCATGACAATAGATCTGCGGTGGGGGGGGGGTCTGGCACTAACACTTAAATACAGGAATCTAAAACTTAGAATAACTTAAGATGGCTTCTTTGACTCACAATAAATCAATAAAATTACTAATTCATGTTATGTTCATGTGATATCACAAACCTTCAAAATCATTGCAAAGATACAAATTATCACTGAATGAATCACATTTCTCTCTGAAAAAAAATCAGTTTTTGTGTGTGTTTTAGATGTCCATCATTATATCTAATATGAAAAATCACCTTTCAGCCAAGTATGCTTTGACTATAGATGTCAGTGCACCAAAGCATAATTCATTTACCTTTTTTAAATGTAGTTTTAATGACCAGTTTTTGTGGTGTTATGCAAAAAAGTAGGGAGTTGTCCAGGTAATCTTTTGAATTTTGAAGAGGTTAAAAATTTATTTTTGGTGATTGCACTATACACAGGTAATTTTTTCTTCTGGACATGTTAAGTTGTGCAAAAGAAAAAATTCTAGGGTTCACACTATATATGAAGTCAGCTTATACATAAATATATATACTTTACTTGTGGTAGCTTTCACTCTGGGTAGGTGAGGCCAGCTTCTCTAGAAGTTTTATGTAACCTTTTTTTTTTTTTTTTTTTTTTTTTTTTTTTTTTTGTGTGTGTGTGTGTGTCTACCACACACACACACACACACACACACACACACTATATTTTCATTTTGAAATGTCAAATGATTTAAGCAGTTAATAGAATTAATCTTATTTTAGTGGATACATGTTTAAGATATCCTCTACTGTTTATTCAACCATCGCTCACTCACTGCAACAGTAAAATTAATGGCCCCTCAAAGAGAATGCAGTTTCAATCCTTGTCAAGAGCTTAATTTTCTTGGCTTTGGCCAGTGAAAATTAATTTCACTATTTGAAGACGGGTAGGGAATAAAATTGTTTACTCAAACAAGCATATCAACTAAAGTAATGTTTGATATTAAATTCATATAAAATTAAAGTCCAATAATTGTTTAAATTAGTTCTTGTTTTGTCAAAATTTGGAACCATATTTCTGTGTTATCAAATAATAGAAGCCACCTAAATTTAAGTGCCTTACGATTTAGATCAAAAGGAAGCCATAATGATAAAGTTAACTTGATTTTTGCCAGTTATATATATATATATATATATATGTATGGATATCTACTTTAACAAGTATACCTAAATACTTTGAGATTAAGTATCACCTTGAAAGAAAAAAAAAAATGATCCCTTCAGCAGGGTTCAAATTTGTATTCTCTCTATCTATCTATCTATATATATATATATATATATATATATATATAGGAAACCACCATATAGTTCAATATCCTTTAGACCAACTTAGTCACAGAGGACTTCATGACACAGCAAGGTCCTTTATTCATATGAAGGAAAGAACATCTTCTCATTAAGATCTTTAAAAACCCATGTCTTTTCTTTTTTTCTTCATTCATTTAGAACATAGGTAAAATATCATACACTTGTCATTTCTCTATTTCCAAAGCAAACACATGTTTATCCACTAAACTGTCTATTTACAAGCTTCATAAATCTTTACCGACTAATATTAAATGGGGCAGGGGATTTGACAAGGGTTGATGTTTACTGTATGAATTTTTTTGGGTTGAGGTATTACTTCTATTTTGTTCTAGTGTCCTCATCTTTATTATTTCACTGTTTCGGCCAAGGTTTGCTTCAGCCTTCTTCAGGTGTTTGTTAGTCCATGTAATTTTGAATCTGTTTCTTTCTTGGGATTTGAACTGAACTTTTTTAATACATTGCTTTTATTCTGCTGTCCATGTCTAGAGATATCACAACATGCATGTGTTTTCTTAAGTACTAATCACTTATTGCTTGGTCTGTACTGCCGAAACCATGGATTTAAATAATTATCATGCCACAATTCATTCATAAGACACTGTTTTCATCCACTAGGCTATTATCCTGTATGATGATCCTGAAGTTAGAACTTGGTGTCTTAAGCTTGTCTCCCCCCCCCCCCCACACACTTTTGCAGTTTTGTTGTGAAGCTTGACTCCCTATGTCACTGTTTTTATTTATGGTCTACATATCATAATTTTTGTTTAATGGTACATGTAATCATTTACTTCTAATTAATGTGTGTTGTTGTTGTGTTTTTTTTGTTTTTGTTTTTTTATAGCTGAACAGCTGCTGAATATTTAAAGCCAGAAAATATCTTTAAAGTTAAAGGATATTTTGGAGATAATAATTTACTGATACAAGCCCTACTAATTAACCCATAGCTGGAAGAGACAAGGTGGCTTCAAACCCACCCTTTCCCCAAGAGTACTTGTGTGTAAATGAATATAACAGACCCAACTGGAATTAGAACTCTGCTCATCTATTTACAATTCCCACACATTTAAGTTTACAGCATCTAGTGTTCCCAGGTGATCACCAGTCTAGGTACTGACCACTCACTTTTGCTTAACTTTGGCAATTGTATGAGAATTGGTATTTCAGTGTGATATAGCTGTATGCTTTAATCTATGTAAAGGAAAAATTAAATTTAGTTGGTGGCACTATGTGGTTGTACTTGTTGATGTCCTATGAATGTTGAGATATCTTGGTATTGCCAAGAGGAATCACTTTGATGGATAGACATTATCATCTTATCTTTGCAAATTTTTTTTTTTTTTTTTTTTTTATCCAGTAAAGACTGGAAGTTAAGATGTTCCTTGATGTTACAACGGAATCTTATTTTTAAGTAAGGGAAATCAGGCAGCTAATACATTTGCTTTGTATTTTTGTTTCATCTCTGTTTTCTTTGGAGATACATGAGGATCATTTCATGTCAAAAAGTTGAAATCTGCACTCTCTAATACCAAATTACTTGAAATTTGGCAGAAATCTTCCCCTTCATGAATTTGGAAAGTGTGCCAAATTATTTTGTTAGACCTTACTGTTCCTATTTCAGGTGGGGGTTATAATTTTCCTATTTTGTCTCTAAATTAAGGTGGTAAATGTGTTTTAAAGTTTTTAAAAATATTTCCTTACCAAGTTTGAGATATTGAATGTATGTAGGACAAATAAGGACTGTAGAATCCAACTATTTTAACCTTGATGTAAAATTTTATGCATGACAATAATCCTAATGCTCTATGATCCCTCAGATGTTGTTGTGCTAAGTGACTTCTTAAACTGTTCCAATAAGATTTTTTTTTTTTTTTTTTTTTTTAAATAATTTAAATATTTTGCAGATACTGCTTTTCATGATAGATTGTCTTTTAACAAGTGGTAAACATTGCCTTATGCATGATAACCAACAATACATAGAATATTTGTAGATGGCACTAAACATGAATTTGAAATAAAAAATTTTCTGTTTGTTTTTTTTTTAATACAAATTATTTTCATGAAACAAAAACTTAAATTTTTTTTTTATTTTCGTTCAGGAGAAAGTGATAATAATAATGAATATACTATGTTTTTAAAACATTACATTCCAAACTACACTGTGTACTACATTTTGTTTTGTGTAGACTGTTTAAACATGACCTAGTAGGGTCATCAACAGTGCATAGAATATTTGACACTAAACTTATGAAGTTGAAAGAAATGCTTTCATTATTTTTTGTAATCTACTTTGTAATTCTTATTGTAAATGTTCAAAAATTCCTTAATTTTTCCCATTTTTATCTAATCCCTTAACTCTCTTTGACCACTTATCTTGGTAGGGATAAGATCTGTGTTACCCAGGTCATAAATGTGATGAAATCAGGTCAGATTGGAAACTTTGAATGACCCTACCAGGGCTGGCACCGGTCTGTCTGGTCCTGATACATAGTATACAATAAGTCAGTCAGTTAAGTGCTATACTTGATACACACAAGCAGTCAGGTCTCATGATTGGGCAGAACATTTTCCTGCAGTAGGTTGCCATTGCTTTCTGCGGTAGACTGGTTGCCAGCCAAGGCTATAGAATCTGGTCTATCCTATTATTTATCCCATAACTGGAGGGAAAAGACAGATTAATACCTTTCCAAAAGGGTATTTGGGTGTAAGTGAATGCAAGGAATTCAACTGGAATTTGTTCTCAGTTCCCTGATTTGTCCTTCTGAGAAAGTGAAATTTTCCTAACTATTTGGACCCCCCCCCCCAAGTTAAAGATGACTTGTTCTCTCTCATGGTTCATTCCATGGTTGGGTTGATTTCAGTTAGATGCAGTGGATGTAAAGCTTATAGAACAGGATCTGATGAGAATAAAATACAGACTGTTACCATTGCAAGCAGACTTTGTTGACTATGAATGGCTTAAAAAAAATGTAATCCACTTGAAAATCATGAAAAGTAAATCAAAGGCAGTTTGAAACCAATTTCATTGGAGATGACAGACAAGGCAAAGTCCAAGGTGGTACTAATCTCAGGCAAGAAACGCTGCTCTAATTGTGAAATACAAATCTGCAAACTTGAAGAATGTGTATTGGATGAAGAAATGCAAGAGCTTGAAGCAGTTACTTCTGCAGAATCAGAAAAGGGTAGTAATGAAGAACCAGATGTGTATCAGATGAGGAAATGAAAGAGCTTGATACAGATATTTCTGCAGAAACAGAAGAGAAATATCAGTGAATGTTTCTTTTGGACTCTCTCTGCTGAAAACAAAAGGCCTTCATTATGCTGGAAAAGTTTTAGGTAAGAGAATTTCTTTTGCAATGTATAAAGACCGAAATAGGCAAGTCATTAAATGTTGACTCTGAGCTGTTGAATGATGAAGCTTTGTAATTAAAAAAAAATACTTTAGATAATATAAGTAGTTTGATAAAATGATAGAACTTCTTGTAGAAAAAGTGAAGACAGCGGAATCAACTAAATTGAAAATACAGATTTTGACACTTGCCCCTACTGACTGGTCACACAAAAGTTGTGTGTTTGGTGTTTCAGAATACATTGTCTCCAAGGCTTGCACATTCAGAAAGAGGTATTTTAGCTGTCATTCAGTTAAGTGCTATACGTGAAACGCGCTTGGGCGATCATGTCTCAAAAGAGACATGACTGACTGGGCAGAAGATTATCCTGCAGTAGGTTGCCATTGCCTTCTGCGGTAGACTGGTTGCCGATCAAGGCTATAGAACCCAATCTGTCCTGTTATTTAACCCATAACTGGAAGGAAGAGACGGATTAATAACTTTCCCAAGGGTATCTGTGCATAAGTGAATGCAAGGAATTCGACTGGAATTCTAACTCGGCAGCCCGATTTCTCATTCCGAGCCGATAGCCACTGTACCACAACACACATCAGAACCAAAAATGGGTTTTTGCCTGCTGATATTGCACAGCTAGTGGAAGCATTTTACTGTGATGAGTATACTTGACTGATACTAGGCAGGAAAAACTACATTAGTATTAAATGTAATATTTATGTAATATTTATATATAAATGTAATATTTATCAGCAGAAGAAACTCATCTTGTGCAATCTAAATGAGCTCTTCAGAGCATTCAAGGAACAGAACCTGATAGTGTCCTTAGAGTTTTTGAAATTTTGTAGTCTAAGGCTAAAATGGTGTGTCCTTGCTGGTAGTGCAGATTCACATGCTGTATGTGTATGCACTATCCACCAAAACATGAAATTGTTACTGGAATCACTAAATGTATCATATAACTATCTCTTGAAATATATATTGTCTGTAATCCCAGTAGCAGAGTGTATGTTTCATAGGTGCCAAGTTGTCCTAAATCATCAGGTCAGCTTGAAATTTTTTTTTTGACATCATCGAAGGATATACTGATAATGTTGAATCAATAGTTCTCCCAATGGACAACTGACCAATTGATTTTGGCAACACTGTCAAGCTTACATTGATTTTTTTTTTTTTTTTTTTTTTTCCTTTTGCAACTGAATAAATTACCACCTTATTCTTGGCTAAAGATCACAATTCAGGTACTTAAAGCAAAGAAAGGAGGAGATTAGTGACAGTGAAGATTTGTTCCTGGGGGATTTTGCTGAGAACTAGAAATTTGTAGTTCAAGATGAGATCCAGATTTTCATTGCAGTAACTCACAATATACTTAACCACTAGTGGTACTCTACTCTAAGCTTGGAAATGCAATGCCAAAATCAATGTTTCTGCATTGTGTCGAGTGACAATTCACGTAATGTAGCATTTGTTTAGATGGTACAGAAAAAGATTAAGGTAATTAAAGCTACCTTGCTGAATATAATAGTATTTTACTGATGGTTGTGCAATGCAAGAATTATAAGAACTTTGCCAATTTCTGCAACCATCAGAAAAATTTTGAACTCTATGCAAAATGGAATTTCTTTACAAGTTATTTTAAACAAATGTGGAATGGCATATGTAGGATAGTTAAAAGGAAAGTGTCAAAAGAAAGTCTCTGAAGACCAACTACCAAACAAATCCTTTCTACAGAATGTTTGAATATTGCAAATCTGCAGTTGAAGGTATCAAATTTATTCTGGTTAAAAAGGAGGAAGCAAGGAGTTTCACCATGAGATTCAAAAATATCTATAGTTCCAGGAACAAGAAGTTTTTGTCAATTTGTCAGAGATAAAATAGCCATGAATGTGGCAAAGATGAAAACTGACCTAATATGACTTCTCTATTGTTGCTTTTGTGTGAAAATTTTTATATATATATATATATATATATATATAAGAAAAAAAATAGGCAGTTTAGGCTTGGATTGAGGAATCTGAGTCTACTTTAAATTCTGTTTGAGTTTTAACACCCTTGGGAAAGGTATGAATCTACTCTCCCCACTCCCCTCAGCTATGGGTATAATTGCAGGACAGACTGGGTTCTTTATCTTTTCACTACAACCAATCTAGGAGCAGGAAACTATGAATTCAAACTAGATTGCACTATCCTAACAGTGTATACATGCAGATGGTTACCAAATTGTGAATCTAAATTCTCACTGAAACACCTATGAATTTGCCAGCATTTATTTGATGGAACTGGCTCAATTGACGAGGCAAATACTGCAACAGTTACAGGTTCTCGGATGCTCTGCTAGTTAAAAAGGTTCAAGTAATTGACCGTATACTTTCTTTTATATCCCCCCCTCCACTTATTGTTATAATGGTACTTTAGGACTAAACTTCACGTGATACCTAAAAGAGACTATTCAAGGATTAGAATTCTTTAATCTATAAAATGAAAAAAGAAATGGGTCTCTTGGAAATTCAATGGGTTCTACAGGTTTCTTGAGTCATAATATTAAACTGCATGTCTCCCAGTTTTTTATTTTAATAACTTAAAAAATAACTAGTATTTTGCACTTAATCACAGTTCAATTAAGAAAAATTATGATTAAACAACAAAATATTAATTAAATTAATAGGATGTGTAATAATAATAAATCCAATGTTTTTATCATTGGTTTCTTATATAAACAAACTGAATTACACAAATTTTTCCAAAAAACAAAAATAATCTCCCTTGAAACGGCTTTAGTTTGTTTTTTTTTTTTTAAATGGTATGCCTTTTTCAGGTTACAGAGTACAAGGTACTTTTGTTCCTGAGCTCTTCTATCATTCTTTAAGACTGTCTTATAGTCATTTAAGAACTCGGAACCCTCAGACCCATCCAGTTATTGTCTTATCAGCCTCCTACCAATTTTCGGAAAAGTGTTTGAGGCTATTATCAATGCTGAGATACTTCAACATATTACTGCCCATAAACTGTTCTCAGACACAGTATGGATTCTTTGCCAGATCCAATGCTGATATGTGAACAACCATCACGGGATACATATACCAGGCCCTCAGTAAGTCTGGCGAGGCTTGTGCTGGATATCTCCAAGGCTTTTGATTGGGTTTGGCATGCTGGCCTTCTGCTGGATGCTTGCTTGATCTGATCCAATGTTTCCTATCTAACCGCATAATGAATCTCGTCTTCAATGGGCATGCCTCCACATCCTACTGCATGAACGCTGGTGTCTCCCAGGGCTCTATCCTAGGTTCGACACTCTTCTTAATCTTCATAAGTAATCTCCCAGACATGATCAAATCCCAAGTAGGCATCTATGCAGATGACAACACCATTTACTCACGCATCAGTAAAATGGACAGACAAGGTGGTGGCTAGTTGTGCAGATCTTTTAGGTGATATCTTGTCACAAATGCCAAAAACTCACACAAAATGTCTGTGCTAGTGCTGTGCGTTGACAATTTCTTTCTTTTTTTATTTGTCAGTAGGTACTGCTCTACCAGAAAGTGCAATGGATATCAGCTCAGAATGAGAAATTGGAGAGCTGAGTTCAAATTCTAGTTAAATTTGTTGCATTCACTTATGCACAAATCCCCTTAGGAAAGGTATGAACCCATCTTCTCTTGTCAGCTATTGGTTAAATAGCAGGACAGATTGGGTTCTATAGCCTTGGTTGGCAACTAGTCTACCACAGAAAGAAATGGCAACCTACTGTGGGGAAAATCTTCAGCCTGGTCATTTGGACCACCTCTTTTAGAGGAATAAGGAGTTTGCATTGGGGGTAACACCTATCTGTTAAAAAGAAGGGGAAAACTTACAGAAGCATCACCCCCTCCCTCATTGATGACCTATGTTATCCTGGGAGTGATGGGGGCTTAAAGAGACTAAAGTGATGTGAGTGACTGGTGATTTTCCCCCCCCCTCTCCTCAATCCATTTTTTTGTCTGTGGCAGGGCTTGTTCATGGTGGGCAATTATAATTTCGGACTCCTCTCTAGACCTTCAGCTCTGTCTCGTTCCTGAAGCAGATTACATTGAAACCAAATGCACAGAAGGGAGAGGTGTTAGTGTTTTTTGGTAAATTTGATATGCAGTTGTTGCAGATTGCATGTGGCCTTTGCGATCTGATGTTCACCCTTGTACATGTTTCCCTGGATGGTTGTCTCTGGCTAATATAGTCAGTCAGGGATGTCATTTCATTTCTTTTTAATTAAGGTACATATGCTTTGTATTTGTTTCATCTTGACTTTCTTTGGAGATATATAATGAATGTAGAAATAAGCAGTTTAGGCTCAGATTGAGGCATCTGAGAGCTAAGTTTAAACTCCAGCGAGATCATTAGATTCACTTATGTGCTGATACCCTTGGTAAAAGTATGACTTCGTCTCTCCTCCCCACTCTCATTCTGCTATGTGTATTATAATTCTTCAATTCTTGATGGTAAAATCTAACTTTGCTTTTTCTCAAAGGTGCATCCGCATTTTCAGTTTGCAGGAACTGGGATAACACTGTAACAGTGGTCATGATTGCCATCATTAGAGCCCCCCCCACCATCATTGGATCTTTACTGATAGCCTGGAATGTTTCAGTTAAGTATACTGCGAGTCTCTCAATTGGGCTATGCACAATCTGAAGATCATTGTAGCATGATGGCTATCAAATTAAATTTAACTTTTAACTGAGTAGTATTTACCAATTTTTTTTATTTATTTAATTTTTTCCTGTTGGGGTGCTGCTCATTTGAAGCTGCTGATGCTCTGTCTCCTTTGCTTGGGATGTGCACAAAGCCATGAAGTGGGCCACATATTCACGATGAGGTGGTTGGTCCTCAGCAACATTCTTGTGCAGCCTTTGTTTTTCATCATTACTGCTGTCCCATCCTATCCCATGGTCATCAGTTTGGTTTTGGCATCACTTCCTGTTTGTTTTGTTTTGTGTGTTTTTTTTTTGTTTTTTTTTATATACACGTGTTATACACGAGGAATCAGCATCAATGTGAAGAATCCTTTCTTTAGCTGCATAATATCTGCTTCACCAGGGCTACGTATAATTTTGAATTAAGTTTTCCTTCCCTTTGTTTGCAATCTAGGGCTATATAACCCAGTCTATCCTGTTATTACCCATGTCTGGTATAGATATAGATATTCATAACTTTCCCAAGAGTTTCAGCACATAATTGAATGTAACTTAACTGGAATTTGAACTTGGCTCTCTGATTTCTTCAATCTAAGCTGCAATCTATAACTCCACCATGCTCCCTATCAACACAGTTTTTATTTGCAACTAAAATGAGTGCTTGGTTAAAATGATTCTGGATCAGTAATTTGGACATCAATAATTTAGATGTGATTTGTATTGGATATCGGCTCGGAATGAGAAATAGAGGCAAGTCTGAATTCTGGTTGTATTTGCTGCATTCACTTATGTGCAAATACTCCAGTGAAAGGTATGAATCTTTCTTCAGCTAAGGGTTTGAATAACAGGACAGATTGGGTTCTATAGCCTTGGTTGGCAATTGGTCTACCAGAGTGTGAGAAGTGAGAAGGCCATTGTGACTGCCATTAAAAGTGAAATTGATTATTCCAACTTCCATGTGTGCAGATGTACAATGAAGAAAAAAAATACTAAAAAGCTAAAATTCAAATTTATGAAATAAGTCCTGCATGAGTGAAAATTAAAGAGCAAGTCTGTGAGGTAAAAGGACAGAAGAAAACTTTGACCTGATGTCAAACAAACAAGAACAGGGGAAGGAAGAGGTCTATACTTGAAAGCAAGCACTTTAATCAATTTCAGTTCAAACTATAACATAAATTACCCACACAGAAAGAAATGATAACCTATTGCCAGAAAACTTTCTGTATAGTCAGTTGTGCCTCTTTCCAGACCTGATTGTCCATGCATGTATTCTGGTACTTAACTGAATTTGGACATGTACAACAAGGTGCTTGTGATTGGTTATGTTTATAAATTCGTCATTAAGTATATTCATGAAAGGATTCATTTACTTTTTTTTTTTTTTTTTTTTTCTTAGAGCTGTTCATGTCATCAGCCATATATCATGAACTGTATGCTACTGCTTTTTGTGGTAAAGGTAAGAGTTCTGGGACTCTAGCCATTCTCCAAAGACTATATAATGATTCACTTTGAGAGTGGAACTCTTCCCCCACCCCTCCAGGCCATTCAGTGAGTGGTTTTTAACAGCACCAACACTGCTTTGCCCTGCTAACTATTATGGCTGGAGAGTTTACCCACAGATGATGGGCCTATTTGACATTATGCCTATGGAATCATGCTTCCTGGACATGATGACTAACATTACGGATGCCCAAAGAACTACAAGGCTTATAGCAGAATTTAAAAAAAAAAAAAAGTAAATGCATGATCTTTTTAAAATCATGTCTAAATTTTAGAAAATGTTTCCTTTTTATATTCATATATAAAATAAGATTTCAAAATCAAATTTGTAACCAAAAATATAAATCTGGAATGGACAGTCAAAAATTCTATGAATTGTGAGCAATTCTAGATATCTTCTTCTGATTGTTCCACTTCATTTTAACTGAATGCTTGATTTGTTTGTTTGTTTTTATATATATATATATATATATATATATGGCTTATCAACTCTTTGCTAGTTATTTAAAGCCAGGAAATATCTTTCTGTAAACTTCTTATTTTTAAATACATAATAATGGTTTCGTGATACAAGTCTTATTAGTTAACCCATAGCTGGAAGAAAAGGTGGATTCATATTTTTCCTAAGAGTCTGCATATAAGTGAATGTGATGAACCCAATGGGAATTGGAACTCAGTTTTCTGATTAACAATTCCAATCCATTACACCACCTTCACATCCAAGCTTACAGTACCTGTATTCTCAATCTATCACTTACCTAGGTACTGATCAGGTCCAGTGTTACTTAATTTCAGTGATTGCACAAGAATTTGTTTTAACATAATATGGCTGTAAGCTTTGTGTTTTTTTTGTAAAGCAGGAACATTGGTAAGGGTTCTATTTAAAATATGGAGACTGAGGGTGGAGTTCTAAAAAGTTGGATTCATTTAATTTATGTAGGGATGTACTTGTTTTATTTAGCATAAATGTTACAGTACATAGTTTTCATCAAGAAAAAGGGAAGCCATCTACATTTTTCTCCCCACACCCAATAAGACTAAGGGGGTTGCAGCTCTTCTCCAGGTTAGTAAAAGATGTAGGTACATGCTGTGTTGATTTGCTCTTGGATGACTGAGCATGTTCTGGAAGAGGTTCAGTGGGTAGAAAAAATAGGGAGTGCTGTTGCTGTAGTCTTGTTTTTTATTTTTTTTTTTTTTTTTTTTTTTTTTTTTTTTTTTTTTTGTGTGTTTGTGTTAGTATGTGCTAGTGGTTCTTCAGTGGCAGTTTTAAGAATTTTTATCTGCAAAATTTTCGTTCTTGCTTGAAGTGTCTGTTCAGATTGAATCTGAACATTGCAAAATCATGGCTGCTATTCAAATTTTGTTGGGGCTAAATTTAAATTGGGTAAATTGGAATAATACGGTATTCTTTTCTCCCACGAAACATTGTAAAACAGTGATTTTAAGCTGGTGAAATTAAAGAGAAATAAAATCACAGGAAAGAGAACAGCAAATATTTTATTGCTCAGAATATGGTCAAATAACAAAGTTTATATATATATATATATATATATATATAATTTTTTTTTTTAAATATGTTGCTCCCTATTTATTTAATTTTATGAAAATTAAATAAATTCTCTGGTGTTAATCTTATTGTAAGTTAAAAGCAGAATTTATGCAGATTTTTGTAAGATAACTTCCGTTACTGAAAATCTAAGTTGTAAAATAAAAAAATGCAATAAAACTAAAAACATTATTTAATCAAAACTGCATGTATGAATAAGTTATATTAAGGACACTATTGTTTTTAAGAAAAATAAAATCTTTGATAAATTATTTTTATAAGAATTGTTCATTTTAAAAAAATTTAATTAAAATAAATTAGTTTAAAACCCCACTTCCACAGACTTTTAAAAAGAATTTGGAATTTTTAAAAATTTTATTTAAAAAAAAAAAAAAATATATATATATATATATATATATAAATGTACTGATTGTTGTATATACAGATGTTCAGACATTACCTTATCAGTGAAAAAGTACTATATAGTAAATTTACACCAAAGTATCTAAAATACAATTAAACATTAAATTATGGAGAAAATTTTCCTAAGTTTTCAGAATAGGCACATAGATTATATTCTTCACTTATAAATCTCCGCTGTAGAAAATCATTAAACTGCCATCTGTCCATTTGTGAACACCTTGAACAGCTACTGCCATGTTGAAAACATGCAATTCTGTCATTTTAAACTTAAAGTAAATATTTGTTTCAAAATATTTCCTGATTTCATAATACAGAAAAAAATTTCTTCCAAATTTCTTCAGCAAAAATTTGTGAAACTTGGACCTTCATGGCCCTCAAAAAAGAAAATATGGAGCAAACCTGGATAAACATGCCTGCAATAAGACTGGGTGGGGTCAAAATTATTTTTCTCGCACCCCCCAGCCCCATGACACTACCCTTTAACTTCACTTTTCAGTAATGTTTTTTATTAGAATTGTCACAAAACCTAAATATATGCAAATGAATTTAGACATTTTCTTTGTTCTTGAGAATTAACAAAAATAAAATTAGATTTATTCATGCTCCTTATTATATTAATGGAATGGTTGGCAAAATATTGCGGATTCCTTCATAAAATGGTAAAGAAGGATTTCCTTATAGTTGGTTCACATATTTCGATAATTTAGTTAATAAATTATTTAATGTTTATAAATTTATGAATAAAAAAATAAAATTCATATTTCTATAAATTGGTAAATTATAAATATTGCATTAGTTTTAATGCAATTGTATGTTTTTAGAATGTTGCAAACATCTAATTATTTTATAAATAAGCAATCTAATAAAGTCTTACATATTTTTGTTGAAAATTTGGAAGAACAATAACAGAAAAATTTACTTTCATATGGTTCTGTTACAATTTTACAAGGTAGTTAAGATAATCGCGGTGTCAAAGAAAAAAACATCTTTTCCTTTTTAGTATGAATCTGTCTACCAGCCTTTTTTTTTTTTTTTTTTTTTTTTTTGCTTGGTAGTAAACAAATGCTAAGGGGAGTTTATTACGCTCACTAAGCCACTGCCAAGGAACAAAAGTAGATAATTCATGTGTTGTGCTATTTATCACAAGAAAACATATCTCTTGGTGAAGAGTGGGCTGATCTTATTTTTCCACTAATAGTCCCCCTATGGCTGTCTTCAGGCAAATACACCAAAGTCTCACTATCAAAGCTCATTACAGAACTATAACCATAATCACCAGTTGTGCCACACATGATAGTGTAACACTGTTACACACTGGTCAGTGTGTGTAGGCAAATAAGTAGACTTGACCATTGCTACCTGTATACATTTCATGCCATTTTGTTGTCTCAACCATCCTGCCTTGTTGACAACTGGCATCATTGAACTTGTGGGGGTTTCTATACAACTCCAGAGCCTTTCCTTCATCCCAAAACAACTGGAAATCTCATTGGTGTGCCTCACTCTACCAGCCTTCCAGGGCTCAGTAAGGCCATAATATGTGATGTTTGATGTTGTGGTATTAGCATGAGTACACTGGGTTTCCAGTCAAATTCATTTCATTTGCTTACACTCAAATAATCTTGGGCAAAGTATTAATCCATCCCTTCTTCCTCCAGTTACTGGTTGAATAGCAGGACATATTAGGTTCTGTTGCCTTGGTTGGCAACCAGTCTACTGCAGAAAGTAATGGCAATCTACAGCAGGAAAAGTCAGTAATGTCTCAAGACACGATTGCTCAAGTGTGTATCATGTATGGCAATTAACCAAGTGACTTTTGGTTTCTGGTAGATGGAGCTTTTTGGTTGAAGTTAATAAAAGTTTTGTCTGTTTCTGAGATGTGATATTGTAACTATTGTCATTCTTCAGATTGTTGTCGTCATTTTGACCGTCACATTCACAACATTTTGACCATAGTCCTTGGCAGCCTTAGATTTCACTCGCCCAATCAACTCAGGTGATTAAAGTTTATTGCTTTACTCACCTGTGGCTGATTTAAAAAAAAAAAAAAAAAAATCACAAAACTTGTCACTTCAAATATAGAAAAAAAAAATCTGATTCTTTTACAACCCAAAAGTATGCCATTGAAGATTCACAAGTTACTTAGAATGACCTACAATGACATTATTGAACTCTTGGCTTTTATCGTCCTGGTCAGTGTAAACATTTAATTAACGCTTCCAGAATGAAGCCAAAATGCCTCTGTCACCCAGGTTAGACTCTCACAGATTTTTAAAAACTCACATGGAAAAATATTATCCTATATTTCCTCCTGGCTTACGAAAAGTAAAAACGAACATTTAAAAAAAAAAAAATACACATACTTCATTCAACCATGCACTCAAAAACAAATTATACAAGTAAGTTTTGTAGAAAATCATTGAGAAAATCAAATTTATTATTTTTGTATCATCTCTAAGATGGAGGCTGTAGTTAAAAAAAAACTACAAATTAAGGTACCTCCACTGAATTGCAAAAAAAAAAAAAACGAACAAAACAGAAAAAACAGCATATCATGATGCTTAATAAAAACAAAGTTTTATCATCAAAATGTTTGCTATTATCAAGAGGAAAGATCAAATTTTTAAATCCTTTCTAACACGACTATTAAGAAAATGGAGTCAGTCGAGTAAAATGGTTTTCGTGTGAGTAAATTTACCTTTGCTGGTTGAGTGATTTCTTTATCAAATATCAAAGGCTGGTCCTGGGTATTATGGTAAAGTACATCTGTCAGCAAGGCCTGATCGGGACATTGGAGCTTTTGAGATGCCTGAAACTTAGTTGCTGTTGTTACCAGGTTCACCTTGATCTAGGTCCTGGGTATAATGGTAAACGGCATGTGGCAGCAAAGCCTCTGATTTGGAGGTTGTTAGGAGCATGGAACCACCTCTCAATTGCTGTTGTTCCCAGGTCCACCCTGACCCGGAGTTGTAGTACCTGTTCTAGAATATATATACATTTCTGAAGGAAAAAAAATTATTACCGGCAATACATTTTTTTAATACAAAATTAGAAGACATCTTCAGTTTTCTAAAAAAAAAAAAAAAAAAAAAAAAAAAATTTTAAATTTTCATCAAAATCTGACTAAATTAACTTTTTCACTATAACCAAACATGAGAAAAAAAAAAATCTTAAAATCCTATCTTTTTGGCAAAAATAACCCACAGAGGTCGATATTGAGTTAAATAAAATTCAAAATCAAACTTACCTTGATCTGGTTTGGTAGCACCTGTTAGTCCTAGCTATGGATAAATAATGAACCTGCCAAACAAGGAAAAAAAAAACACACACACTATGAAAGTACAAAAATATTTGTATAGTAAAAATACCAGTAATACAATTCAGTATAGTACTATTGCCAAGACTACCTGTTTATAGTGTAATTGCCATAGAAGAAAAAACAATTACATTTGAAAATATTTATATTTTGGCATTAATAGCTTGTAGAGGCTGATATACTGCTAAAAAAACAATCAACCAAACTACCAATGTGAAAATTCTTTCATTACATACATCTGTATAATAGCCGACAATTTCTTAAATCGGACTGTATTCCAAAATGCTGTTTGTCTCGGTGTTCTTGACAAGCATCAAAGGAGAATCTGTTCTGACCTGGTAGCTTGACTCCAGCCACTTTCTCATCAGTGGAATGTGGCTTCCCTCTGTCTCTTCTACAAATATTTTCATGGCTTCTGCTCCGAAGAACTTAGGTCACTGGTACCCCCTCCATAAGAATTTACTTGGGCAACCAGACTGGCAACAAGGTCCCACTCATTTACAAATAGATCAACCAAATGCAGGCAACAATTCTATTCCAGCAGCTTCTTTTCTCGCTCTTCCCACTTGTGGAACTCCCTTCAGTATACTTTATTTCCTAATGGCTACAGCCTCCAAGAATTTAAATGCAAAGTCAATTCCCATCTCTTATCCACTTAACTCCAGCCCTTTCCACATCACCCTGTGCATTTTGTTATTTTCCTTTCTCTCTACCTTCGTAACCATCTTCGCTCCTGTGTTCATATCCTTCTCTTGCCTTCCCCCACACCCCATAGCTGGTTTGTTTTTGTCTTCACTCTTTTCCTGTCTAAAACTTTAACTCTTTTATGTAGC
>JBBBDQ010000897.1:3670000-3682500 GCA_037127315.1 Ascarosepion bandense | reverse complement strand
TCACTTTTATGGTCCCAATCTTTTACGCTTTTCACCATTACAGTCATGTTTACAACAAAAATTTATATTGAATTTGTTATAGGCTCTTGATTGGATTTTCTATTTCTGATGTTTGTGAGATGGACACTAACAATAATACTAATAGTAGGATTGATATTACATAAAACTTAATTTCATTGTTATTTTCCTTTTTGTTTTAACAAAATTTTCCTGTTTTATTTTGGAAAGCCTATTTTTTTTATGCCAGTGTACCTCCAGATTTCAGTGTTGGATTTCATTTGCTACAATCCTCTCTTGATAGCTAAATGTTTGTACTTTATATATATATATATATTATAAGAAAAAAAACACCAACACAATGACTAAAAACTGGGAAGAAACTGAGATCATTGGAATCACAAGGGGCAGGGAGACATGTAACCTGAAAGCATAAAAATTTGTTCAAAAAGTTAGAGGCTTAAAAGAAACCTTGAAAGCAAGGCAGAAATTCAATTGTTGCGATCCAGTTACTAACATTGGCAAACTTATCCCTCTTAATCCTGACCATTTGCTTTTGATTAAGCTTGAATAGACAGGATGTCCAAAAATATGTACCCACTTTAACAGCAGCTCTGGTTGTAAAGCAGTCACATCCTGTGTCATAAAACGATGATTATTGTGTATGTATGTATATATAAAAAATGTTTTTTATTTCTCCATTTCCAAAGTGATAGGTGGAGACCCAATATTTGTCGCAATTCTAAATTTCTAAAAAATTTTTTTTTTTTGTTTAGCTTAATATATTTTTAGTATATATATTTTTTTTTTCTTTAAATTTTAGTTGTTTATGCATTATTTTTAATACTCATATTTGAGTAAATGCTTTTTTATTTGTTATATACACTATAGGCAAATAGTGGCTGGTTGGACCAGCAGATGATCAAAAAAGTGCTCAATGCACAACCAATACAAATGAACTGAATATGCAGATCTATATATATATATATATATATATATATATATATATTGTTTGTCTCTTAGTCTTGCATAGTTGAGACATGTCAGATCTAATATTGATTTTTTTTTTTTTTTTTTTTTTTTTTTTTTTTTTTTTTCCCTAGGAGACGCAGGTTTGAATCCTGCTGGAGGATGTGTATTTTCCTAACCTGACTTCTTGGTTATTCAGGCCAGCAGATGTAAATAAATATATTATTTAATTAGCGTGGTGGGGGGTGAAGAAAAAAGCATCGACTCAAATATGAGTATCCATAAAAAAATAATGTATAAACAAATTAAAAATGTCTGTTTGTAATGGATAATATTTAAATTTTTTGTCTCTTTAAAAATATCCAGCTCTTAAATTCTGTCATGCTTTGGTATTTACACCTAGTTTAGTAGGGAGAAATAACTTCATGCCTTTTTTGAAATACAGAGTGAATGTAAGTTGTTTGAATTTATGTTCAGTTGCTTTGTTGATTCTGTTCTCCACACTGTTGAATTGTTTAACCCGCTATACCATTCTCAACCTGTTATCTACAAACTAAACTCTTGCTTTATAAAGAATTATTGTTCTGAAATGATTTTGGATGTCTGTGATACAGGCATCACGTAAACTTTCTAATTGGGATGTGATCTCCTTTAATGACATGTGGCTATAAAGCTGATGCTTGTTTGCTTTTCATCTTAAGGCTGATGAAACATTTGGGCCATGGCAGAAAATTGGTCGATAAAGCTGCAGAGGCGGTGATGGGCGGGGGGGGGGCATGATAGGTGAAACTCTTCTCGGAGGTCACCAGCACTTTTTCTGTGGGGAAAGGCTTCAGTGTTGCAAGCCAATTGCTGTTCTTATGTCAGTTGTTCAGATTAGCTCCATTTTTTTTTTTTGGTTCCATCAGTTTAGACCTTTACTGCTAGGATTTACCTTGGTACATTCACAAAGTCAGATCACCCTCATCTTCTCTGAAAGACAGTTCTCACTTTTTTAAATTCTCTTTGAATAACTGTGACTTTGTAGAATAAACTCCTGTGTGGATGCTGACCTGAACACAACAATTTTAACCTATTCTAGTCAAAGGTCAATCTTGATATTTTTCACTTTCAACCTATTTTTTTTCTATCAAACATCTTGTGTAACAGTAACCTTCCTAAGTCTTGTATTTGAAGGTTTACTATCTTAAAAAAAATTTTTTTTTCTCCTTGTTTGCGTAAAAGCAATTCAGATAGAATCAGCATTTTGGGACCAAATGATGATCTTGAAGCAACTTTACTTGCTAAATGTAACCATAAGTTCTATGCTAACAGTTTCTTCTCTCTGACTTGCTTCCAGTCAGCTTTGCATATTCCAGGAGAAGTACACAGTAAAACATTTCATGGACTATGCCAAATTTGCTTTAAGGTAAATAGTCTTAAGAATCTTTTCAAAACATGAATGTAAAAACCATTTTAGCTGATACCCTTGTGCAAATTAATTGAAACCACTTTTTTTTCTTTTCTTTTTTCTTACAGTCAGTTTCAGATCCACTGGATTGACAGGGTGTAACTGAATTTTTTTTTTTTCTCAAATTAGGTCATTTAGTATGCAATAATATGAATCTGCTTTTGGAATACATGGTGAGATTTGTTTGGCCTTGAAAAATATTGCATCATCTGTGATTGCATCAGATTTTTATCAAGACCAGACACTCAACTGTCGATTAGTTGTTCTACAACCATTGTTTGCAGTGAATGTTAATCCAAAGAAGCATACGAAAATTGTAATGTTGCACAAACACACTTACAAGCCTTACAGAGAGGTTGCGGATATTGTTGGTGTCAGCCTTTCAACTGTCAGTCATGTCATCAAAGTAAAGAAACAAGCTAGATTCATCAGTCCGAATGTAAAAGAAATTGTGGTTGGAAGAGAAAAAAAAAAACATGCCAAGATATGACATATACGTCATCAGGGAAAGTGTGAAAGATCCTAGGATGACATTCATTTTGTTTCAGTTAATTTGCTCAAGCGTGTATGATATCCTACTATTTCTTAAAGAAATCCAACTGCATTCCAAAATATAACCAACAAAATTACAACATAAAACACAAAATGAACAGCAATACATTTTATAGTAAAATTACCAACAGTCGTATTTGTAACTGAAGGCAGACAACTGCATTGAAAATATATTCAATTAAAGCTCTAAAATGTTCAAAATATTTAGATTTCAGCATTACATAACCCCTGAAGTTTAATATGCAACTAAACAAAACCAATTAACATGAAAGGACTTTTTCATAACATTAATCCATATAATATCCTACAATTTCTTTAAAGAAATCAAACTGTATTTCAAAATATCACTTCAGTAAAACTACAAAATAAACACACATTAATGCTTCTAGTAATTTGGTTCACACAAACATGTATATACAAAAAAAGCTGAGTATGATCTTCCATGTATTCAATTGTGAAAGCAAAATGACATATTTTATTACTTCCAAGAAAATTAATTTTCAGCATTAAATGACCCATAAGGAGTTGCAATGCTGCTAAACAGATAAATCAGCCAATCAACATGGGGTTTGATTTAGTGGTGGGATTTAGGGTGATCCCATGGTTTGCCTAAACTGTTCATCATCCTGGATATGCTGATAAACTGCATCTGGCAGTAATACCTCTAATTGGGAGATTGGAGGTTTTGATGGCCATGGAACCACCTCTTAATTGCTATTGTTCCCAGGTTCACCCCTGTTAGTCTCAGCTATGGACAAATAGTGACCTTCCTCCACTAAAATATCACTTGTAATTTGGAAGAATTATTTTATTATTTAATACAAAATTGACATCTCCATTCTATATCAGCATAATTTTATGTTAATACTAATTTACTAATGTTGTCAAGGGGAAATATATGAAATAAAGTTCATTAGGCCACACACACATTTTTAATATGAGACATGTACCTACTACTGAGGATCTTGCATTAAGACATAATTGAAACCCTTGAACAGGATAAAAGGGAAGTGTGTGTGTGTGGTAGAATTGCTGACTGTTGTCAATTCTGGCAAGGAGCAATTGGATGTCTAACTGTACTGATGAGCAGTGAAACAAGACTGTGTGTGTGTGTGTGTGTGTGTGTAGATAAATTAATTTCAAAATTAAAATTAATATAAGATCAGGTTTTGAGATCTTACCTATTTGCTCTCTCTCTTTTTTTTTTTTTTTTTTTTTTTTATATAAATATATATGCACAAACAAACTTTGTTGCCCCATGTTCATGAGTTTACCTGTGCAACTAGATTGGAAATTAGGTCTTACCCTTTTACCATGAAACTGCCAATTTTATTTTAGCAGTTTCTTTCCTCGCAATTCCTACCTGTAGAACTCCCTTCCACATGCTTGCTTTTCTGATAGCTACAATCCTCAAAAGTTTAATGCAACATGAATTACCACCTATCTCTGTTACCCACCACCTCTACCTTATTCTTTCTGCATCATCACCTACTGTTTTTTCTTTTTTCTCTGTCTGCTCTCATTGTAACACTTTGCACACCACTGGCAATACTGCCTTGCTTTGAGGTTAATCAAGTATATATATATATATATATATATATATATTTTTTTTTTTATTTATTTATTTTTTTTTTTTTTTTCACGATCAACATAATTATTAAAAAAAAAAGCACTGTTAAAGAGCAAACAACCAGTAAGAGCTTTTGTAATTGGTAGTAAAGTTTAATCACTGCTAATAAAGAGCATGAAATGAGCTGATGTTGACTCTCTTTCTCTTCAGGAGCATGACTAGGGGAAATGTATAATCATGGTCTTTGAGAAGATTATTAGGCTCTCAGTAAAAAGAGGTTTATCAGTTGCTTCTGTTTTCTTTTATTTTAATTCTACATCAGCCTACACTGTGAAACTTTATTTCTTTATTTTATTTCTTTATTTCTATTTTTTTTTTTTCAAACCTCAATAGGAGTAGATATGTTCATCTTTCATCCGGTTCACACCTCTTAGTCTTTTGAACAGGAGTAGAAGTTTCTCTTGTTTTCTGTTTAGAAGGAACTGTAAACTAGTCTGCTTCAACTCTATTTCTGCCTATTTTCTGAAACTTTATTTAATATGTATTTATTTTTTCTCAGTAGTTGATATCTTCGCCTATTATTTGGTTCAAACTCCTCCTTGGGCTTTTGAATGAGAATAGAGGTTTATCTCTTGTTTCTTGATTGTGTTTCTGGTTCATTCTAGTCTTTTCATTCTCTTTTATTCCTAGTTACTCCTTGCATCTCGGTGTCATTATAGCCTTGCTTTGGGTGAACTGTTCAAAGATTTTCACCTTGTTGGGATGGAAGGTGTTGATCAACAACCCACTTCAAAAATTTTCACACTTCTCTCTTGTCTGGTTTCCACATCTCTCCAGTTTTTTGGACAGGATTAGAGGTTTATCTCTTGTTTCCAGTTCCTTCTAAGTCTTTTCATTCTCTCTCACTCCAAGTAGCCCATTGTCTTAGTGGCTGGGGTGAATTGATTAAAGAAAAAAAAAAGTTTGTATGCAGATGTGCTCTCTTTATTAAATCCTCTACTGTTGGTGAGAATCTTTCTCTCTTTTTTTTTTTTTTTTTTTTTTTTTTTTTTTTTTTTTCCTAAAACTAAATCCAACAATGAAGTTTCAATTAGGGGACAGAATTAGGGTAGCTCAAAATATTTTCCCTACTATTGATCTTTGGCTAAGATCTATCACTTGTTTGCCTCTTCCACCCCTCATCTCAACAAGGTTACACATTATGTAGAATTGGCTTGGTCTGTCTGTCAGGTATATTTACCCAGCCTCCCCACCAAGGCTAAATATGACACAAGGTCATTTTAATGTGGAGAGTTCATATGGGACAAGCCAAAAAATGCTTTTCAGCCAGCCCCACTGATCACTAATGCTGGCATCAGTATAATGTAATGAGAAAGTGTGGCTGCAGGGTTGGAATTCTCAGGACTGAGCAATTTCTCTCGTTTATAATGAGAAACATATAGCACAGGGGGTGTTAACCATGCCTCTGTAAACCCTCATTGGCTAATAGTTAACTCCCTTGCCTGTCAGAAGAGATTTTATGCTATTATATTTGTAGGATTGATCGCAGAGCACCGTTCTTGAGATTACTCAAGGTATAAATATTAAATGAAAAATATAATAGTGTAAGTTTATATTTTTCATTTTAAGTTCGAATATAGTTTTAAAGAAAAAAAGTATTTATTTAAAGTGGCTGTAATGTCAGTGCAGTTCATATGTTAAGTTGGTAACCTTACCTTTTTTAACACGGAAAGGAAACTACAAAACCTCCTACAGAAGGTATCTGAAGAGTGACAAGAAAGGACTACAAATAAACAGCAAGAAAACCGAATACATGATCATCAGTAAAAAGAGCAGCCCAAAATGCCAAATACAGGTGGGGATACTAAAATCAAGCAGGTACAAAAATTTAAATACCTGAGAAGTGTTCTAACAAGACTGAATGTGTAACACAGGCATCTGAAGGCAAATTGGCATGGCGAAAGAAGCATTCCGGTAGTTGAGTAAAGTATTAAGAAACAGGACAATTTCACTAGAAACAAGAGAGTACTGGATTGCTATGTGATGTCGGTTCTTCAATATGGCAGTGAATGTGGGACTATATAATCAAAGATGAAAGAAAAATTTGAAGTAACTGAAATGTGGTTCTACAGAAGGATGCTGCGAATATCATGGATCGAGCAATGAGGTTTTGGAAAGGATGGAACGAAAAGGGAATTAATACTGAGTATCAGGAAGAGACAACTAAAGTTCCTGGGACATGCAATGAGGAAGGAGGGCTAGGAGAACCTGAAATTGACAGGGGAAAGCAGCGGATAACATATTTGAAGGACCTGATCAGGTGGATGACTTAACGAGGGTTGCATGGTGTAACAGGAGAAAGCGTGCTAAGAGGCACCAGGGATAGAGATAGTGGAAAGCCATGATCGCCTATGTACTGAAAGGACAGGGCACATAGAAGATGAAATCCCATTTGAATTTAATAGCTACTTATTGGATAGTTGCATGACAAAATCATGTTGTTCATAAATCAAAAGTATACTTTCAACTTTAAAATGCTCTCATGTGACCAGCAATGTATTAATATATATTGAAAGTAAATAAAAAGTTTAAACCTATCTATTAACTCTTGTTTGTAATATAACAGGTTAGTTTCTTTTTTAATTGCAAAGAAAATGGTTAGTTACAAGAATACACTTTTTGTTTATAAAGGATGTGGCAGAAATACTTCCCACTTAACAGTAAGACATTAGTGGCAATAGTGTTTTCATCTAGCTAATATCTTGTTACTGTGTGGGGAGGTACTTTTGTATTAGGCGGGTTCTCAAATGATTTTAATGTTAATTTTTTTGTCATTAAATACTTTTAATGACAAAAAATTAGCACTAACATTTCTTTGGTGGGTACTGTGAACTCTCAAGGGGCCAGTTAATATTCAAGGGAGTTGTAAGTGGGCTGCTATAATTTTAACATGATTTAAGCTTTTGAATCTTGCTTGGAATAAGTTAGAACATTCACCTTTTCAACTATAGTTTGGTCCTTTCCTGTTTTGGGGAAGGATAATAAAATAATCTGGAACATTGTGCAAACTGCTGGCTGCTTATTGATAGAAAATGAATTCTGTAAAGACACAAAAACAGAAAGGTCTGTAAGACAGATGTCTTCTCATTTATTCTCACTTTACAGAGATGATTCTGAGAGAATTAGAATTCCTGCCAGGAATCATTATTGTATTGATGGCCACAATCTTAACAGATATGAAGATGGCACTGTGTTGATAGTATACATAGAAAGGAAACTACAGAAATTTCTATAAAATGTAGTAAAGGAAAGTAGGAAGAAAGGACTAAACATCAATGGTAAGACAGAATGTATAATTGTCAGTAAAAAGAATTTAACATGCAAATTAAAAATTGGTGATACCAAAATCAAGCTAACATTTAAATAGGTACCTCCACTCATTTTTGATAACTAACTTTTAAATTGAATTTGTAAAAATAAAAAAAAATTTTCTTGAAACTTTTATTTTAGTGAATTTAATCATTTAGCTTTAAATTAAAACTATTTCCAGTAAGCTAAAATACTGTGGAGTTTTTAAAAAGAAAAAAAAAAACACTATATATATATATATATATATATATATATATAGTCATCTGCAGACAGATCTGTTTCGCTGTACCACAGCTCATCAGTACAGTTAGACTTAATTTTCGCAAGATTTTTAAAACCGAGAATTAACTTTTGTTTACAAAACTGTCGCTTGCTTATTAAAAAAAAAATTTTTTTTTAATAAGCAATCGACAGTTTTGTAAACAAGTTAATTCTTGATTTTTAAAAATCTTGCGAAAATTAATTATACATCTGTGATACATTATTTTTGGAAAATTTAGTCAATTTAATGGGTAATTAATCTGATTCACACAAGTGTTACTTAATTATTGCACGAAACTATTTCTTAAACACAATTCAATTTTCTGACATTTCCACCATATGTGTTGAGATTTATGGATGCCAGATAAGATAAATGTGTATGGTAATCACAAGTGACATAATTGCCCAAATCTTTGGTGGGTAAGTGGAGAAAGTTTGCACATAGAAATTACCATACAAAAAAAAAAAAAATTATTTTAAATAGGGAGGAACAATGATTTGTATTAAACTTTTTAATTTTCAATTAGTAAATGTGATTTTCACTTAATAATTTATAAACTTACCCCAACAAATATTTGAAGTATTTTAAAATATATCAAACTTTATAAACTATAATAATAAAAACAAAAAAAATGAAAACAATTCTCTTAAAATTTCATGAATCGAAAAAATTTTTTCTTCAGACTATAATGTCCCTAATTTATATTTATTCAGGCAATTAAAAGCTTATCAAATTAAATAATGTCATAGTTTATATTGCATTTTTTTTATTTCACTATTAGCAGATTTTCAAGAAGGACAGGCATTATTTTTCAAAAAAATAATAGATGATTTATATTCCCTAATGAATCCTGCATTTAACTAATAAAACTGACTTGCACAACTAAACTTAATCTAAAATTTCATTAATTTACGTGGAGGGTGGGTAACAGATGTAGAAAAAAAAAATTTATTTTTACCAAGATTTTTAAATTTCAAAAATCATTTTATAATTCATTTTTTGAATAAGTTCTGAAAGTTTCATTAAAATCTGATAATTATTTGATTTTTGCAGGTATGTCCAAATTAATGTTTGTCACTGAAAAATACCTTGAGTTATGTAATACTACGTTTTCCATGATAAACTCTCGTAACGGTTTGATTACCTGCTAACTAAAATCAAAATGAGATTTTTTTAATCAAGATTTTGAACATGTTAGAAGGGATTAAAAAAGTTTTTTGAATAATTAAAAAAAAATACTTTGATCTTTCCTCTTAATAATAATATAAACATTTTGATGGAAAAAGTTGTTTAATTTTGGAGCTTTTTTTTTTTTTTTTTTTTTTCAGTGGAGTGCCATACATGATACACGCTTGGGCGATCATGTCTCTAAAGAGACATGACTGACTGGGCAGTAGGTTGCCATTGCTTTCTGCGGTAGACTGGTTGCCGACCAAGGCTATAGAACCCAATCTGTGTTATTTAACCCATAACTGGAAGGAATATATGGATTAATACCTTTCTCAAGGGTATTTGTGCATAAGTGAATGCAATGAATTCAGCTGGAATTCGAACTCGACTCCCCGATTTCTCGTTCTGAGCTGATATCCAATGCACCACAATGCACATCCATTAGTGGAGGTATCTACATTTAAATATCTAGGAAATGTTTTAACAGAAAACATAACCTGAGGACACATTGGGATAGCGAATGGTGCTTTGTGAAAACACAAGCAAAGTATTAAGAACTAGGAACAATCTCATTAAAAACAAGCGTACTTAACTATTAGATAATATTGGTCCTCCTATATCTTCTCACAGATGAAGAAGGCTCTAGATAACAGAAATTTGGTTCTTAAGAAGGCTTCTGAGAATACCATGGACTGAACATGTGAGCAATGGCAAAGTTTTTGAGAAGCGTGTAAATTTTAACAATGATGGTCCATATTAAAGGACATGTCAATTCCTTATGGGTCATTTAATGCTGAGTTTTTTCTTGTGATCTTTTAGTAAAAATTTTTAACCCTCTAATAAGGTAGATGTCACAGATTTCATCAGTTGTTTCCCAGTCAATAAACCTGACACAATCAGTATACAACCAGCTTATATATCACATTGAAACACTGGTTTTTGTAAAACTACTGAAGTTAAGCAATGTTGAACCTGGTCAGTATTGAGATGGGTGGCCACTTAGGAATATGCTAAAATATCATTGGGGTGGGGAGCATTTTATTATATATATATATAGCAGCAGATAATTCTCTAAACAGTATATTTTGGCTCTAATTTTAGATGAAACTGAAGACAAAAATTGTCCATCGTTTATATATTTTTTATGCTGGTCCTTATATATATATATATATATATATATATATATATATATATATAATGGTTGTTACAATGGTTTATAAATTCATAGTATCACTACACAAAAATTTGTGCGCTTCTCACTTCTCATCTGGTGATAAGTTGAAGTGAAAATTAAATGGTGAAAACTGTTTATTTATGGTGATATGATGTTTAAGTGAATGTGGGGTGGGAGCTTATTCTGATTTACCATATTGTAGCCTTAGAGATATAGCTTTGGGTGAGGAGAGGTAGCTTAGTTTAAGATGGTTCCTTGTTTGTCTGGGTAGTTCTTATATTGGGATTCATAGTTCTCCCCCCCCCCCCCCGGGGGAAGGGTAGACATATTTTTATTTTACTGCTATCTAAGTGTGATGGGAGTGGCGATGCTGTTAATGAGAAAGATGTAAGTAAATGTGGGGTGGAAGTTTAGAATGATCTAGTCGTCCGTTTGGTTCTAGAGATGCTGCTTTGGGTTAGGAGAATGGTGTAGGGTAGCTTAGTTTTGGACAGGTCACTTTTTCATTTAGGTAATTTTTATATTGGGATGTATGGTTTTTTTAAGGCAGTGTCAATAGTTTTTATTTTACTACTATTTATAGGTGGATGGAATTGCTGGTAATGTTGTGTGGGATTTATTTTCTTTTATTTATGTTTTTTATTTAGAGGATTGTGTATTTATTGCATTTTGGGGATTTTTTTTTTTTTTTTTTTTTTTTTTTTTTTTTTTTTTTTTTTTTTAAATGAGAAATATTTGCGATGTTTACATAATATTGCTAATTCATCTCTACGGTTCAATAGTTCACTGTTGTTGGGGTATTTTAGAATATGTAGCTTTTCACTTAAACATAAAGAGCAGATGTCGTTAAGCGAGTTGCAGGTTCTAGTTTTTTTTCTAAGATTTTCTATTTTACTTTGGGTTTCTGTTTTGTGTCCTTTAATTTCCAAAAATATGCAGAAAGGGATGTTTTGGTTTTGGTATAAGTTGTTTTTGAATGAAGTTAAGTTACCAGCGCTGCTTAAGTGTTCTTAGTAGATCCGATATACACTTTATTCATAGTGGGACTTTCAATTGATGTTATGTTGCCTTGATAGATTGAGTTTATTTTACTTTTATTCTATAGTGGGCAATTGTTGGGGTTTCTACAATTATATAGGTTTTTATTGTTGTCATCTTTATTATTTTGGTAGTTAATTTTATTTTGATCTACATGTTGATTTAGGATATATTTGTTATGGTTTATATTTTTCTAGGTTTCTAACAACCTAGAATTACATTTCTGTTGCTTCTGCTCTGACCAGCTTATCTCCCTAATTTCTCCTCTACACGAATTTACTCAATCTAATGGACTGGCAACTAGGTCCCACCCGTTTAGTCAGAGCAGTCAAATGTGACCACCACTTCTATCAGTTGCTTTTCTTGCACTGTGGAACTTGCTTCCCTGATGGCTACAATCTCCAGGAGTTTAAGTGCAACATCAATTCCTGTCTTCAGTATTCCCATCTTTTTCTTATCCTTTCTCCAACACCCACTGTATCTTGTTCCTCTTTGTTGTTCTCTCATGTAACCCCTGCACACCAGTGGTAGTGCTGCCTTGATTGGGGTGAAATGATTTAAAAAATATATATATATATATATATATATATGATTTATTCTTTTTCTGTGCTTTGTCCCTTCAGAACATTGGTGATCATAGCTCCCCACAGTTTCTTGTTTTTTCAGTCTGTTAATAAGTCTTGTTTTGCAATATCTCTCAACATGAACTTGTATCCTTTAAATAAACTCAAAATTAAATGGTATATTTTGTATAGGAGCAAATGAAAGGGACTTGTTTTGGGCAATGTCAGTTATCCATGCTAGTGAAATAATAGTAAAAATGATTTGTTTGAAAATTGTAATGTTATTGCTTTTATGCTAAAAGAAATTCAACTTTCACATTGTGACATGAGTATTAAAATTTCTTTTCTCTAATAAAATAATTAAGTTTTAAATCTTAAAATTCTGT
>JBBBDQ010000897.1:3637500-3665000 GCA_037127315.1 Ascarosepion bandense | reverse complement strand
ACCCTCTCTCTCTCTCTCTAACCGTACTGATGAGCTGTGATACAGCGAAACAGATCTCTGCGGATGACACACACACACACACACACACACACATATATATATATATATAAGAGAGAAGTTGTGAACATTTTGTTTAATGTGTAGATTTATTAATAATTTTTTGTATAATACATTAAATGTCTATAACTGTCATAAAGACTAATGGATCTCAATATGTAAAGTCAGAAATTTATTTGCCTGAAGAGTCAACTTTGGACTCTAAACACGTTGAGCGACCCAAATACCTTTATGAACACTATAGATAATAAATCTACACTTTAAGCAAAGCTTCATGGCTTCTCACTCTTCTCCAAATTTCTCTAGTTGGAACAACCCCTATTTCTGTTTACACACACACACACATGCAAGAAGGCAGCCTGTTTTTTTTTTTTTTTTTAAGTTAGTAGCCATAGCTGTACAATATGTATTATGATAGTGGTGCCAGAATTCATTTAATACTACAATTTATTAAAATGATTTTTTTTTTTTTTTTTTTTTTCCTCTCTTTCTTGTGGTTAAAGAGAAGTGTAAATGCCAGTGACAAACAGCTTAAACATTTGAAGGATATGTTTATTGATCAGTTTATATAATCAATAAATCATTTTGTGACCATATTTTGTTTTTCGTTACTGTATACGTGCTTTTGCACCCCCTCCCCATTCTGTGTAAGGCTAGGATAGGGTATGGAGCCTTGAATGATAATCAAATATTATCTGACTCTAAATGAATTCACTTTCTAGTTTGACTTCATCCTGTTTGTGCATCTGGATTAAACAAACTCAGCTCCACCCTACAGACTTCCCTCCCTACCACCTTTACTGCTTTGTTTGGTTAAAAATCTGTTTGTGACTTGGGTATATTAAAACAGTATCCCAAAGAAATGTTTGTTTTTTTTTTTTTTTTTTCCCTAATAAATCCCAACTTTGTGTTTCGTCAATTTGATGCTTTTATAGAAAGATGTTTTTATATAAAATAAAAAATGTTTGAATTCCTGATAGAGCAGGTTATGCCAAGTGTTATAGTTGAAGGCTGTTTCATAATCAGTTTACAAAAAAAAAACAAAAAAAAAAATTATACTTTTTGTTTATTTCATTGATTTTTTTTTTTTTTTTTTTTTTTTTTTTTTCCCCCCTGTCTCTTATAATAAAGAGGTGTGTGTGTATGTGTGTGTATATATATATATATATATATATATATATATATATTCCCTCCCTGTGATGCTCATGGAGAGAAACAGTAGTGAGGCAGTGTTGGCTCAGTTCATCTTTTTTTTTTTTTTTTTTTTTTTTTTTTTTTTTTTTTTACTACCAGTTATGAAAGCTCTTGCCACATGTTTGCTCTTTACCAGTGCCCTTTCTTTTCTTCTTTGTTTTTTTGTTTTTTTTTTATGTTCCCACGGGTTAGAATATGTCACATTTATTGACAAATCCAATATGCTTACATTTTTTATGAGAGCACACTTCAAAATATCTCTTGAAATAAAGTTTTAAATTACTTAAACCATGTCAGTTTTGCATCCCTAAGATACTTGATGCCTTTTTATTACCATAAAGGCAAAAATGCCTCACAAGCAAAGAAAATGTTTTAGGTGACAGCAAACCATTTCCGTTCAGTTCTAAGTCAAGTTGGTCATTGTGGCTTTATTGATGAATGCTCTTGCAAATTCTGCCACTACAGATAATTCCAAATCAAGACATGGATTGGGAATAATCTACATAACACAATGCAGGGATTGGAAGGAACACAATGCAGGGATTGGAAGGAACACAATGCAGGGATTGGAAGGAACACAATGCAGGGATTGGAAGGAACACAATGCAGGGATTGGAAGGAACACAATGCAGGGATTGGAAGGAACACAATGCAGGGATTGGAAGGAACACAATGCAGGGATTGGAAGGAACACAATGCAGGGATTGGAAGGAACACAATGCAGGGATTGGAAGGAACACAATGCAGGGATTGGAAGGAACACAATGCAGGGATTGGAAGGAACACAATGCAGGGATTGGAAGGAACACAATGCAGGGATTGGAAGGAACACAATGCAGGGATTGGAAGGAACACAATGCAGGGATTGGAAGGAACACAATGCAGGGATTGGAAGGAACACAATGCAGGGATATTTGTGTTTTGCTGTATATGCTTTTTGAAGTAAATTGTGATGGGTGATGAGAAATGTATCAGTCTGGAGGTAAGTGACATGAGCCAACTTTAGCCACCCCAAAAGCAGGTTTTCATAAAGTTGTGCTGTGCACCTAGGGGGTTGGAAAGGAATCCTTGTACTATGAGCTTCTGCCAAGTGATTAGTCAATTGATTCTGAAATGTACTGATCACAGCTTGGATGAATTAAACGGAGCAATTTAAAAAAAAGAAAAATGCCCAAAATAGGTGAAGAGAAATGGTGTTTATCAGGATAATGCTAGATCTCATGTTTGATCTGCCATATTCATCAGGTATTTACTTTTTGGATTTTCATATATTCAAGTCCTTGCAAAATAATCTCAATTCTAAAAATTTTACTTTGGATGACATTATAAACCTTAATGAGCTCTTTGCCAAGAAACCACTAAAATTCTGGGAAAACAGAATCTTTATGGAGAAAGGTTGTGTAACAAAAGTGTTCATATTTAGTTGAATAAATATTTGATGGCACAATTTTGTTTTGCGTTCTAATTTCCCTTAAAACTTGTCATGCACACTGTAGACAACCCAATATTTCCCATGATTGCAAGATCGCTGCAATACTTTGCATGTGGATGTCAGTACACAGTGTGCACAAATATTTAACAGAATGACATTTGTTTGGCTTGATTTGAACGTACCACATCACTTAATAACTATACACACTTAAAAACTGAAACTTTAAAAAATTAAAAATGTTTTAAATGCTGTATAGACTTTTTACTTAAGTTTCTTGTGTAAACATTTTCATATAACAGGAAATAAACTAGATTCAGAGATTTTTTTTTTTTTTTTTTTTTTTTTTTAATGACTTCACCTCAGAACAGGTGAAGAGGCTCATCCCTTGTTTTTCCTGTTTTGGATGTGGTTTCCGGCTTTCTCTTTTCCATTCTTTTTACCCTTACGTAGCCCCCTGCGCATCAGTAACGTTATCGCGTTGCTTGGGGTGATATGATTTTAAAAAAAAAACAAAAAAATGATTGCATTGTTCTGCTTACTGGTATTATCACATGGACTGCTTGGTGTATTTACTCTAAATGTTGTCCTTTTATTTATACCTAGCACGTGGACATAGTAGTAGACACAATGTACACAAATATGCTAGGCTCTTTTCTTTCTCTTTTCTTTCTCTTTTCTTTCTTTTTTTTCTTTTTTTTTCTTTTTTTTCTTTTTTTTCTTTTTTTCTTTTTTTTTCTTTTTTTTCTTTTTTTCTTTTTTTTCTTTTTTTTTCTTTTTTTTTCTTTTTTTTCTTTTTTTTCTTTTTCTTTTTTCTTTTTTTTTCTTTTTTCTTTTTTCTTTTTTTCTTTTTCTTTTTTTTCTTTTTTTCTTTTCTTTTTCTTTTTTTTCTTTTCTTTTTTTCTTTTTTTTTTTTTTAAAAGCTGAAACTTTGCTGATTAATAATTTTTTTGTTTCAAACATTGTAGATTTTTTCTTTCCTTATAAATTGCAAGTTAATTTAAATTTTAAGTACTTTTCTCAGATATCAATTATTTTCAGTGTAAAAAAAAAAAAAAATCTATTTTGCATGAGCCTGTTTAATTAACAGGATTTGTTCTAAGACTACTATAATTTAAATCTGCTTAATTTGTTTTACAAAATCTTAATTGATACATGATTTTTTTTAATTGCACAATCATTTTTAACCGTTGAACATAATAACTAAGAAAATGACATAGTGCAGAAAGTTAGCATCTTATCTTAAAAAGTTGCGATGAAAATTTCCATTATTAGAAAATGTGATAACTAACTCTTAAGCTTATTTTTCTGAAAATTAAGTTTATAAACATTGTTCACTGAATGTTATTGTTTCATGTATGGAATCTGCTACTCTCTCTCTCTCTCTCTCACTTCCTAGCCCCCACTTTTCTGATGGGTTTTACTGAAGAAAATGTAAAGATTTTATTTTGCAACTAGTATTTATAAACAAGCAAAACTTATACTTTTCAGAATTTTTAAATTTAAGAAACATCCATAAATGTTCATTAGGCTAAGTGACATAAATATCTAATAAATGTAAAAAAAAAAAAAAATTGTTGTAATTAATTTTTAAATTATCTTAGTATGGGATTCTTCTATGTGCCATGTCCCTTCACGATGTAGGCGATCCCTGGTAGCTCTTGCATGCTTTCTCTTGTTACTCCACCCAAACCCCACTCTGCTATCCTCCTGCTTTCTCTTGTCTCTTTTCTCTTGATCTGGCCTGTTCGTATCAGGTTCTCCAAGCCTTTCTTCCTTATCACATTCATGTCCCAGGAACTTCAGCTATTTTTTCCTGATGCTCAGTATTAATTTCTTTTTTGTTTCTATCCTTTCTAAAAGCTCATCATTGTTCACATGCACAATTCATGATATCTGCAGCACATTTCAGTTGGTTCAAGTTTTTTCTTAATCTTTGATGATATTGTCCAACATTCACTGCCATATTGAAGAACAGGCATTACATAGCAATCCAGTACTCACTTTGTTTCTACTGAAATTTTCTTATATCTTAATACTCTACTCAGCTTCTGGAATGCATCCTTGACCAGGCCAATTCATCTTTGGATCTGTCACATATTCCGTCTTCTGTTAGAACACTTTCTAAGTACTTAAATTTTTGTACTTACTCGATTTTAGTATCCCCCAACCTGTAATTGGCATTTTAAGCTCCTGTTTGCTGATGACCATACATTTGGTTTCTTGTTTATTTCTAATCCTTTCTTTAGATTTACTTCATTTACCATTTTTTTTTTAGATAGTCTTGTAGTTTTCTTTCTATGTCGACTATCAGCATTGCATCATTTGTATATCTTATATTATTCAGATTGTGACTGCCGATGATGAATCCTGGCATAGCATAACAAGCTCTACAAGCAATAAATTCTCATTTCATTGTTTGCCAGACTGTATTGTGGCAGTCAAATTCATTCTTGATATTAAACATATCTAGTTAACTTCCAGATATACCTCATAGCACCAACTTGGTTGTTGGTACAAAGCAGGCATGGGCAATCATTTTCCAATCTGGGAGTGCATGAGACATGGCATGTCAGAAGTTGGGGTGCACTAATAAAAAAAAAAAAAAAAAAAAAAAAAAAATTAAAAGTAAATTGTTTGTTGCAAGTAAAGAAGCTATTCTCTCTCACTACCAGGTTATTTATTTTACTCTTCATTTCTATATTATATTATCTTTAATATTTACTTCTACTGCAATAATTATTTCCAAGGGAAAATGTTACTTATTTAGAATTTGGAAGGAATAGTTTGAGATGCCAATAATTTATAATCTAGAATTTCTTTTGGATCTTAAAACATGTTTTATTGTTCTTTTTGTACCTTTCCCTGGCTTGTTCTTCCAGTATATTTCTCTGGTTTTTGACTATAATTAAGAGATGAGGTAGTCTTCCTCATTTTTATGACCATATTCACAATGCTCCGCCATTCTTCCAATGATTGGAATTTCAAACCAACCATTTATTTCAATCATTGGGATATATTGTTCTCATTCCATGAATGATGCCACTTCCAGATGTCTTGGTTATCTCTCATTGACTCAACTCGCTAAGTTATTTGTTCACTACTGCTGTATCCAGGTATTGAACTCACAACTCTTTGGGTCAAGTCAGTCACTGTATCTAACCAATGCTTTTTACCCATTGGGCTCTGTGTGTACTTGTGAACACATGACTAAGATAACTAAAACATGGCTTATTGAACAAGAACAATTTACCCCAACGATAGAAATAAATGGTTCATTTATCTGAAGAAGGCCAGAGCATATAGCTGCCAAAATGTTATCCCTTATTTCCTGTTTAGGATGCAGTTTCCGGTTTTCTCTTTTCTAATCTTCTCACTTTGTTTTTTCAATTGGAGTAGATAGACTAAACTATCGCCCGGTTCACACTCCACCCACATCTATTGAACGGTGAAGAGGCTCATCCCATGTTTCCTGTTTAGGATGCAGTTTCTGGTTTTCTCTTTTCTAATCTTCTCACTGTTATGTAGCCCCCTGCACATCAGTGGCGTTACCGCCTTGCTTGGGGTGATATGATTAAAAAAAACAAAAAAAAAAATTCACTATTATAATAAAGACCTGTGTGTGTATATGTATGTATGTATGTGTGTGTATATATATATATATATATATAATACTCTCCCGTCAGATTCAACGTATGAGCATCTGACAGCCTAATTGTTTCAGCTATGAAACCAAGGTAAACCACCAGAAGACCCACACAAGTGATTTGATTAAAAGGGTGAAGGCTTGTGCAGAACCATTCACACTTATTGGAACTATTCATACTCAGTTGGTGCATAGAAATGCCATAGATGAAGTAAACAATAGACCTCACTTTTTTAATTATCCCACAATAGGTTGCCCCTACCTGCTGCGGTAGTCTGGTTGCCAGCCAAGGCTATAGCACCCAATTTGTCCTCTTATTTAACCTGTAACTAGAGGCAAGGGACGGATTAATACCTTTCCCAAGAGTATTAACGCGTAAGTGAATTCAGGGCATTCAACTGGAATTTGAACTTGGCTACCCAATTGCTTGTTCCAAGTCAATATCTACTGCACCATAACACACATCCATCAAGAAAGGCTTACAGCACCTGGTATTCCCAAGTGGTCACCGACCAGGCTCAATGTTGCTTAACATTGGTGATCGAACGAGAACCGGTGTATTCAACGTGTGTGTGTGTGTGTGTGTGTGTGTGTGTATATATACACTCACACACATTCCTCCCTCGTCTCACTCATTGAGAGAGACAATAGCGAGGCAGCATCAACTCAGTTCATTCTCTTTACTACCACTTATTAAACATCTTGCAATGTGTTCTTTAATAATGCCCTTTTCCCTTTTTTAATCATGTAGTGAAAATATCTATTCTCTATTATATAAAAAAAAAAAAAAATATATATATATATATATATACACACACACTTTTTGTCATGCTAAAGGGGGATGATCCAGTGAGAAAGCAGCTAGTAATTCTCTGAAATATTTAGCCATCATTTTTTTTATGGTAGGGGCACATTCATATGGCAATGAAGATAAGTCCAAATAATATAGTTTGCTTCCTGTTTTGCTCTGCTTTTCTTGCTATTGAAGTGAATTTCTAACTTTGGCTTTAATATTGCTTACTATGCTACTTTCACTATTTCAACACGCCCTCCATTTTCACACAGTCAGGGTAGTTGAATTTCCCAACAATAATCCTGACAATTCTCAGGTCCTGAACAGTAGAAATACAAAACCATAAATCTGTCTGTAGCTTCATTGTAAGTTTTATGGGTAACATTTTGAAAGAATGTCAGCAGTCTGAACTCTGTAAACAAAGTGTCTTCAGTGGCAGAAGTTGAGATTTACAGTTTAAGACCAAGCTGAAGCATCCGCCGTGACTCCAAGAGGGCCAGAGATCATAAGGTTAACACCACCAAGTAAGCACTGCATTTGCTGATATGTGAATGAAAATGTAATCACCAACTCTGTGGTGTCATTTTTGTCAGAACAAATTATCACTATTATTAAATATTTGTAGTTTTTTTTTTTTTTTTTTTTTTTTTTTTAATCATATCACCCTGAGCAAGGCGGTAACGCCACTGATGAGCAGGAGGCTACGTAAGAGTGAATAGATTGGGAAAGAAAGCCAGAAACCACATCCTAAACAGGTAACAAGGGATGATCCTCTTCACCTGTTCAATAGATGATGGTGGAGTGTGAACCGGGTGATAGTTATTAAATTTTCAGTAGTCTAGCACAATGTTATACCTGTTCACATCAAACAAGTGCTACTTGATGCCACACGGTGTTACAACACAGCATGTTTATATCCGACTAACTGTAGACATATTGAGCTGGTTTGTTTCAATAGCACAAAGTGTGGTGATATGTCTGGTATTCATGATGTACATGTGAAATGGAACTGTCTGGTTTTTGACTGGGGTTGGTGTTTGTGAACTTGCAATAAGTATGCCTAGATGAATAAAAGTCTTATAGTACTGGTAGGAACCTGTCTACTGGTTAGCATCAATACTAACAGAAATAGTAATATTTTAAGCAGTAAGAATAAAAGCATTTTACATCACTATACAAAGCTGTCATGTTTCATAACTATTAATTATACTTTCAGGTGATGGTTAGTCAATGGCATTGGGAATGATTTATAAGGAAATTTTAAAAACAATTCATTATTCATTTTTAGACAGTTAAAGCAGGGCATCAGAACAGAATTAAGAATGCCCTTGTGGGTGAGTGAATTTGAATTCACAATGAGCTAGTGATTAGGTTGTCTACATTATGTAAAATTTAATGATGGAGGAAGGCAACATTTTTAATATATAGTATGAGACAAATGGATAATTGGATATTTATTACATATGACAATTGTAGGCTTATATCTGGGGTTTGTGATTGCTTGTAGTTCATGGCTGGTGTTTGTGAGGATTGACCTTTCAGTGCGAAAATGCAGGGTTATTGTTGAGGGTCTCTTTCAGGGGGAAAAAAAAATGCCTTGTACAGTATTTTAATCTTAGTGGGTATATGTATTTGAGATTTTTTTTTCTTAACTATGAAATTAATAACTGGTTTAAATTTAATTGTAGAAATATTGAAATTAGTCAAGATCAAGCCTTGAGTATCTATGCATCTGTCATCAGTTGATGATTATTTATTCCTTGCTGATAAATGTATTGGCTGTGATCTAACAAAATGTTTGGAAAGCTGATTCCACCTCTGGTTTGTATTTAAAAATGTGCTTTAAAAAAAAATAATCAGTGAGTGAAAGATTTTGTATCCCAAGTCTGAGTTTTTTTGCAACGTAATTTTTATGTGGCTGTGCATTATCGTAAAGCATAATTGGACCGTGTCTATTCACCAATGCAGGTATCTGATCATGATGGGTCCCATCCCCATGGACCTGATTGTTTACAGTTATCATAAAGGATCATCACGAGTGACTATTCGGTCAAAGGATCATTAGTGGCACACAGCAACAAGCACACTTCAAAATGCTTAAGCTTCTGAACTTCATTGAGATCATGAGGAACCTATTTATTTACTTTTTCACCTTGCCAGTACTCTGCAAATGGCATAAGATTGTTGCCGTGGCGACATAGTGTCTGATCCACTTTGCTGCTACAACTGGATTTTGTTCAACAAATGCCTGCCTTTGTCCGTCGCTCTCGTGTCGGAGCCGTCGTCTGTCCGTCGCTCTCGTGTTGGAGCCGTCGTCTGTCCGTCTCCAAAAGGACTGTTTAAAAGATGCCAGAAGATTAAGTACTTTTATAATTTTTTTTTTTTGTCTTTGTCAACAATTTAATCTTAGAGAAAATTAACTTTTACTGTGACTATGATGGCTGTTTAATAAGATGCCTATGAAATGTTTTGGTTACCTTTGAGTAAGCCAGTCTTTTAAACCGACTGGTACACTGAGTTAACTTTTCATTGGCTGTTCCATTACTCAGATTCAATTTAAGGAGCAGGTGCTAAAAAAAGTCTCACCTTTTTATGAAGTCTTAAAATGCCCAAAAGCAATATAGTCATTTGTCATTGTGCATGTGATAGATGTTTAGTGTAATGGTTAATGACCTGGAATGAGAAATCTAAAAGCCAAATTAAAAATATGGTGGCATCCATTATGTTCACTTTAGCACAAATGCTATTGGGATAGGTATGAAGCTCTTTCTCCTTGCACCTCTGGGATAAATAGAAGAGCTCCCTTCCTTGCTTTGAGGTGACAACCAGTCTAGAATGGAAACTCTTGAGTTCCTGAATAAGAATTTTTTTTGGTTGGGGGGGGGGGGCTTGCAGTTAATGAGCTTAGTGCTCAATCCTTACTGGACATTAGTCTAAATATGGTATAAATACTTGGTCTTGTGAAATGAGGCAATGTCACATTTCCTATTCTTTGATAAACAACAGAAATATTCACTGACCTATTTGTTTCTTCCATGCTTGATTGAGAAACAGTTAAATAGTATCAAAATCAACTAAAGAAATCTAACCCTGACTTTCTAAAAAAGGTCAACAGTGGAGCAACTGAGAAAGATTAAAAAAAAAAGAAAAAGAACAAAGCAAAAAAAAAAATACTGGTGTTTAGATAACACAAGCTATGACCTGTCATATCATGGTTAAGATTTATTAAACAAAAAGTGTCTAAAACTTTGATTCAAATGAACCTGTCCAGTTTACCATCCCTATTTGTTCTATGATCTTTGAACTGGGAAGCACATGGCCGAATGGTTAGTGTTAGCATTCTGACCATGAGATCCGAGTTCAGGTCTTACCCTTGTCAATCAGTCAGTTAAGTGCCATATGTGATACATGCTTAGGCATTCACATCTTTTCATTTATAACTTCCTAAGCAAATCTTCCCACAGTGGATCCTGGGCATCTGGTAGCAAGGCCTCTGATTGTGAGGTTGTGAGGAGCATGGAATCACCTCTTAATTGCTGTTGTTCCCAGGTCCACCCTGACCTGGAGTGGTAGCACCTGTTAGGGTCCCAGCTATGGGCAAATAGTTAACCCCCAAAATTGGTGTCAAAATATTATGAAAGTATAAAAATAGGCTTTTATAGAAAAACATACATTTTTGAAAGAAAAATTTTACCAACAAATTTTTATGTATATAATCATATAACGAAAACGAACAACCACTTGAGAAAATTTACAACTATTGGATACTGGCCACAAAACTTGGTCAGAAAGATAAACTCTGGTTTCTTGTCAACAAATTCACAATAGCCATTCTTGCAAAAAAAGTCACTCTCCGTTATTGGTAAAATTTAACTAACCACTAATAATTATAAAAAAAGATAGGGGTTGTTCTCTCCCCGCCCCCAACCAAAGCTAGATAATGACTTGCAACAAAGTGGAAAGGCCTAGATAATTAAAAACCTCTCAAATCAAGTCATTGTTCCCTTTTTGTCATTTGTTGGCAGGTTTGAAATGAAAAATTAGTTTTGAAATTGACCACACACAAAGGCCTCATAAGGATTTTGGATGTTGATTAAAATTTCGCTGTTTGGGCTCGACTCTCACCTTTTGAACAGTTATGGTGAGAGGCACCCACACAAAAAACCAGAAGACAAGATGTTATGTGACTGCCTACCTTAGAAGAAGCTTAGACTTTATCCTGGTGACACACCAACCAACCAACTTAGCTAAAGTGTTATCTGCTGTAGAATCTGTGGGTTGGAATTATAATTGTCTGTATGCAAGTGTGATTTTTACAAGTTTTTACCCCCCTCTCCCGGGGGGTAGATGTTATCCTGGTCCTGGTCCTTCCTCTCACTTCACCGGCCTATTCTGATCAATGTGCACCAGATATCTCTTCCACCCCGGCCCCTCAACCTCCAGCATCTTCCTCTTCAGGTTGAGGTGTCTACTCAATCTTAACCGAACTCAAGGGGTTAGCCATAGGTCCCTGAGCATCTGTAGATTAGTCGACTGGTCCATTGGTTTAAATCTGCTTCCTGCCCATGTTGTGATTATTTGATCTAGAAAGCAGAAGTGTTGTTTATTCATGGTCAACTGAAGAGATGGACATGCCTGGGGAGTCTGTGTTACATTTTAGAATACAGCAAAAAGAAATAAAAAGAAAAAAAAATATCTGCCAAAAGCCAGGCAAACAACTGTTCAGTGGTTGCACTGTTAATATATATATTAGAAAAAAAAAAGAAAAAAAAAGTAGAAAAAAGGGTTACAGAAAGTAAGTTTTAGCATAACGACTCACATACCGGATTCTAGACACACAGTGTGTATATGGTTAAATTGTTTCAGAAGATATATAACGCTTTTCAACAATGTTCTCCAGACTCTTTTGATGGAGACAATTCTTCCCAAATAAAATGCTAGGACTACAGCATCTTTCAAAGGTGCTGGTACAAACGACAGATGATGCAATACCGATATTGTCGGCCTGGTAACGAACCTTAATTTCATATACGCAGTGGTTTTTCAATGCGACCGCTATGACAATGATACTTCTCAAGGTTGTGATGAACATTAAGCTTGGATGAACAGTTGGCTTCAGATAACCCGTGGTGGTTGGTATGCCATAAAATCTAAACAGCCAAATTAAATATATACATTTTTATTTAATATTTTATTAATTTTAAAATGTGTTAAATAGATTTGTTAAATGTAAATATATAAGTCTGTTATATATATTAATTTGTTAAATATACAAACTTCTTGAAATTAACTTTCTTTTCTTTTTTTTTTTTTTTTTTTTTTTTTTTTTTAAGTAATTTGATTTGTCGTTAAATGACCCAAGATGGATTGATACGCCATAAAACAAACAATTCCTTCGGGGCGACACACTTTTCAAATCATAAGGAACTACTCAATCTAACTTCTTTACAAAACATCAGTTTTATATAGTCATTTCATAATTTTGTTCCTCTTCTTTGTCCTTTTGGTTGTCACTGCCAGCAACAACAAATGCAATCTGCAACAAAGTCTCCATCTGAAATAATCGGACCAAATACAAGTATAAAATGTTACTCTTTTTCATACAAAGACATATTTTGCTAGGATGTTATTTGGTTCAAATTGTCAGCACCCTTACTCCAGTGGAGGGGAACCCAATCTCCCACAACCATACACTTTCATGGTTGTCGTCTCTCATTCTTCATTACCTGCCCTCCCCATCGGGAAGACCCCATCTCACACAACCGTGCACTTCCACGGTTGTCATCCAACTCACTTCTTCAGCATTACTACGTGCTTATATAGGAAACCTGGAGAGTTGTAAGCCAGGCCATCACATGGTTATCACAGAGTTCTGGTTGCTACAGCCAAAAATCATGTCAACTCCAAAGTTCCTCTTGCTTACTAAGCTCTTTCAATTATTTCGTTCATTTTCATTGTCTTCTGATGAGCCAAATTCAACGGGCACATCTTATGCCTAGATCAGATTGCATCACCAGTAAACAAACAATGCTGGTTTAATTTCACTGTTCAATTTACTCCAATTTTAATTTAAAATAAAAAAAAATAAAAATATTACGTTTACAGGAAGTGGAAAATCTGCTGAAAAATTCTTAAAAATTAAAAAGAAAAAAAAACCCCAAATGACATGATTCAGGTGCCAGGAATTTTGAACCCTTTAAATGTGTTAGTGTTACACTTCTCTCTCTCACATGATACTCAAACCAAATGGTGTATACACACACACACACACATATGACCAGTATAGCCCGGCGTTGCATGGGTGTAATGAAAACCTTAAAACTAATCCATGGTCTTGGAGCTTAGACTCTTTGGACGTTGGCACAAAAGACTAAAAAGCAATAGTTGTTTCCAGTTGAAGCGAAACCGTAGACTGAAAGAAAAATGAATGGATGTAAGTCAAATTTTGATGTTTCTGGTATCGATAGCAAGTAAGTTTCTTTTCGTCATAAACTGAATTTTGAAGGCTAAATAAATCCTCTGAGTAAATGGTATCAAGGCTAAGAACTACAATTATACCTACTTAGAGCCAAACCTGAAGCAAAAACTAAAATAAAAGGGCTGAAAAAAATATTCAGGCAGATAAACACACACATCTTGCCGTGTGTGTGTGTGTGTGTGTGTGTGTGTGTAATATATATATATATATATATATATATATATAACGATTTTTCTGCAATTAAGTGATATATATACCAAAAATATATTTTTTGAGAGGGAGTGGTAGTTTGTTTTGGTTAATTAAACTTGTTGGGATCAAGTGCCACTTGGCTGGAAAGTAAGGATTTTTGATCTTGGAATTATAATAACTGTCACAGTTATTAAGCCACCTATTGTGGGTGATGAGATGATGGCCAGAAAAATGCCGGTTATAAGATATGTAGACTTTGTCAGTGTTCCAAGTCAAATCTGGTTCGTTATATTCAGATGCATGCAAAAAAACCTTTGGAAAGCTATGAACCCTTCTCTTACCCCCACAAATTATGAGTCTAATTAGTGGGACTTGTATCATTAAAAACATTATTTTAAAAAATTGGATACAAAATTTAGATTTCAACATTAAATAACTCGGAGGCTGATATACCACTAAACAAATACAATGAACCAATCCAATCGCTTTCAAAACTTGAGTAAATTTTTGCCAGGTTTCAATGTAAGGTATTCAATTTCGTGAATCTGAATTTCATTAGTGATCTTGTCTATCAGGGTTTTGCAGAAATCAAGAAAGTAATATTTGCGTTGGGTTAATATGCTGAGTCAGATAGAACTTAGCAACTGAATTTGAACATCTTTATCTTTTTTTTTTATTCTTGCTGTACGTGACCTTGCTGTGTCATCGATCTACTGAGTACATAGCAATTGCTGTGCAAAAACTGTCGTATGTTAGTTGCCTCCAAAGTTAAGTGCCATGTACCATTGGTCGTTAGGCTGATGCATTTATCATTACAGTTGGTTCACAAAAACAGAAATTGCTTGTGACTTAGCCTTATAAATTAACTAGCAGTGTTGCTCGAGTGTAATGAAAGCTTTAAAACCAATCCATGGTCCTGGAGCTCAGACTCAGCCTAAAGAATATTTGTGTGAAGTTTAGTGAGAATCGGATAAAAATTGTGGATTTGTATAAAGGACATACAGATAAACAGACACAAACATCTTGCATTATATATATATATATATATATATATATATAAAAATCTTGATTTTCTGCACTATTGTAAGAACTGCAACCTTGAAACTTCTGAATATCGTTTATGTCTTTGTCTATGAATGTGTTGATTTTGATTAAAATCAGACCACTCCTTCTATAACCCGATTTTTTTTTTTTTTTTTTTCTTCAATATTTATTGGGGGTACCTCAACACAAAACCTAGCTAAGAACACTCGCAGATGCTTATAGTACAACTTTGTAAATTTTAAAGAAAAAGTCTATAGGTAACGGACACACACAAAGTTCCATTTATAAATAAGTTTAGATTTAGGTTACTGATAGGATAGGGCAATTTATATGTATAATTATTAAATATATTGCTTGTTACAAATAATAATTCAATGTACAGAATTCATTGCATTCACTTATGTGCAAATATCCTTAGGAAATGTATTAATCTGTTGATTCTCCTTCTAGCTATGGGTTAATTAGGACGGATTGGGTTCTGTATCGTTGGTTGACAACCAGTCTACTCTAGAAAATAATAGCAACCAACTGCTGGAAAATATTCTGACCAGTCAGTCATGTTTCTTTCAAGACATGATTGCCTAAGCATGTGTCACTTATTTTCACTTAACTGACTCGTATGTATAATGTAAATACATGGCTAACGGTTTACCAATAAGGCTTTGAAAATCTAGATGAAAAGAATCATCAGCATTGCAATAGAATTGAGCTATCATTTGTCTAACGTCAGTGTATAAATCATGATAAGAATTTACTACAAATTCATTTCATCTCAATTCATGAAGACTTAGCGATTTTGTGAATGTGCCTTTTGTTTTGTTCTGCTGTTTCCACATTTTCTCGGTACTATTTATGGAAATGTTTAACTACTTGTGTTAGTGTGTGTTCCAAGGCCTGTCACCATTGACAAAAGCAATATTTTAATGAGGGGCCAGCTATCTAATTAAACACCTTGAAGTTTCTAAGCTCATTGATTTTAATCAAAATTTTGCCACCCTGCCTGCCCCAATCTCATTCCGCCATTATTCTGTCTGGGCAAGTCGTGTAACTAATTTAATATGGTAATAAATAATTGGTTACTACTTGAAGCTTATGTGTGCTAATTCACTCTAGTTTTAATTATTTTGTTGTTGTTTGATGTAAGAGTTTGTGTACTGCCTCCTCCCTCACGCTTAGTCCTGAATATTAAAATATATATACACACACACACACACACACACACACACACAGAATGTATATTTATTAATACATATACATATAATACAGCTCTGTTCAAACATTGAGCACTGTTTTATTAACACCTGAATGATGATACATGTATGCACCCTCATTTATATATAGCATTAAAAAAAGTGATGTGGTGGGGTGGGGACAGCCTAATTTCAGTGCTGGTCTTAATATATGGTGATTATTAAATGTGGCACAAGGACGAAAGTGTAGAGCACCCCGTGAGTTGTAATTAATCTAGTCAGATATGGGATTTTTTAGTAATGTCATTTTCAGTTATGTTTGAGAATGTTTATATGGCGGTTTTTCTAATCGCAGCTTAGACGTGGCAGAAGACCAGTTGTATGAGGCACCCAATGAGTATTGACCTTGCTACCCAGTCGTAATTGTTCTAGCAAGACTTGCTAATCATTATTCCACGTAAAGGTTTCCATAAAATGATTTTGTAAGCGTGGCTTAGATGTGGCACATAGCTGAAAGTATTGGACAATAAATGAAGACCGAACTCCCTATTCAATTGTAATTGATCTTGCAGAACATGCTTGCTAACGTTTGCACCATGTTCCAGGTCTTTTATATATATATATATATATATATATATAAAAATAAAATGTTAGTTAATTGGTGTTTATTCAGCATCCCAGCTGCAGAGTTTTTGTTTGTTCCATCTATCCATCCATCCACAAAAATAGATATTTCTCATTATGATAAATGTTACATTGAGTGGATAAACTTGAGATTCAAACTTAACATTGTCCAGTGTTGCCAAATCTTGGAGTAGGCAGAATAATTGGCATCTTTTTTTTTTTTTTTTTTTTTTTTTTTTTTTTTTTTTTTAAGCACATTTTTAAATGATAAAGCTTTGGTTGAAATCAGCTTTTGAAGAAAATCTGCCTTTTGGTTATTTCTCCTATGCCACTGTAGGCTCTGGTGTGCTTTTTAGATAACTCCCTCATGCCAAAACAAGGCTCTTTGATTGGTGAGAGTGCATGCTTTTGCTTTGTACACATAATTTCAGCATATTCTCATCATTGAGAAATCTTGATCCTCAATAAGTGTCTGTTTTTGAATTTCTGCTTGACAAAGCTCTACTTAAACTACTCACCAGTGCTTCCTTACATCTGATAATGACTGTAGTCAGATGTTGACTACCTCAGAAATATCCAGAATGTTATTGTATCTATATTTTTATAACTGGTATGCAATCTCCAATCCGAGGTTCTGGTATGACGGTAAACTGCATCCGACAGCAAGGCTTCTAATTGGAAGGTTGAGAAGAATGAAACCACCTCTTAATTGGTGTTGATCCCAGGTCCACCCTGACCTGGAGTGGTAGCACCTGTTAGGGTTTTAGCTATGGGCAAATAGTTAACCCCCAAACTGGAGTCAAACACTATAAAAGTATAAAAATACACTTTTATAGAAAAAAAAAAATAAATATATATATATATATATATATATATAAAAATAGACTTTTATAGAAGAATATACGTTTTTGAAGGGAAAATATTAACAATACATTTATGAAAAAAAGAACTACCACTTTCAGTTTTTTTTTTAAGGGGGAGGGAGAATATTATTACCAGAATTATATTTTTGAATACAAACTTAGATATCTTCAGTTTTCTAAAAAAAAAAAAATTTTCATCAAAATGTGACTAAAAAAAATGTCTTTACCATAACACATTTTTGAATACAAGAACTAGAAGACATCTTCAGTTTTCTAAAATAAAAACAACAAAAAATTTTCATTTAGATCTGACTAAATCAAATTTTTCAATGTACCCGAACATTAAAAAAATACTTTAAAACCCTACCTTTTTGGCATTAAATAACCCTCAGAATCCAATCCGAACTTGGGACTAGATGCTTTTCTAAATTTGTAATATTTCTTGATTTTTGAAATGGTAAAACGGGGAAAATATGCTTCTGTTTGTTCCTTTTTGTTTTGTTTCCTCTCAGGTTGATTCGCAGGTATTAGGCCCACATTAGAAGGCTGATCTAAAATTTGAAGGCCCAACTGGCTTTTATTATATTTAGTCAATCATCAAGGAAGTTTTAGTTTGATTCAGAACAAGCTAGAATAGTGGTTCTCAACAATCCCCCCTGCCTCCACCAATGCATCCTTTTTACTATAAGTCAGAATCTCATTCTAGTCTCCTTTCAAACATTGCCCAACTCAAAAGGTACATTCTAAAATACATTTAATGTACATGAATTGCTTTTTATAGAGGAGTTTTAGAAATTTAAAGGCAATGGAAAATGTTGAATTGATTTTTAAACTTGAATATATGTACAGTAATTTTGTTTTAATTCATAACTAATTATAACATAAATAGACAGAAACTTCAATAAACAATAAGTTCAATAAAATGCCAGTGTTTATAATTCAAACAATCTTCTGTAAATAAAAAGATACCCTCACCTCTAGAAAGCCTGAAATTTCCTCTGGAGAGAAAATCCATCCTTCTGTTTGAGAATCCCTGACTCAGATTCTATCAAGGAAATCTTTTTTTCTTGTCTAGTACATGGACAGTTACAGTAAAGCCATCATAGGCACGTGCCATGTGTAATATGGCACAAGGCCATAAATGAGAACTTTCTTAAACTAAAAGGTACAGTAGCCTAGTGGATTAAAGCAATGGTTTTTAAATTTGACATAATTGAGTTCAATCCCCGTGCCTGGGCGGTGTATACTTTGACTCTGTAGAAACAGGATTAGCAATAATTGAGTAGTACTAAAAATAAAAAGTAGACTTCCCTAGACACAGGCAGTGGATCAAGAATGGTCCATTGCTGTAGATTAAAGAAAGGGTTCAGTTTGATCTTCCTTGAAGGTTACTTGAATTGATAAGCACTTGATGAAGGCCACAACAGCCAAAACATTTCATTAAAGATGAGGGCAATAGTTCACATGTAAATAATTAGCCTGTATGATGAACTTGCTAACTATTGTTTGGGTAAACATGCATATTCTTTTAAGTTTAGCTTTGTATGCCACAAGGTTATAAGCACTGGTTCCTAATCAAGATCACTCATTACATTTTCTTATGTAAAGTTAGCTTTGTATGTGGAGGCTTGGTCAGGTTACATTGTGTATGCGGAATTCTGATAGTAATGGTTGTGAAGCCTTTATTTAATCTACTGGGTCTCTGTCTAGGGTTTTTTTTTTTTTTTTTTTTTTTTTTTTTTTTTTTTTTTACAGTAAAAAAAGAATCTGTTCCCATAAATTCAATAAAGGGTTCTGTTCAAAACCCTTGATAGAGGGAACAATAGTGTGAATGTTTGTAATATTGCTCTAGATATAAATAGCCTGGACCCAGAAATTAAAACACTGATAAGAGTGGTTGTTTGAATTTCCTGTGTTTTATTTTTCAGGACCCCAGATTCAATTCTGAAGTCGACTTGAAGACTGGTTATAAAACCCACAGCATTCTTAGTATGCCTATAAAGGACCAGAATGGGGAGGTAATTGGTGTTGCACAAACAGTGAACAAATTTGGTGGCAAAGATGAACCTTTTGATGAGAAAGATGAAAAGGTGAGCTGTTTAGTTTTCTCTTTGGCCAATTTGAATTGGGTTTGCTGAAACAGAATTTTTTAAGACATTTTTTTCCTCTAATCATTTCACTCCAAGCAAGACAGAACTGCCACTAGTATGCAGGGGCTTACATAAGAGATGAGTGATAAGAGGGAAAAGTTACAGGGGAATCAGAGAATGAGTAAGAAAAGCATGAGAAAACAAGTGTGAAGAGGGCTGCACGAAAGTAGAATGGAAAGGAAGAACATGATACGAGCGTTGTCAGAGAAAGGATGTGAGTCAAGAAGATAAGAGATGGCAATTGACTTTGCATTTAAATTCTTGGAGATTGTAGCTGTCAGAAGCAAGTATACAGAACCAAAGATTTGGACATTATCATACAACCATAACATGGAGAAGTAGCTGGTCAAATGCTCAGCTGCTTAAGGGACTGCATAAGCATACTTAGTCATGTGATTGATCATTTGACCTTTTGCAATTGAGATATTTTTATTTGATCTTATCTGCAAAAGATTTTTGGTCATTAGAGGGCAATCATTACTTTCATTGCCAGAGAATAAAATTTCTGAGGTATCTTTCAGTGACTTGTTTAGTAATTTAAGGCATGATGATTGTATAAAAGCAGCTTTTCTTAGAATAGGTTAAAAAAAAAAAAAAAAAAAAAAAAAATCCCCCCCTCCCCCATATTTTACAGCATATTAACCTCAGTTGGTTATTTAATAAGATTTTTACAATAGATTTTTTACAATAGATTTGTATGAATGGAATATACTATTGCCCAGTTCACACTCCACCCACGCCTATTGAATAGGTTAAGAGGCTCATCCCTTGTTCCCTGTTTAGGATGTGGTTTCCGACTTTCTCTTTTTCAATCTTTTCACTATTACATAGCCCCCTGCAGATCAGTAGTGTTACCGCCTTGCTCGGGGTGATATGATTAAAAATATATATATATATTCTTCGTAAGAAATAAGTTTATAAATCAGCTTTCTTTGACATATTTTTGTAAAGTGGTTTTTGTTGAGTCAGATGTATTGCTGGTATGTATATTTTCCAAAAAATATTGTTGGTAATATTTTCTTTTCCTTCAAAAATTTATTGCTGGTAATTCCCCCCGCCCCCTCAAAAATGTATTCCTGGAATTTTTACTATAAAAGCTTATTTTTATACTTTCGTAGTGATTTGACCCTAGTTTTGGTGTTAACTATTTGCTCATAACTGGGGCCCTAACAGGTGCTACCACACTGGGTCATGGTGGACCTGGGAACAACAGCAATTAAGAGGTGGTGCCATGCTCTTCACAACCTCTCAATAAGAAGCCTTGCTGCTGGATGCAGTTTGTCATACCCAGGACCATAAATATCGAAGAGATGAGCAAATAATCCAGAGTGTCTTTTGATGTGTCAGCCATTAATATCTCTGCTGTTTTTTTTTGTTTTTTTGTTAAAGCACACTCTAGCATTTTATATATTTTACCCCAAGCTAGACAGAACAGGAAATTTAACCCTTAACAAGGGATAATCCTCTACTCCTGTTCAAAAGACTGAGGAAGTGTGTACTGGTTTTTAATTTAATATCCCATTCAAAGAAATCCAAAACAAATTAGATTGAGTGATTGCATTGACTATGGTATGTTATTTTGAAATCTAATCTGCCAGTTACAAAACATTCAGGTCATCTTAAACAATTGTTGACTAAGGTTATCACTTATTGAAATGTAACAGTGCTGATTCTCGTCTGCAGCTAATGAAATTGACTGAATTGTTGCAATTTGTTAGAAAAGTTATTCTTTGTTGCTGTTATCGCAACGTTAGACTGTTGTACTAGCTGGCCTTCATCAGATATGTTCTAGGTAACTTTCAAGGAATTCTAAGCTTAGCCTTTTATTTATTCTATGGGGGTAGACTGTTTTTGTTCCCCTGCTCATGTCTAGGAAATATTTAGTCTAGTTCTTATTTTTAGTACTGCTATTATTGCTTGCCTGTCTCTACTGCCCAACCTGGGGATTGAACTCACAATTACTATGCCACCAAATTCATGAACCAGTAGCTTTAATCCACTAGGCTATTGTCTCTGTAGGTTACCCTGATCAATATACTGGGTAGCCTACAGATTGAGGGTGAAGAGCACAACAACCAAAATATAAGACAACAATAGTTCAAATGTAGATGGTGTAAATGACCTCTCATCCCAGAAATTCAGGCAAAAGTTGTCAGAATAGATCAGTTCTGTAATTCTTTGTTGACAAAAGGCTCATGAATCTTCAGATTTAATAGCCCTGTCTAGGCATTAACATTTGGTGAAACCTTAAGCCATTTTGATGTTGGTTACAATAGTGTTTTAACAGAGGATGGAAAGTGCAACAGTGAGGTTCGAAGGTGTATTGGCATGGCCAAGAATGCATTCTAAAGGCTGAGTACTGAGAGACAGGAAGATTTTGTTGGAAACAAAGAGGAGAGTACCATTTTCGTATACAATGTTTGTCCTTCAGTATAGCAGCAAATGCTGGGCAATCTTGTTGAAGGAAAAACTTGAGGCAACAAATGTGGTTCTAGAGAAGGATGCTGCAGATACCATGGATCAAATGTTAACAATGATGAGGTTTTGGTGAGGATAGAAACAAAAAGGATGCTGGTACTTAACAACGGGAAAAGACAGTTGAAGTTTCTGAGTCATGAAATGAGGAAGGAGGGCTTGGAGAATCTGATACTCACAGGCTATAGGGAAAGACACTGGGGAAAGCAATGAATGACATATTTGATGGGCTTGAGCAAATGGATGGCAGAGCAGGATTTGGGAGGAGTAACAAGAGAAAGGGTGTAAGAGATACAAGCGATAGGAAATCATAGAATCATTGTCAGCACAGAGTAAATCTTTGATTTTTATCAAGTCCATCCAGAAGTTAACTTTAAGTGAATTTCTTTTCCAGTGTTCAAAAGGAAGAGGAATTGTTGTTAGTTGTTCTCTTGACATCTGTTATGTTCTCTTCTTGCTTCCTTGCAAAAATATTACCTACTATTATCCTGGAATAAAAGAGTAAAAAAGAAACCTGAAGAAAATTATCTGTCGATTCAGTCTGTGATGCCGCTTTGTGGTCAGGACCGAGGAATTAATTGCTTTACAGACCATTAGAATCTGGAGATGACTTGCAATGCTGCATCTATTCATGTCAATTGTCTCATTCTAATTAACTTAAAATTTGATATAGCCCCAAGAAATTAAAAGGGCTTAGATCTGGTGATCCAGTTGCCCATTGTCTGTCACTTCGACATCCAATGCACTGATTTGGAAAATTATTTGTTCAATCTCAAACAGTTGTAGCGTATGGTAATTCTCTGAAGTTCAGTAAAGTGCTGTAACCTGTTAAGAGAAGTCATTCTTATCATTTCTTCAGTTGAATACTTTTTTTTTTCTCCAAGAGCCTGTCTAGGCTTAAGTCTCTTTGTCAAAGCCAGTTGGACATTAATCTATCCAGATAAGATATTTGTAGTGATTTGTTTTCCCATAATTGCCAAAATGTATTCTTTAGGTTGTTTGGTTAATTTAACAAAATATCAACCTGTTCATGTTAATTCAGCAAAGGCAAAAAGATTTGTAAATCTTAGATTTTTATCAAAGCCATTCAGATGTTAGACAAAGCCATTTGGACATTTATCTGTTTAAATGTTACAATGATTTCAATTGTCTAGTGAGACTGAATATGAAGCCGTAATTGCATCAGCCATGCCTGTTACTGAAAAATAAGTGGAATTTTTTTTTTAATAGAACTGGATACTGATATATTTGTGAGAAGAAAAATGTTCATTTTTGCATGTTAAAATAGAAATTTATTAAAAGGAAAGAACAAAATTGTAGAAGTTAATATGCAATTAAAAAAATTAAGTTAAAGGTAGAGTTCATGTTCAATGATAAAATTATGGGGATCAAGATTTGTAGAAAATGTTCGTAGTAGTAAATGTTTAAAGTGATAAGGATATTTGTAGTGATTTGTTTGCCCATAATTGCCGAAATGTATTCTTTAGGTTGTTTGGTTAATTTAACAGAAGGTGCAACCTGACCTTATCTCTTTAAGTTAAATTTTAGTTTTAGTTTTTTTTTTTTTTTTTATTCCAGTGTGTTGCATTAAGATAGATATGGGTTATGGGCACCTCATAGTTTCTGCACAAATTCAAGCTTCTTTGAAGCAGGATTTGGATTGCTACTGAGTTGTAAATTGGTGTATTGTCACAATTTGATTTTAACTGCACTTGCACATACTTAGTTGTGATCATGGAAGAAGAAAAAATATAAACTAGAGCGCTGGTGCTCATCTGAGCTTTCTCCGCCCATGCACTTTCTGTACTGTGGTTTTAACAGGGAGTGGAATGGTAGCTAGCCAACCTTTTCGATAATTTCAGTGAAAAAAAAGAAATATATATTTGAGATGAGGTATTGTAATTATTTACATTGAACTATCTACCCAGTGAACGAAATAGAGGGTTCAGTTTGAAATTTTGATCACCTGAAGGTCAGGTCATACAATGCAAAAAAATATACGTAACCAGGACAAGATTGCCTGCTTGCCAAAATGCCTTTCTACAAGTGAACCACTAAAAAAAAAAAAAAAAAATATTGACACTAAGCATCATCATAACTCAACACCGTGTGTGTGTGTGTGTGTGTGTGTGTGTGTGTGTGTGTGTGTGTGTATATATATATATATATATATATATATCTATATTCATCCGCAGACAGATCTGTTTCACTGTATCACAGCTCATCAGTACAGTTAGACAGCCGATTGCTTTTTACCCAGGATTGAAACCCAACCGAATTGGTGTCAGTCGGTGATTCTACCTCTGACCTACGGGCGCTCGGTAGGAGGCAGATGTTTTTGCATGTATATTATCATTATACACACCCAATAGCCGAGTGTTCTAATTCATTGCTGAATGAATGATGTGTAGATGCCAGAGTAACTACTGTTTTTCAAATCTACCATTCTTCCAGATTGCTCAATCGGGGTGTGAGAGCGTAAATATTCACCTGCAGACGCGTGCATGTATGTATGTAATTTAGTTTTTGGTTATAATAAAATTAGACCAGTGCACACTTGCATTAAAGTGTTCAATATAATTATATTGTAGAGCTTTTAAATATTCTTCATTTGTAAATGAAAACTCGTTTACAAATGTGTGTGTGTATATATATATATATATATATAAGTCTGCGTGCACTTTAAAAAATTTAACTTTTTTTAAGTGCGTGCAAACTTTAAGGACACCCAGTGTGTGTAATATATGATCTTTTGATTTTTATCAGACATGTTACAGGTAAGTCCTTTTCTCAATGTTGGACATTCATCTGCCCACATAAAACATTTGTAATAATTTGGTATCTCAGAATTGCCAAAACTCTAGGTTGATTTATCAACCTGTTCATGTAGATTCAGCAAAGGAAAAAAAAATTCATTTATTTATGATTTTTGTCAAATCCATTCCAATGTTAAACATAAATGAAATGCTTTTTTTTTTTTTTTTTCGATATTAGACTGTCATTTTGGACATTCACCTATTCCAGTATGATGATTGTAAGGGTGGTGGGGGTTAATTTCTTGTAATTACCAGAATGCAAGCAAATTGTTGCAAATAACAAAATGGTGCACATTCTATGAGATGTGTATTGAAACACTGCAGGACATTCTGAACTAAGCAAGAGTACTTTAATGTCGAATTTTCAATATTGATAATAGAATTATCTTATTACCCGTTTCGATTTCTAGGATGAGGTATTACTTTTATCAACATCACTTGCATTCAGATTAATATCCTCATCTTTATGACATTTCAGTCGCTGTGCCTTTAGACTTCATCAGGTTTTTATCAATCCTGGTAATCTTCATGGATTTTTTATTTTCATGGTTTATCAACCTTTTTGCAGGTTATTTAAGCCAAACAATTGGTTGTGTTCTTTCTTTAGTTATCCTAATGAACCCAAAGCTGAATGGGAGAAAAATTTTGATTCATAGTTTTCTCAAGGGTATTTGTATGCTCATGAATGAATATGATGAACTCTAATAAAATTGTAACTTGGCACTCTGATTTACAATACTGAGCTGTTATCCATGATGCTACCTACACAACCAAGTTTACAGCATCTTACAGGCACTCACCCATCTAGGTATTGTCCAGACTAACATTGCTTAACTTGAGTGATCATGTGAGAACTGGTGTCTCAATGAGATTTGGCCTGGGGAATTTTGAACTGAACTCTATATTTTGTTCCCCACCCATGCCCAAGGATACATCGTCGTTTCATACTGCTTACTGTAGGTTAGTCTTTAAATGATTTTTTTTTCTCTTTTATAGGTTTTTGCATCTTACCTTGCTTTTTGTGGAATTGGGTTGAAAAATGCTCAGCAATATGAAAGGTCTCTGCTTGAGAATCGACGCAATCAGGTAAGCATAATCTTGTCATTGACCCAATCTCTATATACGCTAAGATAGTGCATGTAAATTCAGGTAGGTTCACTTTAGAATAAAAATTAAGACCTTCAACTATTTTCTGTTTTGTGACTTTTTATGACTACTTGGGCCTATTAATCTCCATCATCCTATGCATTAATGTATATATCAGAATTCACAAGGGTCATGTGGTGGCCAGTAACTGATGTCAGTTCATAGAATAACAAACCCCAGCTGCCATTTAGCAAGTGTAGAGGCAAGATGTGTCTGTCTGCTGCAGTTGCTATATAAACAGCAGAAAAGCAAGACCTGACTCCCCACTGCAGTTAAGAGAGCAGAGGTCTCACCAGGTATGTAGAGTACATCACAGGCCTAAACTTTCTCTTTGTGGGGAAAATATTACAAGAGCATCTCGCCTTTTATTTCTTTCTACATTACTTGTTGTATGCATACGTTATTTCTCTGAGTATGTCAAATTAGTGACAAGGATATATATATATTGGTATAAAAAAATAATCTCTTTAAGAGCAATGGCATTCTCTTCAGCTATTCTGTTCCAGATGTTTGTGACACGATAACTAGGCATATATGTATTTTATTATAATAAATTAAAATAGAAAATGGTTAAGAATAGAAAATAGTTTAAAAACATATTTAACAAAAGTGAAAAAGAGGAAAAAAATAAACGCTTTTCCTTTTTATGAGGAAAATTGTGGAAGAGACAAGAGTATCCGATTACTGTTTTAAATCCTACCACTCTTCCGCTAAATATTTGACTCAGTGATTTAATGTGATAAAGAGATAAAAGTTCAGGAGGTGCATTTTTCGAATGACCCGGTCAAAGGCTGTCTCTTACTGTATCTTGACCACACATTAAGAATTTTCTGGTGGAAGCTTTACGATAAAAAAAAAAAAAAAAAAAGATAACTGAAATTTCAGACTTACAGTCGCCAATGTTTATCACCGGTGGTCTAAAGCATTTCCGGATTTCCGGGTCACTTTTAAATAAATTCAGGTAATTTTTCCGAGTCAGTTAAGTGAGTCAGGCAGTTGAGTGAGTAGAATCTCCGTTCGTCTTGTTTCAGTCAGTTCGGATTTGTTGATCCCCATTAATTAGTTAGAGCTGTGTCACATTTGCCTGCCCCAACCGAAAAGGCTAACTCTAAACGAAATAAAGCATCCTTTCAGCTCAACCAAGTTGTGGAAGTTCGTTCCTTCTAGTTTAATCTTGTACCCCCAGCTGTTCGGCCGACATTTCAACAAACTCCCGGCAAACATCACAGCGTGGAGAACGTCTGCCGGAGAAATTGTTCGGACGGACCGTTGGGGTGTTATATGTTAAGGTTTTAGTATATCATGGATATACTAATGCCTATAAGGGGGAATAAAATCTGGAAATACTCACTTTCTGTGAAACACCATTATCAGTATTGTACACCTATAATGTTAGATTTTTT
>JBBBDQ010000897.1:3507500-3632500 GCA_037127315.1 Ascarosepion bandense | reverse complement strand
TGCAACTTGCTTTGCCCAATCACAATGTGCCAAGATTTTAATTTGACAAATCCTTTTGTGCAAAGGAGGTGACCATGTCAAAGTTGTCTGCTTCATTTGCTAATACTTGTGTGTAGAGAATATGGTATTTACTTACAGTCAGCCATACAGAGTTCAAATGTTTCTGCACACACCTACATTGAGAATACATGCCCTCACTCACTCACTCACTCACTCCCATCCATCCAGTCTTCAGCTAATCTCCAGTACTACAAGGAGTTTTGGCCCCCCACTCAACTGCACCCACTACAAACACAATATCATTCGTGGGGGATTGCATTTTGGAGAGTTAAGTGGACAGAAGTAAGGGATCATTTATGACAGTTCTCTTGGCTAAAATATTTTTTATTTTTAAGTCTTCCAATTAGTATAATTTGTTTGAAATACACCAGAGTTTTGCATACTGGAAATAGTAAATTTAATTGTTTAGCTTTAAATTTTAACTCAAATAACTCTCAAGGAAAAAATTTTTTTTTTTTTTTAAAACTTCAATTTAAGTTGGGTATCAAAAATGAGTGGAGGTCTTTTTTTTTTTTTTTTTTTTTTTTTTTTTTTTTTTTTTTTTTTTTTTTTTAGCTATTATGAGATCTGAATTTGAGGTCACTCTATGCATGTGGGAGTTAAATCTTTTACTGTTTTATCAAGAGTAAAATTTAAATAGACAAAAAGAACAATTTAGAATTAAAATTTTTAATTAAAATACTAGGAGATGAAATCAAAGGGGTGTAATTAATTATTTATAGTAATATTTGCAGGTGAAAGTGAAGACAAAACATGTAGAGGAATCTGTATCAGTCAGGATCTAAGAATAAAGTATTTTTTTTTTTTTTTTTTTTTTTTTTTTTTTTTTTTTTTTTTTTTTTTTTCTATGGCTGGCAGCATGTGATTATTAATCTTTTTCTCTTTTTTTTTTCTTTTTTTCCCCCCCCCCCCCCACATAACTAACTAAAAATTTGAAGAAAAAAAAATTGATATTTATGATGTCGAGAGTTTAATCAATGCTTACTTCTACTTTTTGTAGGAATGCAATTTTATTGAATTTTAATTTTTTTTTTTTTTTTTTTTTTTTTCCCCCACTCACCCTAATCTTCTGTGGTTGGTAAGTACAATTGATAAACTATTAATTTACAATTTAATTTTGTCACAGTTGCTGACTAGATGCATAATCCGGTGAGCCTCTTTCCCACGCTCCTGCTGCCTGGTATTGTTTCTTAGGTGCCTGGACATTGATTTTTTTTTTTTTTTTTTTTTAATCTGTAGCAGTTTTGATAGCTTGTGTGTCCAGCTAATATTTTGAGTTATTTTATTGATGTCTAAAAATGTTACTGCTCTTGCAAATTTCTTAAATTTAAGAACGCACATAAATATTCCTCAGTTTAGCAAAAAAAAAAAACCCCAAAAAATTGGGTAATCTAAGGAGGCACCACATGATACAAATCAGATTTTTGCTCTTGTACATAAATACTTGTTAAAATATGAAATCCTTGGATTTTCTTTAATAAAATCCTTCAGAAACCCATCAGCTGAGTAATGTTTTCCTTTTGCCTTTATTCATATTGTCCTTTTACAGATGATTCTCTCTGAAATATTTATATATATATATATATACACACACACACACACACACACACACACACAGTTTCATGGAGTAACATCCTAAACTGGATTGATTGATGAAGTGTTTTTCATGTTTTGGAGTGGGAGGGGGGTGATCTTTCCTTCAAGTCTTTTATTTTTTTAACCATAAATTTGCCTCATATGTATGAAGTCATGATTTATGTGAGTGTATAGTGAAATTAAATAATAGATTAAAAAAAAAATTAAATATTGTGTAAATTTTTTTATTCTTAAAAAAAAAAAAATTGTAACTGATTCTAAATTCCAATGTGACTTTTTTTAACAGCTTCAACATGGTAAGAATTTCAAATATGATTGATATTGCATATAAATCAAGATTTAATAATTTCAGTAGATTTCTCAAATCTCTGGGCCTGAGGTGATTTGATGGGAAATTCTTGACTTGATCAATGACATGTCCAGTGATATAAATGAAAACATAATTCGTTCGTAGATATTAATGGAAGAAATTTCTTTAAATATTTTTTTTTTTTTCCCCCACCACTTTTCTCTTTGTTCTCTTCTGTTTTTTCTTGTTTTATTGCTTTAAAAAGTATCAGTCTTTATGCATGAAATTGACTTGTACATTTTGTGCAAGTAAAGAGTGCTGGGCCAGTTTTACTAACAAAGAGACATTTCTTTTTAATTCAGGTCTTACTTGATCTAGTCAGAGTGATATTTGAAGAGCAACACACGGTGGCCATTCTCATCAAGAAAATCATGATGCACACCCAGTCTTTACTCAAGTGTGAAGTATGTCAAGTACTTTTGGTGAAAGAAGATTCCAAGGTAAACAAATTATCTCCCTTTTATCATTTGCTATTTTATAAAAAAAAAATGTAGCTATGTTTTTGTTTTTTTTTTTCTTTGCTAAGAGCTAATAACAGTATTTTCATTCCTTCTGTAGATTTTCTGTTCACAATGTTAATTGATAACAAGGCTAACTTTTTGAGATTAGTAGAGATTAAATATTGTAGATTAGATGACTGGATTTACTAGATGTTTATCAGCCTCGGGAAGAGAAGTAGGTATGCCAAGTTGATTATATTTGCTTTTGCACAAATGCCTTTGGGAAAGGTATGACTCTGTCTCCTACTAGCTATGGGTTAAATACCAGATCTGATGTAGCTCTTTTGCTTTGAGGTTTCTATGAATTCAGAAGCAGCAGTAAGGGACAGGCTCAATCTTGCCCTAGATGCACCATTGCTGCTGTGGTTGCAAGTACATGTGTTGCCCCTAATGGTAGGTACCTCTGCTCATGTTCGATAACTTTTAGATCAAATTCTTCATTGAAAGCTAAATGATTAAATTCATGCTTATTTCTAGTAAACAAAATACTCTAGCATGTTTCAAGCAGAAATTATACAGATTGGAATTGAAAATTTTTCTTGGGTGTTTTTGAGCGATCAACACATTTGTAAACAAGTTAATTACCGGTCTTAAAAACCTTGCAAAAATGAAATATTCATCTGACACATTTTTGGAAAATTTACAAATTTAATGTTAAATTAATCTGATTTACACAAGTATTACTTTCTTATAGCATTGAAATTTAGAATAAAACTAAAACTTAAACTTTTGACCTTTACTCTCCACTCCCGTATTTAACATGTGATGCCAGATGAGTGTATACAACTGGAATTGATAAAATTGTCCGAACTTTTTTCCTGTAAGAGGAAGAAACCATGAAACATAACCTTTTTAATGTATACAGAAATTATCATACAAAAAAAAAAACTTCAAATACACACAAAAAATTTTTATTATTTTAAAAATACAGCTTGATGATTTGTAATATACTTTTCCATTTTCAATTAGTAAATATAGCCGTCACTTAATAACAATCTAACACCTACAAGTCTTTCAAATATTTTAAAAATATTTAAACTTTATAAATGAATATAATTAAAAAAAAAATGCAAACAATTTCTTTGAAAATTTTATTGAAACAAACTTTTTCTTTAGACTAATGTCCTTAATTTATATTCTTAAAGCAATTAGAAACTTATCTAATTAATAGGATGTGCATTGTGGTGCAGTGGATATCGGCTCGGAACGAGAAATTTTGAATTCCAGCTGAATTCATTGCCTTCACTTACGCGCAAATACCCTTGGGAAAGGTATTAATCCGTCTATTCTTATTTTACTATTGGGAGCAGATTTTTGGAGAGGCCAAATGTTTGAAAAGAATAGATTTACATTCCCTAATCAGTACTACCTTTTAACTAATAAAATCAATTTTGCCTAAAAAAACAAGTTTTTGAAATTTCATGAATTTATGTGGAGTGGGATAAGAGATATTTAAGTTTTACCAAGATATTTTTTAAAAATAAGGATTTCAAAAATAATTTCATTTGTGAGTAAGTCCTAAAAATTTAATTAAAATCTGACAAATTGTTTTTGCAAGAATTTCGAAATTTATGTGCTTGTCACCAGAAAAAACTTAATTGCATTTTCCATTGTAGACTCTGATAACAATTTGGCTGCCCGCTAATAAAAGTAAAAACAAAATTTTTACCAAGATTTCAAACATGTTAGAAAGGATTAAAATCTTTTTAAATAATTAAAAAATACTTTTTTTTAATTTTTTTTTAATTTTTTTTTATTCCGCTTAATAACAAACATTTTGATGAAAAAGCTCGTTTTTAAGCTTGGGACCTTTTTATGCTGTTTTTTTTCAGTGATTTAGTGGAGGAGGTACCTACCTAATAACAATAAGGCTTTCTTGACATGACAACTTCATATATTTGGCATATAGGTCCACTTCTTTGATTTATAATTATACAATATTATGAAGTTAGTTTGATTCTAATACATGTAAGGAAAATCTACTTTTAAAAGAATTTGTGCACAGTTAGACAATAAACAATGGTAGGTAGTTACTGTTTCATATATGGAAACTTTTTTTTTTCATGACTATTGCAACTAATCAAAAAGTTTACCTCGATAAAAGCGGTTGACAAAAAAAAAAAATTTTAAGTGACAGTGATTATTGCAGTGCTCGGACTTGAAAGTTGGTCTCTTCACATTAGACTTGTTTTTTTTATTTCTATATTACTTGTATTTCCCACCTCTTTGGAGTTTTGAGGTGGGATTTTGACATATTCACCATCTTTGTTTTGTCTGTTTTAACAGATTAAAGCTATTTCAACTCCACTTTTGCTGTTTTTCATCCATTAAATGAGTGACACTTTCAAAAGAATTGAACATCTTTTTTTCCACTGACTCCAAAAAGATTGCAATGTTTGATCAATTTAGATCAAAGCAAAAGGTTGAAATCAACCAACTTCAGCACACCTTGTTAACTGCATTGATGATAGAATCATTTGTGGCCTTTGATCAATTGTGCCCTGACAAAGTGGATGTGTTTTTGACAATTGGAGAAGCTGGGCATATTAAACTGAAAACTGTCAAAACAAGGTGTGTGCTTTTGTGCTGGAACTGCCCAGCCATGTCAGGCAGACACTTCCAGTGTTATCCAGAATGGGTGACATGACTAAGCCAATTATTAACCCTTGGCAGTATGATGGATGGAGATATATATTACTTTTTATCCTGTTCACTCCAAGCAAGGCAGTAAAGCCACTGAGGCACAAGGAATTACTGGGTGTGGAAGAGTTAGAAACTTGGACATTGCTACAAAGCCAAAACATAAAGTAGTCAGGACAGCAAATAACTGATATGACATTTAAATTTTTTCCAGATTAAATTTGTATGGAAAGCATGAAGTCAAAAGGAACTCCCGCAAGCAAAAAGTATGAGAAAAACTGTTAGAATAGAACTTGTGTAGCACATTACTTTGAACAGTGTAAGTAGTTGACAGGTACATCTGGAGTGGTCAACAAAGGACAAGGGTGGTTGACAGATATAACTGGCTGTAGATGATATCATATGACAACGAAAAGACAGTTGACTTGAAAAGCAACTGACCACTGGGTGTGATTGACAGATATATCTGGTCATATGTATCAAAGGGACAACCCGAAAAAGTAAATACGTGGGTATTTTAAGACTATGAAGTCTAGAATTTTTGGCTGAAGACAGAACTCCTACTGGCTTCCGACTCCTTCTTCATGCGGATGATCTCCCTCCAGCTGCCTTTTGCTCTGCACAAGCATCACCGATGAAGAATAAGAATATAAGACTATATTTTTATATGTACATGTTCCTCATTTGTCCAGATCTAGTGGCATTATATGACACTTAAGCTTACCTTTAGCCAGCTCAACTGTAGATTTGTAAGACCTTGTCACCTGTCTAGGTGCTATAGCAAAGAGCTCATCTGGACAATTACCATTAAAGTATTTATAGAAAAGACAAAGGGGAAACAACCTTGTGGCAATGGTGGAAAAATTGACTAAAGTAGAGACGCCAGATCGAGGTCAATAATATTGCAGATTTTTCTTTAGCTTTTGTCAAAGATGAAAAAGAAATTTGAGGAGACAGTTGCTGTAGCCACTTAATCAACAGAAAGTCGCAATAATCCAATCATGGCTATTAATTGTTGAACCAACATCACTTGCTACATGTCATGAGCCTAATCATTTTGCCAAAGGCTGTCTGAATCAACACAAATAGACTTGATGTGGTTCACTATATGTGGGATCATTGAGAACTAAATCTAAATACGCATTGATGTCTACACTGCTCACAGATGTTTGTGCGGAAACATTGACAGAATGATGGTAGAAAGGGTCTGCTGTTTCTATGCTCATTCTTTTGGAAAGTTTATCTACAAATACAATCACACCGATTGCTATGGCTATTTCAATCAGTTCTTTATAAGGGATGAAGATACTGCGGAACTACAATGGGATTTGAGCTTAATGCAGTTTCAAAAGCTGCATTTAAGGTAGTAGTCAAGGAAATACCAGGAGTACAACTGTCATCGTACCTCATATGAACTTAAAGCGAGTTACATGAATAGATAACTAGAAATATTTGTGCCATTGTGGTATCAGAAATTTTGAAATGAGTTGTTGACCATTTAAGAGACAAAAGACAAAAAGCATCAGCAAGTATTCTTGTGGTTGTCCTGGGATGCTCACTGTTGCATGACATGTGGACTTGTAGGCAGGTTACTAGCGGGACTGAAGTGTCACATACAGCATGAACATGAAGATTGAATGAGACGAGGGAAATATATATATACATATCTTTTAATGAAATAATAAATGACTCATAAAATGTAAAATTAATCAAAATGAGAAAAAAGAATGATAATCATAAACAACTCTAAATTATATATAACTATCAGTATAGCCCTGTGTTGCTTGAGTGTAATAAAAGCTTTAAAACTAATCCATGGTTCTGGAGCTCAGTCAGTCAGTTAAGTGCCATACGTGAAACACGCTTGGGTGATCATGTCTTGAAAGAGACATGACTGACTGGGCAGAAGATTGTTTGGTGAGAGTTGGATAAAAATTGTGGATTGGTATAAAGGACATACAGATATACACACACACACACACACACACACACACACACACACACACACACACACACACATCAATTTTCTGCAATATTGAAAGAAATGCAACCTTGAAACTTCTGAATATCGTTTGTCTTTGTCTATGAGTATATCAAATTTGATTAAAATCGGACCACTCAGTCTATAACCTGACTTTTTTTTTTTTTTTTTTTCAATATTTATTGGGGGGGGGGGTACCGCGTTACAAAACCTAGCCTAAGAACACTTGCAGACACTTATAGTACAACTGTAAATTTTCAAGAAAATCGGTTCAGCCGTTTTGGAGTCTATAGGTAACGGACACACACACATACAAAGTTCCACTATAAATAAGTTTAGATAAGAAAACTTACATTGTTAAAAATAAAAGGAACTATATAGGAGGAAGTACTTTGAGAACATATAACGTTACTACCAACTATAAACACAGAATTTCAACATTACATTACTTCGGACTTTTTTCACAAAATAATAATTAATGAATCCAAAATACCAGTAGATATTAAGTTACAGAGTTCCTTATATTCTTAACAAGATAATAGTTTTCTTATTTGCATTATATATAATTTAGATTTGTCTATTATCATTCTTCCTCCATTATTATATATATATAGTCATCCGCAGACAGATTTGTTTCACTGTATCACAGCTCAGGACTATGGTTAGACAGCCGATTGCTTTTTACCCAGGATTGAAACCCGACCGAATTGGCAATTCTACATCTGAGCTATGGGTGCTTGGTAGGACACTTTTTAGCATGTATATTATCATTATACACGCCCAATAGCTGAGTGTTCTAATTCATTGCTGAAGGAACGATGCATATATGTTAATGTTTTTAAGTCTACCATTCTTCCAGAGTGCTCAATCAGTGTGAGAGCATAAATATATATATATAGTCTTAAATCTATAGCATGACTTGAAGTTTCATTTACTATGCAATCATCAGATTGAAGCACCTGATGATTGCATAAGGCATGATACTCACTTGTGCTATAGACATAGGACTATATATATATATATATATAAAGACTGCTCATAAACCTGTTGGGTTTATCTGAAAAATAGTCCTTAATACAAAATGATGAGTTCAGAATATTATAAATTGTATTATTAATCACATATATTTTGTTTTAGTGTTATGCATTATTATTTTTTTATTTTTTTATTTTTTTTTTTAATTTATGTACACTTGAGGATATGGATACTTGTTGAAGGTGGCTTTTATTGTATAAGTATTGTTTCAAGGATTGTACGTGTTTTTTTGTTTTTTTTTTTCTCTTTGATTTTGTTAGTATTTTGGTATTATTTGTGACTAGCTGTTGGATGTTACTATAATTCTCCTGCTGCTTATTAATGTGCTGACTAATGATATTATGGTCCAATATGTGGCACAGGTGTTGCCATGAGTGTAGTTATAGTATACTCTGTGTAGGACTTTTTTTTTCTTTTTTTTTTTTTTTTTTTTTGGGACAGAGAGGCCTGAATAGGGTTCTATGCATGAAAATTATCAGCTTAAATCCATAGTGGGTTATTCGTTATAGTGAAGTGTATGTGTGTTGAAACAGATTAGTTTGATTTGGCCTTATTAGTAGATAGCCCACTATAAGAGAGGTATAAAACAAGAAAATAAAATTGTATATAGAAACATTTTATGTATAATCTCAATTAAAATTATTTTACAAATAAAAGTAATGTCCTTTTGGTTGGTACAAAGGTCATTAAAAATGTTAGTAGTGATTGCTGAAAGTTTATACAGTTATTAAGTAGCTTGGTGAACACTGAAGAAAAAAAATGAGAGAGAAGGAGAGGCAACAATAAAACGATCCCTTGACATTTGTCAAGGGACATGTTAATTATACTCTTATTTTATTTTACTTTTTCTTATGTTCTTTTTTCATTTCCTGGGGCTCCAGGCCATTTGAGAATTCAGACCCTGATTTAATTCTAGGATTCCCATTGGACAATAAAATGGTTCATAAAAGGAATTTGATTTTTTTTGTTTCCTAGTCTATTTGTTGAAAAAAACTTCACACTAAGGTGTGAAAGTTCGAGTTTTGTGTGCAGTTTGTACATTCCAGAAAAATTTTTTTTTTCCCCTAACAAAATCAATGAGTCAGATTTGAATGTTGAATTTTTGTTCACTACAAATTTCATAACTTTCAGAAGCTTGCTTCTTATTTCACATACATGAAATAAATCAACCTGCTTTCTGACAGTGTATGTATGTATATATATATATATATATATATATATATATATTATTGATGAATATCATACACGCGCAACCAACCACAGCTGAGAGTAGGGAAGATAAGGATTCATGCCTTTCCTTAAGAGAATTAGTGTAAAATTAAATGTAAAAGACTAGCATACAACTTGAACCCTGCTCTCCCACTCTTTCAAGGGTTCATGGAAGAAAAGATGGATTTTCTAAATATTTGTATGATTTTTCTAAACCAGTTCGAACTCAAAACAATTCATAGCCACTAACCAATGTACTGCCTGTGCATACCCCCTCCCACTTCATCTCATTCCATATTCGTGTATTAATCATTCAGAGCTTCTATTTGTCATGTCCTGTTTGATCTGAAATCAGTTAAATATTAATGTCTCGTATATTTGATGATTGAATATATAAACATCAAATTAAGTTAGAATGTGATGACTTAATTACATAGTTTTGAATGATTGAGAACCTCTTGATGTGCGAAGTAGATGTTTTATTGGCACCAATAATATTAATGTCGGGTCTAAATTTAATTGTGGAAAAGAACTTTGCATTCTTCCTGAAAGCTTTGATCAACGGCACCTGAAACTTAATTAAGCAAGTGTTAAATTCTACATGTGCTGTTCATTATAATATAATATAGAAATAAGGCTTTGCCAAGATTTCTTACTTGGTTCAATCAATGCAATATATTTTTATCATTTGGTTTGGATAGTGATTTATTTTTTTTTGAAAGGGATGGCAAAAAAAACATACCTTCAATTGTAGAAGGTATAAAACTTAACAAAGAGTGTAATCATTATGAACAATAAAAATAGTTTGGAAGTATTAAGATGTTGCGCCTTCTCTCTACTGGTTAGGATTTTGAGATATATATATATATATATATATATTATATACTCACACACTATTGTGACATGCTCTCAGTGTAGGTTGGAACAACCATAGGTCTAACAAAGACCTGTACGACAATCTCCCAAAGGTGTCTTACATGATCAGGTCAATAAGAATACTCAACTGCATCCCACACATAATCAAAGGGGTTGCAGTCTGGGGAGTTAGGTGGCCAGATATGTGGGTGATGTGGTCACAGAAATTGTCTGACACTTATATATATTTACATGGACTGTTGTGCTTTCTTTTATTCTGAGGAACTCACCCTCAAAGTCTGTAAAAAAAAAAAAAAAAAAAAAAAAAAAAAATATATATATATCTATATATACACACACACACACACACACACACACACACACACAGGATGAGATGGAAAAAAAATTTTAAAATCATGCAAAAAGTACACACACACACACAGGGTGCTGAGAATAAATTGTCTAAATTAGTGTCATATTCATCTCTGCATATACTATTTTAACAGATATTTTTACCAAAATTAAATAAGATATTTTTAAATATTAAAAAGAAAATTTATTCTATAAAATCACCTTTGGCTTCAGCCACAGCCGCCTGATGACTTAGGAATCTCCTGCATCTCTGGTCAATGCTGCTCTCATCCTTGCCTTCAGTTTATCTTTGGTGTTACAAGGAGTTTTGTTATTCTCTTGCTGAAATGCACCCCACACATCAAGGGGATTGCAGTGTGGGGAGTTAGTATATGCTACTTCAATGGAAATAATGCTGAATCAAAATGTTGAGGAATAAACATTTTTTTATTTTTTAATCGTCTCACCCCGAGCAAGGCAGTAACGCCACTGATGTGCAGGGGGCTATGTAATCGTGAAAAAATTGAAAAATAGTTGGCGAGAATACGTTCAAACTGACTATCGGCCCTCTTTTTTTCAACTGCTGTCTGCAAACTGCTAGACTCAACTGACTGTGGCAGCTGACATAACTTAAATAATGGCTCCCATTTTGACACCTGACATGTTGCACTTTCAGTGCCTTCTGTTTCATCTCAGCCACTGACCTTTCTTTGACCACTGTTTGTTAAAAGAAAATTCTAGCTTGATACCTGCATTTTCATACTCTGTGACATCTCCCTGTGTTGCCCAGTGCAAAATATGCTTCTTGGCAAAATTCCACACCGTCCAAGATTTTATATAACAATTTGTCAAAATTCCCATCACTTTCACTTGTGATCATGAATGACTTTTAGTATTATTCCATACCGACTCAATGAATACACAACATTAGGTAGCCAGATGTAAAAGTGATGTGATTGCAAAAATTGTCTGGGTTCCCTCACTTGTCATATGGTGCAGTGCCCTTTTGCCAGACACAAGGCCTTCCAGCAGCTACCCTCTTGACTCAGGGCAGCACTACCTCCATATCTATAGGCCTGATTGACAAGGCTCTTTTCAATCATAGCTTGGATCTCCCCAACAAATTTTGGAATTATTTTATCAGAATAATCGGTGAGTTTTCCCAGCTACCGTTTATAGATTAATCCAATTTTTTTCTGAATTCTCCGTGCTCTTCTTAGATCAACACCCAAACACTCTGAAAAGTTTGTATTGGTGTACAATATGCCATTTCAAAATTTCTGGCAGTGAAATGTCATGGTGCTCTTTTTTTCAGTCAGTGCCAACTGACATGACTATATTGGGCAGTTGGCAAAATCAAAACAATGTGCATGCGCAAAATGAAAAATATAAAATGGTTACTATTTAGCCATCGTACTTTGTCTGGATGTGTGTCGTGGTGCAGTGGATATCAGCTCGGAACGAGAAATCGGGAAGCTGAGTTCGAATTCTAGTCGAATTCCTTGCATTCACTTACGCACAAATACTCTTGAGAAAGGTATTAATCCGTCTCTTCCCTCCAGTTATGGATTAAATAATAGGAACAGATTGAGTTTTGTAGCCTTGGTCGGCAACCAGTCTACCGCAGAAAGCAATGACAACCTACTGCAGGAAAATCTTCTGCCCAGTCAGTCATGTCTCTTTTGAGACATGATCGCCCAAGCGTGTATCACGTATAGCACTTAACTGACTGACTTTGTATTATATTTTATCATATATATTATAATTTATGTATTATAAAAATAGTTTTAAGGTATGCTATATCCGTGGAAAAAAATAGCTCGGTATTAGATACAGAATGTATGAATATAATAGCAAACACTGAAGTCAACACTAAGCAGCAACAGTCTTTCTTGCTTGAACACAATCTTCATGCCTTAAGTTTGGATTCAAACATGAAACAATATTGACCCAAGTGTTCACTTTTACAATTAATATCTGTATATCATTCCATACCAACATCCTGGGTATGACAACAAACTACATTCAGCGTAAAGGCTGCTGATTGGGATGTTGCAAGGAGCATGGGACTACCTTTTAATTGCTGTTGTTTTCAAGGTCTGTCCTGATCCGGTGTGGTAGAATCTGTTAGGGTCCTAGCTGTGAGCAAGTGGGATGAATGCACTATGAAAGCATAAAAATAGATTTTTTTTTTTTTTTTTTTTTATCGTAAATGTACCAGCAATATTTTTGAAAAAAATTACCAGAAATACAGTTTAAAAGAAAAAAATATTACCAGCAATACATTTGTCTTTCAACAAAAACTTTTCATATAAAAATATGCCAATGAAAATGGATCTGCAAACCATTTCTTAAAAATGTGGTTGGCATTAAGAAAATCCATTGAGATTATGTCAAAAAACAAACAAAACTATTCCATAACAAATCTACCAATGGTTACAGGTGACTCAGAAAAATCCTGGCAAATTCACAGAATCTTCTTGTTTTCTAATACATATGGCCTGCTGTATTGTTATTGTCATGTCTTGAAATTATCACCAGGTGAAATAGTAAAGTGTCACTGAAAGTGTTTGTCCATGCTTCTGAGATGACGTATTATTTACACTGTTTGGACTGTTGTCCTTGTCCCTATTGCCATGTTTGCGACTTTTGGGCCTTCTTCAGGTGTTAGAAAGTTAAAGGGAGATAACTACATAGTATCCGGAAGTGGCATAGCACATGGAATGAGAATTATATACCCTAGTAATCGAAATAAAGGGTTTGGTTCAAAATTCCTAGCACCTGAAGTAGGCTGGAGTGTACAACAGCTGAAATGTCTTAAACATGGCAATAAAGATTAGAGCTATAATCCAAATGTAAATAATGTATCACTGAAAGTATTGACTCTTATCTCTAAATCTTAGTATTTGTTTATTTACTTCAAAAATATCCTTAATGTGATTTTTGCCTTATTAATGTTCCTAATTTGTACATATTTTTGAATACCAGTAAAATTGTTTAACATGACAAATTGTCATGTGTTTTTCCTAATTTGACTTGATCTTTTTAAAGGAGAATAATCTAGTGGAATGCTTATTTTAATGTCTTTGGTCAAGTTTCTTTAAGTTAATAATTTTGTAGATTTTCTGAAAAATCCCTCAAGAGCCCATAGGATAAACAGTACAATGACTTCAGAATGAAAAGTTGTTCTAAAAATGTTTTAACCCTAGACAGAAGTTTATACACAATAAAACTTCTACCCTCAGACCTGTAAGAACATGCAGTAAAAATGTAAAAGTTTTTTTCCAGCTACCTGATTGATCTGTTGATATGAAAATAGGCAATTGTAAGAGTCTTAAAATAATCAATTTTCAAACAGTAACACTGACCTTCATATAACAGGAGTTAATGTTGTTACTGGATGTAAATATTTTATTAGGTCATAAGCAAGGTAAAAACTAATTTAGATGTCATGTCTGAACTGTTTTTATAAACTAGGTTTCAAATTGGACAACATTTATTGTATTTTGGCCATTTTCATGTCCTTTATCAAAATAAAAGTACATCTGACATACCTAAGCAGTTTATATTTTTGTAACCTACGGTAAATTTTGGCTTTTGTTACCAAGGTTCAAGTTTGCACATGCTATATCCTTGAAGTAATGAATGCCAGAAGTTTGCAAAAGGCAGACAGATTTCAAGATGATCCAATTTTAAAACTGAAGATACAGATCTAATATTTCAAATTTATCAAGGAATTTGATTAAGGATCACATGTGAATTTTCTTAGATTTTTCTGAGAGTCATCTGTGGGTGTTGTTGGATTTCATATAGAATCACACACACATACACACAGTTAAACTGTAATTGTTAAATGCCAAAATTGGTGCTTTTTTATTTTTTCCTTAGTAGTTTACTGGTCAGTCAATTAAATGCCATATATGATACATGCTTGGGTGATCATGTCTTAAAAGAGATGTGACTGACTGGGCAAGAGATTTTCCAGCAATAGGTTGCCATTACTTTCTGCTGTAGACTGGTTGCCAACTAAGGCTATAAAACTTGATCTGTCCTGCTATTTAACTCATAGCCAGGGGCAGAAGTGGTTGATTAATGCTTTTCCCAAGAGTATTTGCACATAAGTGAATGGAACTGATTTGGCTGAAATTTGAACTCAGCACTCCAATTTCTTGCTCTGAACTGATATCCACTGCACCACAACGTAATTGTGGAAAGGCATTTTAGACAAGCAGTTTTTGTCATAAAGTGCTTGATAAAGAGATAGAGCATTAATAGAATTAATGTGGAAAAGGTTGTCACTTAGCAAAAGTTTTTTTTTTGTTTGTTTGTTTACCAGAAAAACAAAAACCCTGAGGAGTGAAGACATTACAATAATGCCTTCACAAAACTTTGAAGTTGGCATGACAGAAATAACACTGCTCAGCTAAATGACACTTCTTCTCATTAATTTTATTTATATATATATATATATATATATATATATATAGTCATCTACTTACAAGCCTGTTTCGCTGTATCACAGCTCATCAATGTGGCTAGACATCCACTTGCTTCTGGCCGGGGTTGAAAATCAACTGATTTGGTGTCAGTTGGAGTCACTAAGCCATTGGCACATGGCATCAGAGAAGGGAAATTTTTGTATTTTATATATGAGCGGTGTATAGACATGTCAGTACTTGAAAGAACTCAATTCATTGCTGAAGAGTTATGCATAAATCACAGAAGTGGTAACTGTTTTTTTTTTTTTGTTTTTTTTTTTTTGTTTTTTTTTTTTAAATTTTCTAGAGAGCTCAATCATAATGAGAGCATTTTTTATATATATATATATATATATATATGCTCTCATTACAATTGTGGTATTTTACACAATTTCATTTAGCACAAACCTTGTTGATATGTTAACGTCTATTCTTGGATGTGTGGCTATTGAAACAGTAGTTCTGTACCAACAAATCTACAAGCCAAGTTCAAATTGCAGTTCTTCATTTTATTTACTTTTGTGCAAATACACTTAAGGTATGAATTCTTCCTAGTTATAAATTAACAATTAGGCTGAACTTGCTACTTTAGCCTTGGTTGGCAACTGGTTTAGGAGAAGGAAAATGGAATATCCACATAACTGGGTTGATGAAAAGCTTGTTAAGTATGCTGGTATCACACACACACACACACACACACATATATATATATATATATATATATATATATATATATAATGCTTTTTCTGAAATTTTTGGGTGAGTTCCTCCATAACAAAACAAGTTCAAAAGTTTTTGTGTGTATGTATGCACACACACACACACACACACACTATGTAAAGTCTCGAAGATTAACAAAATGGTTTTAATAACCAACATATTTAATTTATTTGTTTGAACATTATTTTTAATTGATACTAGGATTTGAGTAGATATTCTGTTTTAGTCTATATAAATACTGTTTAATTAAAAACATCTACTCAAATACGAGTATTGACTAAAAAGTAATGTTCAAACAAATAAATTAAATATGTTGTTAAAACCATTTCATATATGTGTATTGAAGATATAGTGCAGTCCTGGGTCAAGTGAGTGGCTTCTGGAAGGCCCTATGTCTGGCAACATGATTCTGCACCATGTCACACAAGCAGATCCCTGTCATGTCTGTCAGATAATTTCTGTGACCACATCACCCTCTTACATCTGGTCACTTAACTCTCCATACTACAACCCCCTTGATTATTATGTGTGGGATGCATTTGAGGAAGAGATCAGCAAAACTTTGTAACACCAAAGGCAAGGATTATAACAGTATTCATCAACTAACACCAGGAGACCATCCAGAAGAGATGCAGAAGATCCTGAAGTCATCTGGAGGTGTAATTGAAACCAATAGAATTTTTTTTTTTTAATTTTCATGTTAATGTTTCAAAATATTTTGTGTAATTTTGGTAAATATGTTAAAATGGGACGTCAGTGTTATATACATTTTTATGTTAGTCAAATGAATGACTGGAAAATTCTGTGTAATGTTCCATCCTCTAGATGTAGTTCTTCATGCTAAAGTAAAGTTTGTACTGATAGAATTGTTGAAGATATGCAGATGTCAGTTCTATTATGTATGAAGGGTTTCCACTTTTTGGTGTGTGTGTGTGTATATATATATATATATATATATATATATGTGTGTGTGTATGTTTGCCTGTCATCTGGTTCATGCTTCTCCTCTAACAGGAGAGGTTTATGCTTTGTTTCCTGCTTAGAATTCATCTCCTATTCTCCCTGTCAATAGCCTCTGGTGTCTTAGGGTCATTATCACCTTGATGGGGTGAATTAAAAACTCACACACATTGTAAATAATGCAACAATTTTGAACCGTGTAAAAGTTTTACAGAACCAAAATTAATTATGTCAAGAATATAATCCTCATGAGTGGAAAACCAATTCTTTGAAACCAATCTGGGAATTTAAAAAGAAAATAATTCTTAAGGTTGAATTGGTCTCTTAGTTTTAGACCTGGTGAAAGTTCTCTTGTGAAATGACTAAATGGTGATCACTAGATGCTGAACCAGTTGGAAGATGCAGTCAAAAACAAAATGTTAATATAAAGATTTGATCTCAGTTTGAAGCATTACTTTTTTTTTTTTTTTTTTTTTTTTTTTATCAGGAAAAATGATATACAGTACAAATTTATCATACATAGACTTGCCACTCATGAGAACCCCATCTTCTGCGGGTCATTAAAAATACAGTTTGCTCAAGTTTCAGTAGGCTTGTATTGTCAATGTCTTACCAACATTTTTTACAACTGGTGCACAGGGGGTTACATGAGAGAACAATAAAAAAAAAAAAAGGTGCAGGGGATGTTAAAAGATGACTGAAGGAGATAAAAGATGGCAATTGTCATTGTAGTTAGGCTCTTAGAGATTGTAGCTATAAGGGAAGCAAGTATACAAAAACGACTTCCACAGGTGGGAAGTGCAAGAAAAACTGATAAAGTAGAAGTGGCGATTACATTTGACCCTTTCAGCTGTAAAAGTGGGTGTTACCTAGTAACTTAAGTAAATTTGTGTAGATGGGGCACCATAGAGAGCAGAAACCATGGAAATATTTGTAGAAAAGACAGAGGGAAGCTACTTCCTGTCAGTGAGAAAGTGACTGAAGTCGGGAATATTCAAAGAAAGAAAAAAAAAATGTAAAAGACAAATCTGGATTACTTTACAATGAAACATGGTTTGACTTAATATTTTACAGAATATTTTTAATACTTGGTCTTGTTTTGTTTCTCCCAGCATGTTAGTGACCAATTCCCTAAGTTTCATTTATGAAATATTCTAATTATTTCATGAATTTTAATTTACTTTTCACTATAGCCTTTATTTTCCTGTTAGACAGTATATGGCTAACTTGTAAGATGTTAAATAATTTCCATATTTAAGGCAAACAATTCATTTGACTTCTGTATTAAATAAAATCCCCTTACATTTGGGGATGGGGGGGACTATTGGTGTTTGCTGAAAAGTAAAATAAAAATTCAAGAGTTTTGTTAAAATTCATGAAGCAAGGGAAATTGTTAAAAAAAATGTTATGCATTTGAAGAAACAAAAGCTATATGGTAAACACTTGCAAACATTTAAATTTTCTTTTTAAAATCACTTTGACAAGCAAGGCAATAAAGCCACTAAGATGCAAGGAGTTACTGAGTAAAACTAACTTATGTCAATGATGACTGCCCTTAGAATGAACAAGATATCCTGTCCTCATGTTTATTACAGTTAGTCTCAAAATGTCCCTGAAATAGTACATATTTCAAAAAAAAAAAAAAATACGGGGTTCACTGTCTCCCCACCTTTTACTCAGCTGGATTGGTTTGCTTTGCTTACCGGTCCCTGGCACATTAAAAAGAAAACTACCAGTCTGCCACATCAGATAGTTTGAGAAGCCCTGCTCTAAATGACAATTAAAAACACTTTAGATGTCACAATATTAAAACTTCATACAAATATTCTCTACTTTTGTGAATTTATAAAACTCTGTCATCTAAACATCGTGTGTTGATTAGCTTCCTTAGCTTATGACAGTCTTTGATTTCTTACTCATTTCTTAGAAATAAAATGCGGTCGTCGACTTAGTCAAATTGGTCTATGCACAAGCATGTACAATGCATAAGGTTACTGTAGTTTGTATTGAGTGGTGAGGTGGTAGGAAAACTACTGACATTTTTCACTTTGTCAATGTTGATTCAATAAAAGTTGTTGCTTTTCAAAAAGGCCATAAGGTGAAATTGTCTTTATAACCCATAAAAACAAAAAAAACTTTTAATGGATTAGGGCTTCATTTCTTATCTAATTATGTATAGATAGATTTGACCATTTCCTGGTCCAAGACTCATCCCTGATTTTTTTTTTTTTTTTTTTTTTTTTTTTTTTTTTTTGAATAGTAAAGTAAAGATTTATCTCTTGTTTCCAGTTCATTCTAAATTCTTGTTCTCTTTCACTCTCAGTAGCCCTTTTTGATGTTGTGGTATTATTGCCTTTAGGTGAATTAACAGAAACAAAAAAAATATATACTTCCATTGTACTTCCTAACACTTAAGAAAAACAGGGACCATCATTTAATATTTTTGTCTTGCCCAAAAGACTAGAGCATTTTTTTTTTTTTTGTCTTGCCTAAAAGTCAAAGCAGGCAGTGTTTTTTTTTTTTTTTTTTTTTTTTTTTTTTTTTTTTTTTTTTTGGTCTTGCCCAAAAGACAAGGGAGTATATATTTTTTGTTCTTGCCTGAAAGACAAGGGTATTTTTATTTTATTTTCTCCTTCCTGAAATAAAAAAAATATATATATATATTTATATTTTAATTCTGTCTTTAATATTAGTTCAAATTTATTTAAAAATAAAGTAAAATTATTATAAAATGTTCATTTTAAAAGATAATTTTGTGTTATTTAACTTGAAATGAATTTTAGAATCTCGTTTGTTCTCATTCACAACTTTGTTGGCTTAGAATTATCTACTCTGGCGACTTTTTTTTAAAAATTTTTTTTATTTTTTTTTTTGTTTTTAAATCATAAATTTAACTTCTCCGTAGAAATGATTTGAGTTGAGCATCTTACTTTGCCTTAACCTATCCAGGATCAAGTGTCCCTTTTTAGCTTACTTCCTGGAGTTTTTCACCCCACTTCACCAGCACGTGTCTCTGCCTTCTTTTTCAGGATGTCAAAAGGAAGCGAAATGGTAAAATGGTGATTATCTCCTCTTTTCTTTTTACTTGTAACTTTTTTTTTCTTTTTTCTCAACCCCCACCTGACATCACTGACTCAATGGTTAACTGCTTGCACATCACCTCTCCTTTTCCTCACTGATATTTGAACATCATTCTGTGATACTAAACACCGTCATCTAACTTTTTTCATTTACTTCTAATATCACTCTTTTCTATATAGTTTCTACCAATTGAGGGTGTGCCAGGTAGTGTGACGGACATTGGCACAGAATCTGGAATCTAAGAACAATTCAAATTCTGAGCTAGTAACTTGCATTCATTTTTGCACTAATACTCTTAGTTCTTTCTCGCCCACTGGCTTTGGTTTAATTAGCAAGGTAGACTGGACTCTTTAACCTTGGCCGGCAACAAGTCATAGAGCAAGAAGACTTAGTCCACATCAAGTTGGAAAAACCTGTTCTATCCTGAAGCTTAGTCAGTACCATAATGGCTAACTGTTTGGATATACCAGGTTTAGTAAGCTTGGATGCATGGGTGGTGTAACAGATAATGTCTGGCTTAAAATAACCTGCAAAGGGTTGATAAGTTACAGAAAATGAATCAATCAATCTACTGGAGAGCAAGAACACTCTGGATTCTAAACTATAGCGGGTTCCTTTTGCCTTCTTTATCTCAAGAAGTCCTGGAAATTTGGAGATATTTGAGAAATGGAATCTGGAGAGCCATTTCCTGCATTCTGAGTGGGCATGGCACTATTTAAAAAAAAAAAAAAAATACTGACTAGTTACTTTGTAAGTTGTCAGTAAGTATTCTCTAATGTTGCATATCTTAAAACGATTGTAAAAATATAAAAATATCAGCCTTTCATTTTCTGAACACCCTGTAAAATCTCCCAGAATTACTTGTGATGATATGACTTGGATTTAAAGTCCCTCATTTCCAGTTAAGAAAAGTTCTTTGGGGAAATACTTGCAAAAAGATTAATTTTGCATAAAATTATATGGAAGACATGGTAGTTGATTACAAATGGAATAAAATACTTGTAAAACAATGAAACATTCAAATATATAATTATGTCTTTCAAATTTTCCTGTTGCAATGTCTTTGTTTACAATTTTATTTGAACAGATTAACTTAAGAACATCTATTGTACTATTTTTGAATTTTGGTCTTATGTCTGCATGGGACTTCTACATTAAAAGAAAATTGCATCACACAATGACTTAATTTTCAATTTTTTTTTTTTTTTAATTAAATTTTTTTTTTTTTTTTTTAAAAATTTTATGCTTCAAAATTAAACTTCCCAAAATATTGCATAAGGACTTTCATTAGACTTTAACCCACCCCAACCATAAAAGTAAATTTAAGTTTAATTCAACTGTATTTGAGAAGCTGATAAGACATCTTACAAGAAATTTGTCTCAGGTCTTCATTCACCCTGAAAGAGAATTGAAGTGATTCAAGAACCTTTATAGTGTGTGATGAAGGCAGTAAATACAGGGATTTTCCTAAAGCTGCTAACAAAAAAACAAAAAAAAAATTAAAATATATTAATAAATATATATATTTTTTTTTTTTCTTTTTTCTCACCAGTCGCACAACCCTGAGTTTCATGCACAGTGTAATCATCAGGTGCTCATTGAAAACTGACAGTTGCATAACTTAAATATTGATATTCATACTGTAGTGTAATGTTAGTGGAGCACTCAATATGCAGTATTTTAAATATATGTATATAATTTATTTGTTTGAACATTATTTTTGATTGATAATCAAATGTGTCATTTTTCATAACAAAATTTATGGTAAATAATCAGGCTGGTAAGAAATAAATATACTGTTTGATTAAAAACAGAACATCTACTCAAATATGAGTATTGATCAAAAAATAATGTTCAAATAAATTAAATGTCGGTTGTTAAAATCATTTTGTTAATCTTCAGGATTTTCTGTAACATATCTACACAAAGATGAGACAGTGAAAAATCTATAAGCAATGCGTTTGTATGTGTGTAGGCACAGGTATATGTGAGTGAGCATGTATATATGTGCATGTATGTGCAAATATTTTTAAAAAAAGCTGTAATGTTCGTGTCATTTGGTTGTCTCTGTGTATATACATCGAGAGAGAAAAAAAATAGCTTCAGTGGACTGATTTAAACTCCAACGCACCAAACTGCTCTGACAAACTCTCTTGAGCCTGGATATTAGATGAGGTAAGGAAATTTTATTTGATTTATGATCCACACTTATCCTCAGAGATCCCAACATATTTTTCCTCACATATAGATTTTTTTTTTCTTTAACATTTTAAACTGAGGAAGCCAGCAAGAGCAGACGCTCTAACGAAATATCTCATAGATTTTTCTACTTTCTTGTCACTTTTGTTCCAGATAAAATTTATACGCACACTGGATAATTTTTAATCAGACATTTTTTTAATTTTTTTTTTAATTTAAGCGGATACCTGTATTTCAGTTGATACTCAATTTTATTTTAAACAATACTTATTTTGTACAATGGCATGAACTATCAAGAAAAGATGTGAAGGGCACATTTTCTTCAATAAGCAGATAAGATAAAATTTACAAAAAAAACACGGAAATGTCAACTCAGATATGGATATCCACTAAAAATAACCTAATAAAAATATATTAGGTTGTTACAAAAATAATGGCTGCTTAAAGTGTTGTATCTGGAAAAGCCGTTTTTATCATAGCATTCACGGTATACATTAGGTGATTTTTGTTATAAATAATAACGTGTTCTTTAATAATTTTAACTTTCTTAAATTTTTACCAAAATATTTTTGAGACAGAAGCCCTTAATTATGAACGTGACAAAACATAATTTTTGTTTACTTTACTTGTAAGAGTTCAAACATGGTCACAGTGCCTCCCAAACTTCTGCCAATATCAACAAAGCACGGGGGAAATGGGTCAACAAGTGATTGGACAGTACAAAGATGTTTCTTGAAATTCCGTACTGGTGATGAGAGCCTTAAAGATGAAGTATGTAGAGGATGCTTGTACAGTCTTGACAACAATTACAGGCAGTTGTTGAGCAAAACCCATGTCAAAATACCAAAGAAATGTCTCAGATGCTTGGTGTCAGCACTGCAACAGTCTCAGGCCATTTGCAGAGTATTGGCAAGGTGAAAAAGCTTGATGTGTTCCTCATGATCTCAAATCAAAACCTTAGGCGTTTTGATGTATGCTTGATGCTCTTTCTGCGTAACACCAATAAAATGCAATTGGAGTAGATAGACTAAACTATCGCACGGTTCACACTTCACCCACGTCTATTGAACGGGTGAAGAGGCTCATCCCTTGTTTCCTGTTTAGGATGTGGTTTCTGGCTTTCTCTTTTCCAGTCTTTTCACTCTTATGTAGCCCCCTGCATATCAGTGGTGTTACCGCCTTGCTCGGGGTGATATGATTTTAAAAAAAAAATACGCTCTCATGATGAAAAGCGGATCTTTTATGATGACTAAACGATCACGTCAATGATCATAAGTCCCCCCCCCCCAAATATTTCCCAAACTAAAGTTGAATCAGCAAAAGATTATGGTGACTGTCTGATGGTTTGCAATTGGTGTTATCCACTCCAGCTTTCTGAAAGCTAACCGGGGCATTAATGCAGAGCTTTACTGCCATCAACTTGCTGAAATGCATGCATGCAAGTTAAAAATGAGACTGGCATTAGGCAATCGATATGGTTTAATTCTGCTCCATGATAATGCATGGCCACATGTTGCAAGAATGACGTTGCAAAAACTCACTTTGGATACAAGAGTTTACCACATCCTCTACTTTCTTTCACCCACTGTTTTTTTTTTTTTTTTTTTTTTTTTTTTTTTAAGCACATTTTTAAATGAAAGCTTTTGGTCCAAACCAGAGTTGAAATCAGCTTTTGAAGATTTTGTTGCATCACAGCCAATAACTTTATCAACAAGTAATAAATAATCTTGTCAATTGATGGCAGGGGTGCATAGATGCTCAAGGCTTGTATTTTGACTAATTTAAACATTCCTACAGTAAATTTTCCAAGAATGAAATTTTCTGAAATCGGTCATTATTTTTGTAACAACCTAATATATCCCAAGTGATTAATTTAAATATATAAAAAAAAAATCCTTTATAATAATCAGTTTCCGCTTATATTTAGAGATGAAACAAAGAACAAAAATAATTTTATTTAATGATGATGATAATATTGTATGAGATAGAAATTGTTTGACTTTAAATCTGTCAAATTATCTGAAGATGTATAAATTTACAATAAGTGCAAATAACTGCCTTTGTCAATTCTTAATATGCATGTGGTGTATTGTGTGAATTTCCCTTTTTCTTTTTTTTTTTTTTTTTTCCATAACACTTATCCTGATTCACTTACCTTTGATGTTAGCCTCACTTCCATGATACCCGTACACTGGATACTTTAAATGTGTGTATCTATTCTGTAATATTAAAGACAATGTGACAAATTTAAGTCATACATCATGATTGCCTCTTTTGTAATGAAATATTCTATTGTTATAACTGATACAAATTTACATAATGAGATATTGTTGATATTTTTTTTTTTTTTTTTTTTTTTTTTTTTAAGTTTCGGATATTTTTACTTAAATAAAAATCTTTTCAAAAATCTTTTCTTAGATTGTCATACAAAAATACAATTCATCACAGACGAAAATCTTAACTTCAACTGAAAATATAACCAAAATTAAAAGTAAAGTTCTCAATGTGAACTTTAAAGGGAATGTTAATGAACTTTGCTCCCATAAAAAGCATAATAAAAGTGATAGACATAATTAATGCAGAGAATTTGTTTATACTTCTAAGATGAGGTAGTATTTACTAATTTTTATTGCTATGTTTATTGCTGTACACGCTGGCCTTCATCTCCTAGGAATTTCAAACTGAACCCCTTATTCCGATCACTGGGTTATATCATTCTCATTCCATATGCAATGCTACTTCTGGTAACTCTTAATTTGTTCATGACTACTGTAGCCTGGTATTGAACTTATAACTCTTTGGGTCAAGTCACTGGAATTAATCAACGCCTATAGCCACTGGGCCATGTGAATGTGTGTGTGGAGTGCACTTGAGAGGCCAATAAAACTCCTTGTTGAAGTTGGTGAATGCAACCATAATACTTGCCTTCAGTTCTTCCTTAGTGTTACAAGGAGTTGGGGTTATATATATATATATATATATATATATATATATATAAATAAATATAAAAAGAACATAAGTTGAATGTTTTTTATAAGCCCATTGGTAATATATTTCACAGCTCTCTTATCAACTGCTCCTCAGACCAAATTCATACAACAATAAATTGGTCAAAATTATCCAGAAAAAGTCAAGTGAAAAAGAAAGAAGAAAAAAATAGGGGAAAGGAGGTTAACTTAAGTGTTAAAAATAAGGGAATTTACCTGACCAAGTATTAAGGATTCTACTTCTATATTTACACTGCTTAACAAAGTGACTAGTAGAGAAAAACAAAATTACACTGAAGAGTGAATACCTTACAGTAATGCTATCACAAAACTTCAAAGTCAGCATGACTGAATTGTGCTCAGCTAAGTGACAAGTTTCTCCACATTAATTCTATTAAATATATATCCATTCTTAAAATATAGTTCTGAAAAGTCTGTCCTGACCAAGAATAGTTTAATAAAATTTCAGCTGATTTAGAAATCAAGGGTAAGCTCAGTAACTTTTGTCAATTCTTCATATATAATAACTGTTGAATAAATGTAATATTAAAAATAAAATTTTATCTAAACTGTGAATTATCAAATAGCTTCATTCTTAGTGTTGAAACAAATTTTTCCCCTTCTTGTCTTTCTCCCTCTCTCGCTCTTCTTTTCTTCCCTCTCTATCCCCACTCTCTCTCTACCCCTTGCTCCCCTCTCTCCCTCCCCTCCTTTTTCTCCTTCTCCTCCTCTCTTCTCCTCTTTTTCCCCCCTGTCTCCTCCACTCTTCTCCTCTTTTCCCCCCCCTGTCTCCTCCACTCTTCTCCTTTTCCCCCCCCCCTTTTCCCCCCCCCTGTCTCCTCCACTCTTCTCCTCTTTCCCCCCCTGTCTCCTCCACTCTTCTCCTTTCCCCCCCTTTGTCTCCTCCACTCTTCTCCTCCCCCCCCCCTTTCCCCCCCCTGTCTCCTCCACTCTTCTCCTCTTTCCCCCCCTGTCTCCTCCACTCTTCTCCTCTTTTCCCCCTGTCTCCTCCACTCTTCTCCTCTTTTCCCCCTGTCTCCTCCACTCTTCTCCTCTTTTCCCCCCTGTCTCCTCCACTCTTCTCCTCTTTTCCCCCCCTGTCTCCTCCTCTTCTCCCCTCTTTTCCCCCCCCTGTCTCCTCCACTCTTCTCCTCTTTTCCCCCCCTGTCTCCTCCACTCTTCTCCTCTTTTCCCCCCCCTGTCTCCTCCACTCTTCTCCTCTTTTCCCCCCCTGTCTCCTCCACTCTTCTCCTCTTTTCCCCCCCCCCTGTCTCCTCCTCTCTCCTCCCCCCCCCCTTTTCCCCCCCTGTCTCCTCCACTCTTCTCCTCTTTTCCCCCCCCCTGTCTCCTCCACTCTTCTCCTCCCCCCCCCCTTTTCCCCCCCTCTTCCTCCACTCTTCTCCTCTTTTCCCCCCCTGTCTCCTCCACTCTTCTCCTCTTCCCCCGCCCTGTCTCCTCCACTCTTCTCCTCTTCCCCCGCCCTGTCTCCTCCTCTTCTCCTCTTCCCCCGCCCTGTCTCCTCCACTCTTCTCCTCTTCCCCCGCCCTGTCTCCTCCACTCTTCTCCTCCCCCTTCCCCCGCCCTGTCTCCTCCACTCTTCTCCTCTTCCCCCGCCCTGTCTCCTCCACTCTTCTCCTCTTCCCCCGCCCTGTCTCCTCCACTCTTCTCCTCTTCCCCCGCCCTGTCTCCTCCACTCTTCTCCTCTTCCCCCGCCCTGTCTCCTCCACTCTTCTCCTCTTCCCCCGCCCTGTCTCCTCCACTCTTCTCCTCTTCCCCCGCCCTGTCTCCTCCACTCTTCTCCTCTTCCCCCGCCCTGTCTCCTCCACTCTTCTCCTCTTCCCCCGCCCTGTCTCCTCCACTCTTCTCCTCTTTTTTCTTTTTTTCCCTCGTCTCCTCTCTCAATTTGTTTTAATTTTTGAATATCATCAGCTTTATTTTAAAGTAAACAAAAAATTAACAGTATTGATGCAAACTGCGTGCTTTGATGATGCAAAGATTGTCAGCTATAGATGTTGTATGTTCTAAGTAGAATAGAATATTCTTAGATAAGATGGCCTTTTTACTTGAGTCTTATTCATTGACTGGATCTTTTAGTTTGAAACTACAAATGCATGAAAAATCCTTCATTTTGCAATGCTCTTTGGTCTTTCAGGATTTAGTTATTTGAAAAATCTAGGAGTGTTTGTTTTTCAGTTGTTTGTAACTGTGGTTCTTATGGCTGTTGTTGCTACTATTATGTTCTTTATATTTGTCGTCTTTGTTGTTTTTGTTTTGTTGTTTGTTTCTTTGTTGTTCTTATCTTTATTGATGCTATTTGTTTTATTCCTTTACGCTATGTTGCTGAATATATCGCAAGGACACTTGTGGTCCTTTCTTTTGCACTTGAAAGACCAGTGCTTGCCCTGACCCACTCTCTTCTTGTTACCAGAAACAGTTGCTTTTTAGGACATGGAGCTTCAGTCCTCAGGTAACTTTTATTCTGATTGGCCTTTTTTCAGCGCTAAGGCTTGGAATAAATCAAGAATTAGTACTCTGGAAAAACTTTGACGTTTCACAAGGGGAAGGAAGTAAATGCTTTTGAGCCGTTTCTCTAGATATCTCAAAAACAGGATGTGGAATACTGGCCTTCTGTGCACGCTTCAGTGCTACTGTATTTCTGGATATTTGTTTGATTTAATCTAATTATTCCTATCGAATTGGAAAATGAAAGTTGTTTTAAACTGACATGCTTTCAGATCTTTTCATGCAAACATGGCTAAGTCCTACATTGTTTCTGGTCTTCATCAATGACCTTTTCCTGATATTGTCAGTTCACAAATAGGCATTTATGCAGTTGACACCACCATTTACTCCTGTCTCAAAAAAAAAAAAAATCTTCCAAGGCTGACAAAGTAAACCAGGTCTTTGGTCTTGAAACTGGCCTCCAATCAGTGGTTAACTGGGGCAAGAAATGTAAATTTGAATGGCTCCAAAACAAAACTGCTCTCCTTTAACCACCATAGAGAAACTTTCCTGCTTGCTATCAGCATGGCTGATGCTAGTCTCCTTGAGAGAAACACATTACACTTCCTTGGCCTCATTCTCTCAACCAACCTGAAGTGGAATGAAGCTATCAGATCTATAGCTGCATCTACTGTTACGAAAGTTAAGCTTTCTGGCTTGACAAAGACCTATCTTGCCAGAATCCATCTTGCACATTTATAAATTTACCATTTGTTTGTGCATTGAATACTGTTCTCATATTTGATCAGGTGCTCCTTCTATTCATCTCGAGGTTCTTTTCACAACCCAAAGAAGGATCTGCAATGTAATCAATCCTAACTTTTCAACTTCAGTCACTTTCTCACCAACATATGGTTTTTTTTTTTTTCTCCTGGTGTCCTGTCCACGTGAATTTAAGTGTGCTACTAGATTGGCATCTAGGTCCCACCCTTTTACTATTGAAATAGTTAAGTTTAACTGCCACTACTATTCTCACAGTTTGCCACCTGCAGAATTCCCTTCCATTTATTTGCTTCCCTGATAGTTATAATCTCTAAAGATTTAAATGCAACTTCAATTGCTATTTGTGTTCTTGAATCCCATTTCTTTTATCCTTTTTTCAAGACTCCCTGTGTGCAGTCTTTTCTCTTGTTTGTGGCAGCCTCACCTTGCTTGGTGGAAATGATTTAAAAAAAAAACTTTTTAAAATCTCCTAGTTGTTCAAATTTATTGAGTAGTAGCATCATAGTGTTGTTTAAGTTTCCAGCTCTTTCATTTAGGCAATTACCTTTCCCCCTGCTTCTGGAACACTTGCATACTCTTTTGAAGAGATAAGGAATTGATGATTCCAAATAAGAAATTGGATTCAGAAAACCACGACGAAGATTGTAATTCCTAATGTCTTGGAATTTCAAATAGAATTGTATTTCATTACTTTATTTCACTAATGAATTCACTAACACTTCTCGAAGTGAAATTGAAAAGATTCTCAAAGAATGGACAGGATATATAATGCAAGTCTAATCAAAGCAACAGGAATAAAGCAAGAATTATTTTTGCACTAAAAACCCGGATACACTGGTTATTGTATTCTGACTTCAAGTCAAGAAAAAACAAGTTTGGGGAATGTGACTGAGAATCGTTCATTTTTATTAAGAAAAAAATTTCATCATGCATCTGTAGAATTTGTCTACAAATTTTGGGAGGGGGAGATTCATAAATATCATTTGATATTTAAAAATTATGCATCGGACATCACGGTTAACTCTAAACTTTGGTCCTGTGCATGTCTGTAAACTGTATCCGACAGCAAGGCTTCTGATTGGAAGGTTGTGAGGTGCAAGGAACCACCTCTTAATTGCTGTTCTCAGGTCCACCCTGACCCAGGGTAGTAGCACCTGTCAGGGTCCCAGCTATGGGCAAATAGTTAACCCTCAAACTTATAGAAATATATTCATAAAAATATACTTTTATAGAAAAATATACATTTTTTTTTTTTAAGAAAAAATTATAACCATAACATTTTTGAAGGAAAAAAAATTCTTAGCAAAACATTTTTGAATACAAAACTAAGACATTTTCAGTTTTCTAAAATAACAAAGAATGAAGACAAAAAAATTTTCATTAAAATCTGACTAAATCAACCTTCTCACTATGAAATGAACATTTTAAAAAAAGAATACCTTAGAACCCCACTTTTTGGTATTAAATAACCCACAGAGGTTGATATGCCGTTAAACAAAACTCACTCCAAATTCTAGATTTGGAAGAGGTTAAAATTTGGAGTGAATGATAGTGCAACTATCGCCTTGTGATGCTACGTCTGTGTTGGACTCATTTGAGAGTAGAAAGTGAAGGCTAGGACAGCAGTGCTCCATTTTTGACCTGATCTGGCTCTTCTAAAGGTAGAGGATCTCAGGATAAGGTACTTGTTGGAGTGGTACTGGGAACTGACCATTTTACAAGCATCTTTAGCAATAAAATGTGCTCAAATCAAAATTTTTTTTATAGCTTAAGTTGTTTCACTGTTTGTCTATATTTCTGAGATGAGGTATTGTAATTATTTACATAATTCACTGTTGTCTTCATCTTTGCCGTAATCATGTTTTGGTTGTTGTATGTTCTGACCTTCTTCAAGTGATATACTTGGGAATTTTGAACAGAACTCTTAATTTAGTCCATTGAATTAGATTGTTCTAATTCTACGTGACATGACTTTTTTTGGATATCTTGGTTTCAGTTTTAATTCGCTTTAGTAATTCAACTCTCCAAGTTTTTGCTCTCGCTGCTCTGGCCAGATATTGAACTCACAATAAGATGTAAGTTTAATACCTAACCACAGTAGAAGAAACAAAAACTATTCACCTTTATTTTCAGTGATTTGTTGCCACTTATCAGGCATCTTTTGAGTGGATGTGCAAGGCGTGTAAATGACGATGGGTCTGAATGAGAAATCGGAGCTGAATTTGAATTTAAGTCAGGTTCAATTACGCACAAAATGGTAATGGTACAAATACATCTCCTTCGCCTCAGCTTTTTCTTTCATTATCAATTTTTTTTTTTAAATAAAAAAAAAAAAAAAAAAAAAAAACTACTGATATCCCTTCTAACAAACACAAAATTCATAATCCTACCCAATAACACTCTATCCACAAAACTTGTAAATAAATTCAGTCAGTCAGTTAAATGCCATACGTGAGACACACTTGGGCGATCATGTCTCGAAAGAGACATGACTGACTGGGCAGAATATTATCCTGCAGTAGGTTGCCATTGCTTTCTGCAGTAGACTGGTTGCTGACCAAGGCTATAGAACCCAATCTGTCCTGTTATTTAACCCATAACTAGAAGGAAGAGACGGATTAATACCTTTCCCAAAGGTATTTGCGCGTAAGTGAATGCAATGAATTCAGCTGGAATTCTAACTTGGTTCCCTGATTTCTCGTTCCGAGCCGATATCCAATGCACCACAATGCACATAAATTACTTATCCCTAATACTAGGATCTTGACTACCATGTCTAAAACAGCTATAATTAGAAAGAAAAATAAATCCAACACCAATTCAGATGCTTATCTCACACACACACACACACACACACACAAAGACTGCACAAGTATACATAAAATAAGGTTCCTAATATATGTATGTTATTTACTAATTGGATAGATACACACACACACACAAGACTGCACACAATTATACATAAAATAAGGTTCTAATATGTATATGTTTGTTTACTAAGATAGGATAGATACACACACACACACACAAGACTGCACAGTATACATAAATAAGTTCCTGTATATGTATGTTTGTTACACTAAATTAGGATAGATACACACACACAAAACTGCACAGTATACATAAAATAAGGTTCTAATATATGTATGTTTATTCACTCGTGGATAGATACACACACACACACAAAAAGACTGCACAGTATGCATGTAAAATAAGGTTCTAATATATGTATGTTTGATGCTAAGTGGATAGATACACACACACACACAAAAGACTGCACAGTATACATAAAATAAGGTTCTAATATGTGTATATTTGTTACTATAAATTAGGAGTAGATACACACACACACACACACACACACAAAGACTGCACATTATACATAAAAATAAGGTTCTAATATATGTATGTTTGTTACTAAATTAGGATAGATACACACACACACACACACAAAAGACTGCACAAGTATACATAAAATAAGGTTCCTAATATATGTATGTTTGTTACTAAATTAGGATAGACACACACACACAAAGACTTACTTTTCTAGTATACATAGAAATAAGGTTCTAATATATGTATGTTTGTTACTAGAATAGGATAGATACACACACACACACATACTTCACCTGATATACATAAATAAGGTTCTAATATATGTATGTTTGTTATAAATTAGGATAGATACACACACACACACACACAGACTGCACAGTATACATAAAATAAGGTTCTAATATATGTATGTTAGTTACTAAATTAAAGGATAGATACACACACACACACAAAAGACTGCACAAGTATACATAAAATAAGTTCTAATATATATGTATGTTTGTTACTAAATTAGGATAGATACACACACACACAAAAGACTGCACAGTATACATAGTAAGGTTCTAATATATGTATGTTTGTTACTAAAATTAGGATAGATACACACACACACAAAAGACTGCACAGTATACATAAAATAGGTTCTAATATATGTATGTTTGTTACTAATTAGGATAGATACACACACACACACACACAAAAGACACACAGTATACATAAAATAAGTTCTAATATATGTATGTTTTGTTACTAAATTAGGATAGATACACACACAAGAGACTGCACAGTATACATAAAATAAGGTTCTAATATATGTATATTTCAGTACTAAATTCAGGATGAATACCTAAAATTTAACATTATAAACATAAAAGTTCTAATATGTATGTTTGTTACTAGATAAGGATGAATGCACACACACAAAGACTGCACGTGTACAAAAATTTAAAGTTCTAAACTATACTCTTGTAACAGTACTAGAACAGGATAGTTACACACACAAAAAGTTTGCACAAAATTTTATAAAATAAAAGTTCTATTATGTATGTTTGTTACTCATTAAAAGGATAAATTTTACAAAAGACTGCTGGTATACACACAAAAATAAGTTCCTAATATATGTATGACGCATTTATAAAATTGGATAGATACACACACAAAAGACTGCACATTGCCATAAAATAAAAGGTTCTAATATAACAACAACATTGCAAATTAAAGTTCATTACACACACACAAAGACTGCACAGTATGTAAAATAAAAGGTTCTAATATATGCTATTGTTTGTTACTAAGTGGGACGTGATACACACACACACACACAAAGACTGCACAGACACCATAAAAATGGGACCTAATACCTTTATGTTTGTTACTAGTCAGGATGAATACACACAAAGGCTGCACAGTATACATAAAAATAAAAGTTCTATTATATACTGTGTTTGTTACTAAATTAGGGACAATTTTTTTTCAAGGAACACCTTTGGTACTGTAAAAATAAGTTCAATATGTATTTTATTTACTGAAATAGGATAAATTTTACACAAAGACTGCACATTGCTATAGAAATAAGGTTCTAAACTATGTATGTTTGTTACTAAAATTGGGATAATTTTTTTTTTTTTTGCACAGTACTACATAAAATAGTTCAATACTGTATGTTTGTGCACTAGATAGGATAAATTTTTTTACACAAAGAACTGCACATGATACTGTAAATAAAGTTCTATCTGCTGTATTTACATTTATAGTCAGATAAGACCACACACACACAAGGAGTTTTTGTGTATTTTGTAATAAAGTTCTAATATATGTATGTTTGTTACTAAATTAGGATAGATACACACACACACACACAAAAGACTACGTATACATAAAATAAGTTCTAATATATGTATGTTTGTTACTAAATTAGGATAGATACACACACACACACACAAAAGACTGCACAGTATACATAAAATAAGGTTCTAATATATATACATGTGTTTGTTTACTAAATTAGGATGAATGCACACACACACAAGACTCACACAGTATATACATAAAATAAGGTTCTAATATATGTATGTTTGTTACTAAATTAGGATAGATACACACACACACACACACACACACACATATATATATATATATATATATATATAGTGTGTGTATGTATGCTGTTCTATTAAGAGACATCAAACTTAGCAGTAAATAAAACAGTGTTATTGGTGAAATTTTATTGATTTCACTATTGGATCATGTTAGTTGTGTCATAGCAATTATGTGTGAAAAAATCACCCAAATTATCTGCCAAGGCTTCCACAGCACACTTCCACTCGAGGGTCAAAATTCTTGATGTCTCTGCATAGTTGCTCCTCTGTCTCACTAATATGCCTTATCTCATCCCACAGCTATTGAATTATTGTTGATGACCCCAAAGAAAGAAATCTAAAGGGGTCAAGTAGCATGATCGTGGTGACTAATGACTTTACTGTTTTGAGAGATAATGTGACCTGGGGCCTTCTCATTTGAATGCCTATAATGTAATAGGCTTCAATAACTTTAACACATTGTTTGATTTTTTTTAATCTTTCCATGGTTGAAAATGCCAAAGACTGAAGTTAAATCTGAAAAGAACTGAAGAAAAAAATTTTAAAAAATCATTACACTTAAACTTAATTGACATTTAAAATCCATCCAAGTTATCGATACATTCTATAGAATTCCTGACAGTTTTAAATTTGACAAATAAACCTTTCATGAAAATAGATTTAAGCATTTCGCTATTCGAGACTTCATCAAATCCCAAAAACAAATGAATGTATGTTTAAATGAATTTTTAGTACTTTCCTCTAAGCTTATATTTCTCATGATTAAAGAAGAAAAGCTATTTTCATGGAATTTGTCAAATATATAATAAAATCACTGGTTTCAGGGGCAACAGTATCTGTTAAAATAAGGACAAACTGTTCTAAGATGTTAATGGACTTTGTGGGTTAAGGCTCTGTCAAAGTATGGTAAAAATTGGGGAAATATTTAGAGATTTGTATGTGAAAACCTAATAACAGTAGAGGCTTAACACTTACTTTACTGTCATGGGTAAACACAGCATTTTATTTCATTTTTCTAATTTTTCATATAAATTTTTATGCATCAGAATAAATGCTGTGAACAGGCTCTCGAACTTTTTTTTTTTTTTAAGGAAAAATATTAAGTAAAAACTCCATTTACTTTTCATAAATGGAAAAACTTAGTACAGATTATCAAACTAATATTTTTAAAAGGAATTTAAAATATTTTATGTGTATAAATTTGATTTTAGTGGATAGGGTTGTCCATACATGATATATCAGAAAATGAGAGCGATAACTATAGTAAACTTAAAACCAAAAATAATCTAAAATTCAAAACCGTAGATTATGGAGAATATTTTCTTAAATTTTCAAGATTACTGAAAACTTAAGAATCATATATAAAAGGCACTCATGTTATATTTAGTCATTTCTTTGTTAAAAACCTTCATAGAATAAACAGATAAACATTAGTCATACATGTCAACAGTTTAAATAATCAACTACCAATGTGTTAAAAAAATGCATTTCTGCAATATTTTAGACTTAAAGTAAATAATATTTGTATCCTTTTAGGAAGAATTTTAGTTTTGTTTTCATAAAGATAATTACACTGCAGTGAAAGATGATTAAAAATCAGCTATTTATAAAAAAAAAAATTCTTAAATTAGTTTTTGAAATACAGCAAAGTATTTTGCTTATTGGAAATATTAAATTTAATCTACTAGCTTAAGTTAAACTATAATAAAAGCTTAATTTTTAAAAATTTATTTTAAACTTTAAGCATATTGTTTTCTATAGTGGTATCTAATTAAAACAATACTGAACTTTTGATCAAACTGAATAAGAAAACGCATCATTACATTAATTTTTTTTCTATAATGAATTGGATAAAGCATTAAAATTATTTGAGTGTCAGACTTATTTGGCTTGACACATAGGCATTCGACAAAGTACGACACAGACTTGTCAACAACCTTGACATATCCAGGAAAGACAGTAGTTATCAAGAACCTATACTGGCAGCAAATTACCTGCGTGTGGACAGGAAATGAATTCAGTTCGTATATGAAAATAGAACAGGGTTGTAAGACAAGGATATCTTCTCACTGGATCTATTCAACCTGTACAGTGAAGCAATTCTGAGAGAGAGGTTCTTCCAGGATTCATTATTGGTGGCCATAATCTGAACAAGATATGAAGATGATACAGTGCTGATAGCAGACGCTGAAAAAAAAATACAGGATCCTCTATAAAAGGTAGCAAGGGAAAGCAAGATTTCAAGAAAACTAAGTACATGGTCATCAGCAAAAAGAGGAGCCCAAAATGTCAACTACAAGTTTGAGGACGCTAAAATCAAACATGTACAGAAATTTAAATATATGGTAAGCATTCTGACAGAGGATGCAAAGTGCAACACTTAGACCTGAAGGCAGATTAACATGGCCAAGGATGCATTTTAAAAGCTAAGAGCATTGAGAGACAAGAGATTTTGTTGGCGACAAAGAAAAGAATACTACACTGTTATATGATATGTCCTCCTAAATGGTAGCAAATGCTGGATCATCTCCTCAAAGATGGAGAGACTCAAAGCAACAGCAATTTGGTTCCACAGAAAGATGCTGAGGATACTATAAACCAAACATGAGAGCAACAAGGTTTTGGAGAGGGTTGCATCAAAAAGGAAACCTATACTTGGTATCAAGAACAGACAACTGAGGTTTCTGGGACGCATAAGGCAGGACTGCTTGGAGGACTTAATACTCACAGGATGGGAAAGCAGAAAATTATTGAGAGCAACAAAGGACAGGGGGCAAGTGGAAATCCACACTGTTCTATGTCCTGAAAGAACAAGTAACATAAAGAAGAAATTGACATTATTTAATGGCTGGGGACGTGGGCTACAGTTTTGGGGAAAGTTTAAAAGCTTGTAATTGGCATGACCAAAGTTGTATTCCAGAAGTTGAGTAGAGTATTGAGAGACGGGAAAATGTTGCTAGAAACAAAGTATTGGATTGCTATGTGATATCCGTTCTTCAATAAGGCAGTGAATGCTGGACAATCTCCTTAGAGATGAAGGTGTAGCCATATGGAGATGGTTAATGTTTGTTAATTCAGCTTTGTGTCATACATCACCAAACTCCATACAGCTTACAAGTTTTATCCAGAATTATCAACTGTGAAGCACTTTCTACTGGATTGTGGCCATCTTTCCCATATCTGCCAGATTTACTACAATGCCAACAGTCTGAAAGAACTATTTGCAAAAACAAACCTCAATACTATAATAGCCATTTTGAAAAAAAGTAAATCTATACAAGAAAATATAACACTAACCAAACCCAAAGATATCTCTCTCTCTCTCTCTCTCTATATATATATATATATGATGCAAAGAGCAAGACTTAATGCAATGAACGTTTTAAAGTAACTTGACCCAAACTAATGGATAATTTAAGAAAAACTGATTTGATCCAACGAATGTTTAAAAGAAATAATCTTCGGATAACGGACCAAAAAAGATGTGATACAACAAATGATTTGTCATTAAATGACCCACAGAGGTTGATATGCCATAAAACCTAACCAACCAACAAGAATTATCAGAAGGTTGGTTGCAGGTTGGAAATGTGTAAATTAGTGGAGTAATAAAATATACATTTTCTTTCATTTTCAAATAGAAATTTCTTAAAAGGAAAGAATAACAAGTAAATGTTCAATGAGAAACAAGTAATGAGTTAAGGGTATCAAGACTTTGTAGAAATGTTCATAGTATTAATTTGTTGGAAAGAGTTTGTGTACATACATATGTCTGTATAAGTGTTTGTGTGATAGGAATGCCTTTGGATGGAAAAGTAAAAGGAATCAGTACACAAGAGGCTCATGTCCGGGTCAGGTCAACTTGAAGTTTCTGCCTTGTTACATTTTAGCTTGTCATCTCTGCTGCTTCTATTCATGACTGATGCTGACTGAAGTATTTATAGCATTTAGATTTTTCACACTTGATCGTTAAGTCCCTTTACAATCTTGCAAATTGCTCCCATTGGTCAGAATATCAGTTTAACATCTACTTGCGAAATCAGGTTTTGACTTTTTTTTTTTTTTTAAGCACATCCTCAATTCTTTTTCTATTTGGGAAAAACTAGGATTTCACATGTCATTTTGAATTTTTGTAAAAGTGAAGAAGGTTGCTTTTAATTCTTAATTTCCTATTCACCACAAAGGAGGCTTATAGCATGGAGACCAAAAGGAAACTAAAACAGGAAAAGGCAGGAAGGAGGGCTTGAAAAATCTGATACTCACAGGTCAGAAGGGAAAGATATAGGAGAAAGCAACACGTAACATACGTGACAGGCTTAATTAGATACCGGGGTGGGGTTTGAGTGGGGTGACAGGAGAAAGCATGGGATAGAGATATGTGGAAGGCCATGATCGCTCTACGTCCTGAAGAAATATTAGAACGAAAAAACTCGTTAAATATTTTTTTTTTTTTTGCTTTAACACTTAGCCAATGTAAGGGGGATAATTCATGAGACATGATTTTAAAGAGTAGTCTTTTCAGCAAGCTTGGAAGCGATCAGGTTTGTTCATGTTATCAAATGTTAATTTATAAAACAACCGATCGGTTCTAATCATAATTTTGCTGAAAATAATCGATGAATAATCAATGAAAAGAAAGTAATTAGAGATCCTTTCTTCGTTATTCACAATTAGAAATGTAATAGAATCGTGCACCACTTAAATAGACTGGCCCATTCTTAAAAATAAAAACTTACAAATTGGGGTCGGGGTGAAATAATTTTTGGGTGGTGATTAGCGTTTTTTTTTTTTTTTTTTTTTTTTTTTTTTTTTGACATTCTTCGAGTCGCGATACGCGTCCGAATAAAACTAGGTACCTCCTCAAATTCGCTGAAAAAACAGCATGGAATGAAGAAAAAAAGAAAAGGACCCAAATTCAATAAAGACGAAGTTTGTTTTTTTCCATCAAAATGTTTTAAGAGAAAAGATCAAAAAGTATTTTTAAATATATTTTTTTAATTCTTTCTAGCACATTCTAAATTTTTAGTACAATTTTTTTTTTTTCGTCAGCTGGTAGCCAAATCGTTACCAGATAATGTATTACGTAAGTCAGTCAGTCAGTTTTTTTTGTTTTGTTTTTTTTAATTAATTTGGAAACTTTTGCAAAATCAAATAATTGTCGAATTTTAATGAAACTTTCAGTACTTATTCAAAAATGATTGAAATTATTTTTAGAAAATCTTTTTTTTTTTTTTTTTTTTTTTTTTTTAACATCTGGCAAAATTCACGTAAATTCAAGATTTTGTAGTGGAAATTTGTTTTATTAGTTAAAACACAGGACTCATTAGGTAAAAAATATAAAACTTGATTTAAAAATAGTTTACTAAATTTGACTGTATCAGTACGTTCTGAAATTCATGACATTTTTTTTTTCTTTTGTATTTTCTCCACAGAGCTGATCAGAATTTAAGTCTCTCATTCGCTTTTTTTTTTGTATTCTTCTCTTGCTCGCTCTTTTTTTTTTTTTTTTTTTTTTTTTTGTTATTCTACTTTTTCTTTCTTGTATTCTCTCTGTCTATCTCTTGCTCGCTCTTTTTTTTTTTTTTTTTTTTTTTTTTTTTTTTTAAATTAAAACCGGAAAATATCTAACAAAGAAATTTCCAAAACCTAATAAATTTTTACTAATAAATAATACATATCATTCCTCTTTCTGTTTGTATTATAATCACACACACCCTCATGACTACTAAAAACTGATTTCACTATTCATGTTTTACTAATAACATGAAGTGACTTAATCCATAAAAAGTCGATTATGGCAAAAAAATGTTAGAACTGACAATTTGTTTCCTTCCTTTATTTCTGGTTTTGTTTTTGTTTTATCAATAACAGTTTATATAAAGTTTAGTTGGTAAAAAAAAAAAATAAGTTCATTAAATAAATGCAAATTAACTTTTTGGCTAACTCCTGATTCAAATGTTCATTAAAGAAAAATACATACAATTTTCTATCTAAATCAGATTCTGACACAGAAAATAATTACTTTATCTGTTAGTTATTGGCTGTATTTAACATTCAGTCAGGTAAGTGCCATATGTGAAACACGCTTGGGCGATCATGTCTCAAAAGAGACATGACTGACTGGGCAGAAGATTTTTCTGCAGTAGATTGGTTGCCAGCCAAGGCTATAGAACCCAATCTGTCCTGCTATTTAACCCATAACTGGAGGGAAGAGATGGATTAATACCTTTCCCATGGGTATTTGTGCGTAAGTGAATGCAATTTAACATATCACATGGCAGAAAAGAGCCTATTTCAACAGTACATATCCAGAAAAAAACTTCTAGAGTATTTTTAACAAGTAATGCTTACAGCAATTATGAATAAATTTTGAAAGAACTACAAAAGCACTTTGACTATAGTCAAAAACATCACTGCATATAAAAAGCAAAAATCACAATGTCATTTCTTAGTAAAAAAAAAAAAAAAAAAGTTTACCCACTGCCTAAAGATTGTGTGTGTATTGGCACATGTCCAAGTGGTCAGAATGTTTGCTTTCTGACCATGAAGCCCAGGTTCAAATTTGACCATTTCCTGATTTGTCAGGAAGATGACTTGATGTTTTCGGTCTGAAAGAGGTGAACCCTGTGTGTAGCACCTTTGGAAAGTGCATGAACACCATACCATGAGTTGATCCAATCCTTGTGAGTGAAATTGGGTAGACTGCTCCCTTTGAGGAGTCACTGATAGTTATAGTCTCACATGCTAATTATATCCTCCAATTCTAACTACTGTTATCTATAATTTTGCCTCAGATAATCACTTATACATAGTTAATCCTGTCAAATAATCAAACAACATTAATATTATTACTATTTGCTTTTTCTTGAGTAGATCAAGCTGTAACGTAATGATCAGAAGCACATCATCCTTCATTTCTCTACATCAAAAACTTCTTTCTCAGAATTCTAGCTGTCCCAAGAACTAGTGTTTTCTGAAGCTTCTCAGCTCAAATCTGTCCCAACTTCACAAAACATTACCATAGATGAACACAAATCAAGAATTCCCAACAGTAAAAATATAGTACATGTTTTACAGTAATGAAACATTGCTATAGAAAACAGAAAATATTTGAAAAGAAACTTAACAAGAGATGAACATAAGCCAAGCACACACTTTTACCATTCCTTACACTTCTATTTGTTCTGTAGTTTCTGGGTGGATAATGATAGTGTTAAAGCATATTTAGGTTTCAGGGATACACTGGGACTAATTAATATTGCTAGTACTTTCATACAATAATTATTTTTACAATGCTGGGAATAATAATAATAATGTCACTTTGGTGAATCACATTAAGAATTTGGTAGGTAGGTGTGACAGGTTAGTTATAATTTTTATTAGTGAGAGGCCTCAATTACTTTTCTATTTTCTTTATAAACACACACACACACACACACACACACACACACATACAAAATAACTGATCAAAAAGTATCAGGATTGTTGCTGTGGTGATGGAGGTAAAGAACACAGTCAATCTGCTTGATACTGATTGACCTTAAGTTTTGTCGCATATGCACTTAAATTGTTCCCACTTACTTCCCTTGTTTATAGCAGTAATTTGAAGGAAAGTGTGTAGAGTGTGGTCATCTTATTACACCACAGAGGAACCCTCAGTGACTATAGCTTATACAGAAGTTTTTGGCTGAAGTACAAAGTTCCCTAGCTTTGGCAACCACTGTATTCCTGAAATCTCATCACTTGCTACTTTTCCTCTATTCAAAAATCAAATCCTACTTGAAAGGCTCAAGATTTTGAGATGTTGAAACCCCAGAGAATGCAATGAGACAGCTCCTTGCTGTCCCTGATAGTTTCAGAAATGCTTCTATCATTGGATATGGCACTGGATAAAATGTGGCTTCAAAAGGGGAGCTACTCTGGATTTTTGAGATTTTGTTTTTTACTTGACACAAAGATCACTCTTTCACAAGAGGCGGAAAATAAACAAAAAACAATCAACCTAACACCAATAATAAGAGCATCCCAACTAATGAATAAATTAAATCACTCTAATTATGAAAACCCGAGAAAAACAGTAGTCAATTGCTGAAACTTTGATTAGTAGAGTAAATCTTTATAGTAGTACTTTAAAGTACTCCTGAATCAGATGAATTGACGGATTTATGTAAACATCGAAAATATTTTTATCTAAAATTTAGTGACCATTGTTCATTTATAACTTATGCCCCAATATAAATTAAATCACTTTACTAAAATAAGTGACCCACACCAATACTTACTTGGTTTTCTTAACTACACTATACCTTAGTATACCATAATTATTTATTTCTAATTCTAACCTAAACATTCCATTGCTTTCTCATGAGATAGTACAAAATCTAATAATTAAAAAATAAAAAAAAAATAAAAAATAAAAAATGAAATCCAATTTGCTGTTAAAAATTATATGCTCATTTAAAGAATGTATGGTCCCCACTATGTGTCATGCCATGACATCAGGCTATGTTGCCTTTTGCAACCCAAATCTTCATAATTCAACTTGATCCTCATTTTTGATTGAACAATACTGACACACCTACAAGCATATTTTTCAACTACCACTCCCTAATTTTCTAAATAACCATAAATTCATCTTATATTTTCTAAATAAACTACTTTCACCTTTATAAGATATCACCGGAAGAAGAATAGTATTGTTCTGAAACATGAAAATTTTGTCTTGTCATGTTTTTGGGTTATGATAGTGTGTTAAAGCATATTTAGGTCTGAGGGATGCGCTGGTACTAACGAATATCGCTAGTACTTTCTCACAATAATTATTTTTACAATGCTGGGAGATTACAATAGTGTTGAATGTATTTGTGGAATGGTTACAAATTTATTAATGTTTTTTTTTTTTTTTTTTTTGTTATCACTTAAAGGGGTGGAGTTGTTATAGGAACGGAAGTTTATTGAAATATAATGTACATCAGATATTGACTGGATATGGTAACAACTGTGTTTCTAAATTTTAAATTTCTATATAGCAATTCCTGACAGGAAAAATATTTCACTACCTGATGTAATGCTAACAAATAGTACCAAAAACACAGCAGCTCCTGTGTTATAGTCAGCTGCTTTATTAAAAACACTTATAATAAAACTATTACTATGAATATTGCTCTACTAAGTATTGAGCACTCTTCAAAAAAAGTAAATTAGTACGAACAATGGACTGTTAATCCATTTGTTTGTACTGCTCATATATATATATATATATATATATATATATATATGGATTTTTCATTTATTAATCTGACATTTGCTGAAATGTTATTTTGAGTAGATGTACCGTTTAATAAATAATATATTTATTTCCATGTACTAACCCTAGTATTCAAGAAATCTTATTACAAAAAATGATCTGAACATCAGTAGATAAAAATAAAGTATACATGCTGAATGAATTTTACTTTACTTTTAACTGAATGTATGGATTGTTTTATGTATGCATCTAGAGTTATAGGAATGTTATTTTTTCCTAACACAGTCAGCACATTGTGAACATGTTCACAATTGATATTAAGTGTTGGCTTTTTCTTATTTGTTTCCATTATTTTTAGGTTTTTTCTTTTTACATGTAGATGGGGGTGTTTGTAATATCAACCGGTATGTTATGAATAGTTTGGTAGATTGGCATGTGTATTTAAATGAGACCCAATTGAGTTACGGTCAGAGCTATGTAATGTGAGTCTTCCTGTTAAGCATGTTGTAGTGTATCCTATATAATTATTAACTAATTTGCATTGGTCAGGGACGCAGTTTCTTAAGGGACGTGTGAATTCATAAATAATATTGGTTCTGTTATAAAATGATTTAAAAAGAAAAAAAAATACTTAACCACTGCACCTTGTCATTCATTTTTAATGAAACTTATATATATATATTTTTTTTTTTTCATTTGTGAATGAGTTATTACGCTAACCAGGTTTTTACCTTTCAGTGTCTTCAGGTGATTTACAGTAACTGATTTTACGTTTTCTTGTCTTTTTTTTTTTTTTTAAAAAGAAGTATTATCAGTTATTGTAAATTGCCTAACGGCACCACAAGGTAGAAACCTGGGTTGCGTAATAACTTGTTTACAAAGGAAAAAACATTCAAGAGTTCTACAATACAATTGTATTAAACACTTAATACAACTGTGTACTGGTCTGATTTAATTATTACCAAAAAACTCACACACACACACACACACGTGTATGTATATATATATATATATATATATATATATATATGTCTTACGTCAATGTCACTACTTGGAGTTTCAGGTGCATTTTTCAAGCCCCACACACATATACACACACATATAGTCATCCGCAGACAGTTACTGTTTCGCTGTATCACATCTCCTCAGTACAGTTAGACATCCAATTGCTTCCTTTTTTTTTTTTTTTTAATCACCCCAAGCAAGGTGGTAACGCCACTGATGCTGTGCAGGGGGCTACTTAAGAGTAAAAAGATTGGTAAAGAGAAAGCTGGAAACCACATCCTAAACAGGGAACAAGGGATGTGAAACCTGATCGAATTGACATTAGCCAGCAATTCTGCCTCTAAGGTATGATTGCTCGGTGAAAGGATGCAGATTTTAGCATGTTATATAGAAAATGTAAACACGTGCCAGTAGCTGAGAGTGTTCTAATTGATTACTGAATGAACAATGTGTAAATAGCAATGAGTAGCTATTGTTTTTAAAGTCTACCATTCTTCCATAGTGCTCAATTGAGTGTAAATTTATATATATTTGCTTTTCTTTTTAGATATCAGAACATTAGGTAATTAAATGACATAAAATTTCACAGAAACTTTTTATCCTCAAATAATACTTCATTTGACTAAGGTGGTGCTTTTATTGATGGAATTATGTGTATTTCAAGATGTGTAAATACAAGTGTCAGTAGTAATTATGTATTGAGGGGAAACACTGAAAATGTAAGAATGCTAAATTGAAATGTTTTCATTTTGTTTGCCTGTAAATTCAAATAATTGTATTAATCTGCAGAATTAGTCAGAATTGGTGTTTTGTAATTGGAATTTAATATTTACGAGAAACTATCTTTAATAATTTCAAATTTAACTGCTCAGTTTCTCTAATTTCAGGGAATATTTTCTGAAGTATTTGAACTTCATGCAGACGATATCGACAACGAAAATGTTGACAACAAAGAAGGGTAGGCACAATTTTAAATCTACTTTTTATTTTATTTTTATGAGTGGCTGGAAAAATATTTTAGCTTACTTTTTTTTGCTTTATTTTTAAGATAAAAAAGTTTTGCTGTTTTTGATTTGTCAAATAAACTTAATTTTTCACTGCTACTTGGGAAATTTGATCCAAAATATAATGTTAATCTTTTTGGTAGTCATAATTAGGAAGTGTAAAAGGCTAAAAGAAAGAATTGAAATAACTGAAATGTGATTCTACAGAAGGATGCTGCGGATATCATGGATCGAGCATGTGAGCAATGATGAGGTGTTGGAAAGGATGGAAAACGAAAAGGAAATTAATACTGAGCATCAGGAAAAGACAGCTGATGTTCTTGGGACATGTGATGAGGAAAGGCGTGGAGAATTTGATACTCACAGGTCAGAGGGAAAGACACACACAGGAAAGCAGCAGATAATATATTTGACAAGCCTGAGCAGGTGGATGGCAGAGCGGGGTTTGGGCAGTGTAAGAGGAGAAAGCGTGCTAAGAGCCACCAGGGATAGGGAGATATGGAAGTCCATGATCGCCTACGTCCTGAAGGGACATGGCATCTAGAAGAAGAAAGGCTATCAGACAAGACTGAAATTTCTTACATTTCTATTGAGATCAAAGTTAAGTCTGTCAGTCAGTTAAGTACCATACGTGATACATGCTTGGACGATCATGTCTCAAAAGAGACATGACTGACTGGGCAGAAGATTATCCCGCAGTAGGTTGCCATTGCTTTCTGTGGTAGCCTGGTTGCCGACTAAGGCTATAGAACCCAATCTGTCCTGCTATTTAACCCATAACTGGAAGAAAGAGACGGATTAATACCTTTCCCAAGGGTATTTGCACGTAAGTGAATACAATGGATTTGACTGGAATTCGAACTCGGCTCCCCGGTTTCTCGTTCTGAGCTGATATCCACTGTACCACAACGCAAAGTTAAGTCGCCTGTCCCTAACCAACACTGACTATGCCCTGTACTGAAGAATCACACGAGATTCCCCCACAAAGAAGGAAAACACATATAGCCAAATGTCCCAAAATAAACCTTACAATAAATCTTGTTCAAAATATAACACAGTTAGACAAAATATGCTGTTTTCTGTTGAATGTAATTTTAAAAAATTTTATGAATCTTACATTTTCATATTTAAATTATATACTTTTTAAAATGTTTTTTTATTTATATGAAATGCTAAATAAAATCTATAGAAATGTTCTTGATGGAAATTAATGCAGGAACGTCACAGAAACAAAACTAGAAAAGAGTGTAAAACAAGGATGCGTCTTTTCACCATGCTTTAACCTTTAAAGCACACAGATGACACAATATTGATGCCAGACACAACTGCAAAAACCCAAGCAGGAAGAAAGGACAAACTGAGAGAGAATATATGGCTATAAACAAGACGGACAGTCTAAGTCTAGAATTAGAGATATCAAGATAAAGCACTCACCACTCGCCCAACTAAGTAGGTATTGTGACATGTTCACCCAGAAGCACCTCTATACATCAGTCTTCTTTTAAAATAAGCCGTGAGATTGTATTCATCACTGGCTTGCTAGGTCTTTGATGTAGCTTACAGTGCCTAGTATTGTCCAGTGGTCATTGATCTGAGTACTGACCAGGCTCAACTTTGCTTAACCAATGATGAGAGAAGAACTCGCGTTTCAAAACCAATATGAAGACACCCCTTGCTAACTTGCGTACTGATATGTGAGGTTCTCGGCATTGATAATCCATCCCCAGGTCGTTTTACTCAACTACTTCTTAGAGCAGTAGTCCCCCCCCCCCCTTTTTTTTCTCTGGGCTACAGTTTAAAATTTACTCGTGCCTCACAAAATTTTATGATAAAAAGGACATTCAAAAATATTTAAAAAAACTAAAAAAAAAAACTGAGAGGGTAAAAGGGAGATAACTGTGGATTTGAAGTCGGGTGTATGGTAGTCCTGTGCTTACACTCTCTATCCAAGAACTCTCAAACCTCTTCAACACCTCCTTTATAGTGAGCAACATTGAGAAGTGGGAAGACCTGATATTTATTCTCTTGTTCACGACTCCAAGTATCATCAGTTTCTGGAAACTTTGTGTGCAAAACATTTGGAATGTCCTTAAAGAAGGTCTCTACATAGTCATTTCATCTCAAAGAGATATCTAATGTGAAATAAAAAAAAAATCAATGTTTGACAACAGTTTTGTGTGATGACCAGTGTTACTAAGAAGATTCATTAAGAACATTCATGGAACATTAGAAAAAAAAAAATGACCAATTATATGTAACAACCTAATATAATAATCTGTAAAAGCATTTGTGTTCAGGAAATGAAAACTGGATAAGTTTCTTTAGATATTTAAGACTTCCAATCACCTGAAGACGGTCGAAGCATACAATGGCTGAAATGTTATGAATATTACAAGAAATATAAGGACAACAGTTAGAACAATGTAAATAATGTACTTAAGACTTTGTAAAACTTATTCAAACTAATGTCCTTGTCGATTTTATTTTACAAAATGTTAATAAATGGATTAACTCCAACATATTTTTAACTTATTTGTTTAAACGTTATTTTTAATGGATACTTGTACTTGGATACTCAAGTTTTTATAATTAAACAGTGTATTTATTTGTATCTCCCAGCCTAAATATTTAAATCTTGTTAGGAAAATGTGTTCCCTGGCAGGATTTGAACCTGCATCCCCTAAGCTTAGGGGAAACCATAAATAGATCTGACTAGTCTTAACTGCTTGACCATGAAGGAATTGGTGTTTCCCCTAGACTTAGGGAACACAGGCTTGAATTCTGCAAGAGGATGCATATTTTCTTAAGATTTCTCAAATATTCAGGCCAGTAGATGTGATTTGTATAAATATACTTTTAAATTAAAAAAAAAACAAAAAAAAACTAAGTGTCTACTCAAACATATGAATATCTATTAAAAATAATGTTTAAGCAAATACTTTTAAAAAGTCTTTGTGATTAAATTTTGCCTGTTTTGCTTTCAACCCCCTTCATGTACATGTCAATTTGGGTGACTTTTTTTTTTTTTCCAAATCTATAGAATAGATTGTTCCAATTCTGGCATCTGTATCTATCTATGTATATATATATATATATATATATATATATATATATATTATTTTTTTTTTTTTTTTTTTACCCCCATTGCTTACCCTGTTTCCACATCTGCACTACCCAGGCCAAGGATTGGACTGTTTTGTTTTTTTGTTGTTTTTTTTTTCATTACTTCATTGCTTACCCTGTTTCCACATCTCTACTACCCAAGCCAAGGATTGAACTGTTATATTCCTAATTTCATTAAACAACACTTTAATGGTATCATGGCCTAGAAGATTAACCAAGGCAACATCTGTGTCTTACAGCCACATCACACTGAAACATCAGTTCTCAAATGATCACCAAAGTTAACCAACATTGAATCTGGTCAGTACCTGGGTGGGCAACCACTTGGAAATACCTGGTGCCGTAAGCTTGTGCATGTTGGTCGTGTAATGAATAATGGTTCGGAACCATGAATAACAGAGCTGAGTTACAATTCCAGTTGAGTCTGTTATATTCACTTACGTGCAAAAAAATATTTGGGAAAGATCCACCTTTTCTTTGCCCACCATGTTTGGGTTAATTAATAAAACTTGTTACTAAATCAGTATAATCTTTTTAAAAGAAAAAAAATAACAATCTAAAAATAATTTCTGGCTTTTAAATAACTTACAAAGAGTTAAGAAAACAAATAAATTGATCAGTCAATCTGCTCTTGTAGATTGAATAAATTGTTTACTTGGACACGTTTTTGAAGGTTATTTACTTTGATACACTTGAAGAACACCAGAGTGCACAATTGAAATGTTGTGATAAAGTCGAAGTTTTTTTTAATCTGACTGTAAACAATAGTTGGATATGCAGTGGTGTAATGAATAGCAGCTTGGAGAGCCAAGTTCACAAATACCTTTTGGGAAAAGCTTGAATCCATCTCTTCTTCCTCCTCTGCTATAGGTTAAATAACAGGACTGACTGGAATCTATAGCCTTGGTTAATAACCAGAAGTAGAAAGAATCCTTTGGATTCAAGGCCACAATTTGAATAACATAAGATACACAGATGATACAGTGCTCATTGCAGACATGGAAAGGAAACAAGACCACCTACAGAAGGTAGCTGAAGAGAGTGACAAAAAAAGGACTACAAGTAAAATGCAAGAAAACCAAATACATAGTCATCAGCAAAAAGAGCAACCCAAAATGCCAAATACAGGTGGGGGTACTAGAATCAAGCATGTACAAAAGTTTAAATACCTGGGAACTGTTCTAACAGGAGATAGAAAGTGCGACACAAATCTGAAGGCAAATTGGCATGGTGAAGGATTCATTCCAGAAGCTGAGTAAAGTATTAAGACACAGGAAACTTTCCCTAGAAACAAAGAAGGGAGTACTAGATTGCTATGTGAGGTCAGTTCTTCAATATGACAGTGAATGTTGAACAATATCATCAAAGATGAAAGAAAAACTTGGAGCAGCTGAAATGTGGTTCTACAGAAGGAGGCTGCGGATATCATGAACTGAGCATCTGAGCAATGATGAGGTGTTGGAAAGAATGGAAACACAAAAAAAATTAAGTGAGCATCAGGGAGAGACAACTGAAATTCCTGGGATATGCAATGAGGAAGGAGGACTTGGAGAACCTGATACTAACAGGCCAAACAGAGGAGTGAAAAAGAGACAGAGGAAATCGGCGGATAACATATTTGAAGGGCCTGAGCGGGTGGATGACAGAACGGAGGTTGCAAGATGTTACAGGAGAAAGTGTGCTAAGAGCCACTAGGGATAGGGAGACGTGGAAGGCTATGATCGCCTACGTCCTTAAAGGACAACACACATAGAAGATTGTAATTTATCCTGACCAAACGTCTTGACTTCTGTTAATTTCTCACTGACATTATATGGCTTCCCTCTGTATTTTTAATTTTTTTATTTTTATGCAAATATTCTCGTGGCAATTGTTCTGACACCTGATGCCCTCACTACATTGACATCTGAGTTTAACTTTATTTACTGCTGAAATTGACAGATACAACCACTTCTAACTTTTTTTTGCACATCCCACCTGTGGAACTCCCTTTATTTCCTTGCTTCCCTGATATCTTCAATCTGTAAAACTTTTTATGCAACATCGTCATCATCGGTCTTCTTGAATTCTCTTTGTATTTTTTCCTTTCCAAAATCCTCCCTGTTCTCAGTTTTCTTTTTCACTCTCTGTAACATTCTCTGTACTAATGCATTCTCATCTTGCTTGGGGTGAAAGAAGCCTGGACAGTGTTGCTCTCCGGCAAGCTATCTTACCCATGACACACCACTGATGCTACAGCTGCAGTATATGTGGTGCAACTATGACTCTGAAGAGTTATGGTACTCATGAGCCTGAAACAATAGCTCCTTGTCAAATAGTTCAGGATTATGAAGTTTATTTGGCTTGATTGGTACGACTGCATCAAATATGATGCAATATCAGTTTAACTTAATTTGTGCAGTTGAATATTAGTAGCAAGAATGCATTTTTGTTCAATAGCATTGGTTGTATTTTGGCTTAGTGTTAATATATTATTTAATTGATTCATTGAGGTTATGTAAGGTTTTCTTGAATATATTTTTTTTGTGGGAGGAAATTCTGTGCTTGATAAAAATGGGGGTGGGTGAATTTTGAACCTAATTCAAATTACTGAACTTTTCATACATTTCAGTTGACATTTTTAAATGCCAAAATCAGTGCTACTTTTAATTAAAAATTTTTTTTTTTTTAAATTGATGGTCACTGAGGAAAGAAGACAAATAAGAGGGGGTCCCTGATTGTGTAGAAAAGTGCTTTTGCCAGAAATGCAAATTATTTATCCTTATTTTATTTTTTCTTAACTAATGGAAGCTCCTTCACAGAAGCCAGATTTCCCATTAACATTGGCATCACAGGACATGTGGCTGCTACAGGGGAGGTAAGTAAAAATTGTGTTAATGAAAAAATATGTCTTGTTCAGCTAAACTGCTGCAATTACATTCCTAATCTTTTCTGCTTCAGTAATCTATGATTTGTGTCTATAAATGTAACTTGTTTCTCTTTGTTTTCTCTTCCTCCTCCTCTTTCTCTCCTTTTCTCTTCCTCCTCCTCTTTCTCTCCTTTTCTTTTCCTCTTTCTCTCCTTTTCTTTTCCTCTTTCTCTCCTTTTCTTTTCTCTTTCTCTCCTTTTCTTTTCCTCTTTCTCTCCTTTTCTTTTCCTCTTTCTCTCCTTTTCTTTTCCTTTTCTTTCTCTCTTTTCTTTTCTTTTCTTTTCTCTCTTTTTTCCTCCTTTCTCTCTCCTCCTTTCTCTCTCCTCCTTTCTCTCTCCTCTTTCTCTCTCCTCCTTTCTCTTTCTCCTTTTTCCTCTCTCTCCTCCTTTCTCTCTCCTCCTTTTTCTCTCTCTCCTTTCTCTCTTTTTCTCTCTTTCTCTTTCCTCTCTCCTCCTCTCTCTCCTCCTTTCTCTTTCTCTCCTTTCTCTTTCTCTCCTTTTTCCTCTTTCTCTCCTTTTTCTCTTTCTCTCTTTTTTCCTCCTTTCTCTCTCCTCCTTTTTCTCTCTCTCCTTTTTCTCTCTCCTCCTCTCTCTCTCCTCCTTTCTCTCTCCTCCTTTTCTCTTTCCTCTCTTTTTTCCTCTTTCTCTCCTTTTTTCCTCTTTCTCTCCTCCTCTTTCTCTCCTCTTTCTCTCTCCTTTTTCTCTTTCTCTTTCCTTTTTCTCTTTCTCTCCTTTTTCTCTTTTTCTCTTTCCTCTCTTTCTCTCCTTTTTTCTCTTTCTCCTCCTCTCTTTCTCTTTCCTCTTTCTCCTCCTTTTTCCTCTCTCTCTTTTTTCCTCTTTCTCTCCTTTTTTCCTCTTTCCTCCTCCTTTTTTCCTCTCCCCTCTCTCTCTCTTCCATAATTCTCAACTTTTTACAATGATTCTGGAAGACCTAATATATGTTAGCTTGCAATTCTAGTTGTTCAATTTTCTTAAAATTTTTATATATTGTGACTTTTTAATTTCATGACATTTTATGATGTGACAAGTTACCTTTTCTCTTTCTTTAGATACTCAACATTCCAGATGCTCATGCAGATGAAAGATTTGATCCTTCCGTAAGTTCAGATAAAAAATAAAAATCCCAAGCTAAAGCCAAAGCCTTTGGACTAAAAAGTAAAATTCTATTATTATTTTTTTTATTTTTTTTATTTTTTTTATTTTTTTTTTTTTTTTGGCATATCCTCTCTGTGACTTCTCCAGATTGAGGTCCATCTGAAACTCATTCAGATCCTGGCCTGTGTCAACTGCAGTCTGCTTTTGGTGCAGGTTGTATTAACCGGCATTGATTGATCACTTTTTTTTTCTTCTGTTTGCCACTTAACAGGTAGTTACCTTAAGTGTTCCTCAGTCCACTATTGCCTTATTTTTCTACATGCTCAAAAAAGCAATGATTGTCCTGTATTGGCTTGCAAAAGATTTCAGATTATTGAAGAACTTCAGGCAAAGACTTTTAATCTCTCAAAACAAAATCCTATCTGGTGGCAAAAATTTAAAACGTGCACACACATTCTTATGGCTCAGATTAAGGTTTTAATTTCAAGTTTTTAAGTTTTTTTTGTTTTGTTTTTTTTATTTAGATTTTTTAATTCTGTATTTTTTTTTTTATGTAAATAGGTGAGTGATTCTCTATATGGGCAGTAACACCCCCTCTACTCCTTGAGCACTGTGACAGTACTATAATCTTAAGAGCATAAGCCTCAGAACCTTTTATAGATGTATTTAATTTTTTTGTTTATAAATATTGAAATTTTTAGATTCCTTTTATAAAACAGCCACTATTTCTGTGGCGGGGAAGGGCAGTTTCTCTGTTTTGACCCAGTGACCAGCTAATGATTAGAGGGCAGGGGGACAGTGATGATTTCAAGCCCAGTTAGGACATTGCCACAGTGCTCAAGGAGGTGTTACTGCCCATATAGAGAATCACTCACCTATTAATTAGTCTTGCTTTCTCTCTTGAAATAGCATTTTTTTGAAAATTGAAATTGTCTCTTAATAACTGCAATTTTTTTTTTTCTTGGTAAGTTGAAAGAAGACTTCAAAAGTAATTATTAGTAACTTTGCTTATAAATGGACAAAAATTTGGCATTGTGGTGTTATCAAGTACCTGCAGAACGAACATCTATGCAAACATAGATGACATGATAGCTTTATTAACAGTTAATTAAGAAGCATAGAGGAGATTCTTGAAGATGACTAAAGGTCTGGATGTCCTGCAAATTTTTTTTTCTTAAACCTCTAGGAAAACATTGTGTTCACAACATAGTGATGTCACGACATAGTGATGTCGCGACATAGTGATGTCACGACAAGTAATTGACTATAAATCAGAGAGCCAATGCTATTAGCATATCTTGTGAAAGAGTTGAGAATATACTGCGTGATGAACTCCTCACTTTGAGCCAATCTATTTAGTTGAAACATTCCACTTTGCCTGCTCTAAAGGTCAAGTTTCTTTCATCTGCAATGAAGGTGATGGAATTTTTTTTTTATGTGCAAAGGCATTGTGTTTGAAGACTAGCTTCAAAAGGGCCACACCATCAATGGTGAAGCAGTTACAAAAGGTCATTAGAATTAAATGCTCAGGAAAACTAATGAAAAAAAGGGGAAAAAAAAAACACTTGACTGGGAATCAGTATTGCACTGATGTCATACTGGCAGTTGATCCCTTTTTAGACCAACAGACTGAAAGCCTCTTCATTAATGGGATCCAGTCACTGTAACACCAACGGAAGAAATGTGTGGACTGCAAGAGGGACTATAGTAAAAAATATATCTCATTTAGTCACATTCCATGACAGTATCTTGGTCAGCCTATGAGCTTTTCAGCCAACCCACATAACCTTTTTATTTAAATTCCTTGAGGTCTTGCATGTATTTTTATGATAGTCATTACAGATTACAAAATGAACTCCTGCTTCAAGTTTTAGGTCGTTTTGTTTTGTATAAAGTCTGTTATTGATTGAGTGGTTGTAACAAATTTTGTGTTAAGCTTAAATAAATTCTTTTCAATTGTATTTGGGATAGACTTCATGTCATATACCTTCATTATTTCCCAGGTTGAAAATCAAGGGGTAATTATTATAAATCATGGCTAGTTTAGATGTCAAATCCGTTTACACTATTGTTTTTGTACAATGAAAAATAAACCTTTCTACCAATATATAAAATTGGAAAATTTTTTTAACTGTTCATAAACCAATGTCATTGCATGCCTAACTATGATTGTTCTAAACCAAAATTTAGATTATTGATGGGATGTCATCTTAGCAGTTTCCACTTAGTCATTCAGTTGCTTAACATTTTTTTTCTTTTTTTTTTTTTTTTTTTTTATTACTCAACACCAAGCAAGGTAATAAAGCCATGAGAACAAAGTTAGAGGGAGTGAAAGAGACTGTTCTTTATTGTGGAGGATTGAGAAAAGAACAATAAAGGGACTGGGTTCAGAAAGATAGAAAATAACTGTTGATAATGCATTTAAATTTTTCAAGATCATAGTTATTGCATTTAGCTAGTTCAACTGTAAAATGACCCCTAAATTCATTCAGTTGAGACACCAAAGAGGAAAGCTCATCAGAACAGTTGTCATAAAAACAAATTGTGGAAAAGACAGGGAGAAGCCACGTTTCATCGGTGAGAAAGATGCCTGGTCAGGATTGAGGTATACGCCAGGAGTTCTACATCAGATATGGCAGCAGTGTTCAATGCATGGACAAATGGTAGATTCATAAATGTGCAAGATGGATTCTGATAAGAAAAAATAGGTTTTCTGGCATGACACAGTGAACCAACTTTCCCAGCAGTAAATGTAGCAATTGATTCAATCTAGTTGGTCCATTTTGTCAGTGAAAAAGATTCTCTTTTTGCATATATATTTCAAACACCCTGATGCAATTGCAATATGTGCATGGACTGGAACACTGATTGGTATGCCCACATTGTGGGGAATGGTGTGATTTTTCTTGATACAAAGTGTTTTATGACTAGCAGACAGTCTTTGAAGTTGGGTCTTCTAAGTAGCAACTGCTTCACCAAAGAGGAACAAAGGAATAAGAGGAAAATTTTGGTACCAAGCAATAACAAACCAAACAATGATGATTCCTGGATACTGATTTATATTATGGTTGCAATTGAAGTAGTCAAGGGTGACAAGAGACAGAATTTCCCTTGAGTAATTCAGTTGTATGCCCTTCATCTTTTCAGACATGCATTAGGATATTGAGATGGGCTGAGTGTTGATAGAAAAAAGTCAGAGATGATATGTTAGTCTGACAGCAGGAATTGTCCTAAGTGTTACCTACTGAGCAAAAGAAATCTTGAATAAACACCTGAATATATTGAAACTGGGTTTAGGTTCTCAGGTCACACTGCGATTTTTACCTTTTGTTTCTCTGCCAAGTTTCAGCAGGCTCTTCAAGAATGCAGACACAACCTGGAGTAGTTGTTGACCAGTCAATGGAAATGTGGGTGAGGGTTCCATTGTATGTTTAAATTCTGACTGCTTTGGTCTGACAAGATGATCTCTGCTTGGTTGTTGCTGTCACAGCTTGCTCTTGGTACTATTAACTCTGCTTAAAGTCAGAATTTTAATGTGAGGGAATTAGGGGTGTCAGTGTCTGCAAATATTTGAAAAGTGGTGCTGGGGAAGACCCCTCCCCCATACACACATTTTTATAATTTTTCACTAACTGTACATTCTCAGGAAAGATAATGGAGGATTCTCAGGAAAGATAATGGAGGAAAATTTTCAGATTCCATACAGTGTCTCCACTGTATGGAATTTGAAAACTTTCCTTCTCAGACTGGTTACCATCCAAGTCAAGCTACCTCAACTGACTCTGCTCCTTAGCACATAGTTACTAGCAGAAATTCATGCCTTTCCCTCAGTCATTTGTGTGAAAATGAATTCAACAGCCAAGGTCAGAATTCAGCTTCATTTTCCACAATGATAGCCGTTCTGTTCTTTGACAGTAAGTTGGATAGGGATTTGACAAAGTCTGTAAATATAGAAAAAGTCCATGACAGCAATGTCTGTTCTGGAAAAAGTGAGTTCCAGACAATAAGTATGTTAACGGATCTGTCCATCATAAAATACTAGACATTTCAAGAGTAATGTCTTCTAAAACAGGTCATAAAAATATTGCTGATGGAAAAAGGACCAATATCTCTCTCTCTCTATCTATATATATATATATATATATATAAAAAGATTTACAATAGAATGAATTGTATAAGTGAAAAAAGTAACATATTTAGCAGCGAACAAGAATTAATGCAAGGGTTATTGATCAAATGGGGCTGGTGTCACATGTTTTGTGCTGCTTGCTGGTTTTGGGAATTTAAAACCAAACTTTCTTTTTTGTTTTTTTTTCTCTTGTGTAGAGTGAACAACATGGCTTTAAGGTGCATTCTATTCTGTGTATGCCAATTCAAAATGCATGCGGACAGACAATTGGTGTAAGTCAACTTATCAACAAGCTCGACAGAACACCGTTCAATAAAAATGATGAAAGTATCTTTGAAGTAAGTTTGATGTATTTTTTTTGTTTTTTTTTATCATGGCTTCTTTGTCTTCCTCTTTGTTCTTTCTTCTTCCTCTTTTTTTCTTTCCTTTTCTTTTTTTTTTTTGTGAATGCCAAAATACTTTTTTTTTTTTTTTTTTTTTTTGATGGATTCCAAAATGTTGTCTCTTGTTCTTTGTGTGGATGTCAATGTTGTCTTTTTTGTGTATGTGTGGGCACATGTTTTCTGTGAAAACAAAAGGATTTCATTAAAAACTTTACTAGTGTATTTTTTTTTTTATACATTGTATCATCTCTTTGTCCATATAGATATGTTGTGGTACAGTGGATATTGACTCAGAACAACAAATCGGGGAGCTAAGTTCGAATTCCCGTTGAATTCCTTGCATTTACTTATGCACAATTAACCTTGGGAAGGTATTAATCCATCTCTTCCCTTCAGTTATGGGTTAAATAATAGAACAGATTGGGTTCTATAGTCTTGGCTGGCAACCAGTCTATCACAGAAAGCAATGATAGTCATGTCTCTTTCAAGACATGATTGCCCAAAGCATGTATCACGTGTGGCACATAATTGACTGACTTGTCCCCCATGCCAATTAACCAATCAGTTCATTTAAACTGAATGCTAAATAGAACAAAAGTGGGATATAGTAACAACCGATGATTATGCCTGATAATAAATTTGAACACAAAATGATGTGATGACTCGAAGATGAAAATATGAGCTTTTACAACTGAATTCCTTTTTTATGACCTCGGTTAAAATCCAATTTAACTTCATAGGGATGAAACGCTCATGGATTGCTTGAGTGACAACAACCAAATCTAGTCAGAATTAAGCAATAATACTGATGCTGTGTTCAAAATGACAGCATATCAGATATTCACAAAAAAATAGCAAGTAAAAGCTCTTACATCAAATACTACTAGTGTAATAAAATGCAATAGAAAATAAGAAATTGATTGATCCAAGTCACCATCCTATAGTATTTGTCTATATTTCTGAGATGAGGCAGTTCAGACTACTTATTTCTGAGATGAGGCAGTTCAGACTACTTATTTCTGAGATGAGGCAGTTCAGACTACTTATTTCTGAGATGAGGCAGTTCAGACTACTTATTTCTGAGATGAGGCAGTTCAGACTACTTATTTCTGAGATGAGGCAGTTCAGACTACTTATTTCTGAGATGAGGCAGTTCAGACTACTTATTTCTGAGATGAGGCAGTTCAGACTACTTATTTCTGAGATGAGGCAGTTCAGACTACTTATTTCTGAGATGAGGCAGTTCAGACTACTTATTTCTGAGATGAGGCAGTTCAGACTACTTATTTCTGAGATGAGGCAGTTCAGACTACTTATTTCTGAGATGAGGCAGTTCAGACTACTTATTTCTGAGATGAGGCAGTTCAGACTACTTATTTCTGAGATGAGGCAGTTCAGACTACTTATTTCTGAGATGAGGCAGTTCAGACTACTTATTTCTGAGATGAGGCAGTTCAGACTACTTATTTCTGAGATGAGGCAGTTCAGACTACTTATTTCTGAGATGAGGCAGTTCAGACTACTTATTTCTGAGATGAGGCAGTTCAGACTACTTATTTCTGAGATGAGGCAGTTCAGACTACTTATTTCTGAGATGAGGCAGTTCAGACTACTTATTTCTGAGATGAGGCAGTTCAGACTACTTATTTCTGAGATGAGGCAGTTCAGACTACTTATTTCTGAGATGAGGCAGTTCAGACTACTTATTTCTGAGATGAGGCAGTTCAGACTACTTATTTCTGAGATGAGGCAGTTCAGACTACTTATTTCTGAGATGAGGCAGTTCAGACTACTTATTTCTGAGATGAGGCAGTTCAGACTACTTATTTCTGAGATGAGGCAGTTCAGACTACTTATTTCTGAGATGAGGCAGTTCAGACTACTTATTTCTGAGATGAGGCAGTTCAGACTACTTATTTCTGAGATGAGGCAGTTCAGACTACTTATTTCTGAGATGAGGCAGTTCAGACTACTTATTTCTGAGATGAGGCAGTTCAGACTACTTATTTCTGAGATGAGGCAGTTCAGACTACTTATTTCTGAGATGAGGCAGTTCAGACTACTTTCCTCATCTTTGTTACCATTGATACGACGTTTCGGCCATTGTATGCTCCGGCCTACTTCAGGTAGGTGCTACAAATTTCAAACTTACAATCACTGGGGTATATTGTGTTGTAATGCCTCGACTGGAAGTCATGAGTTATCTACCTTTAACAATGCAAGTTACTTGTTCACCACTGCTGTAGCCTGGTATTGAACTAACAACTCTTTGTGTCATGTCACAGGAACTAACCAACATCTATATCCACTGGGCCAGCTGATCTTAAGGACAAGAACTGAATTTATTAAATTGCCTGAAGCTAGGCTATGATTTAAGGAGTTGCTGAAAGTGAAAGCAAAGACTTTAGTGAGGAGAAAAGGTAAAGAAACAGAATTCAGGATGGTGGAAGATGGCAATTAATGATACATTTAAATTAATGATTATAGGTGTCAGGGAAGCAAGAAATGAGAGGCGATTCCCAATTTATAATTTGCATATTGGGTTGTTTCTTTTGCTAACAACCATACATTGTCTTCTTGCAATTGATGCTTAGTCCTTTCTTCTCGCTTTCCTTCATTACCTTCCTTTCTTTGTCTGCTAATTATGATGGCAGTCTAAAAAAAAAAAAAAAAAGTATTTTTACTGCTTTGCTAACATTAAGATTGTGAGCACCAATAATGAATCCTTGTAGGACTTCTGATTCTTTGAGAATCACCACACTGTGTCGGTTGAATAGATCTGGTGAAAAGACCTGGTCTTCTCGTGCATCCCTTTCTATTTTTGTATATTTACTGAGTTCACTTTTTAGCCATATGCAGGCAGTTTGCTACCAGCATAAGTCCTCGGTTATTCTAATGTCCTTCCCAAGTAGGTCATGGTTACGTATTTATGTAACAAAATTTTTTCAGCAGTATTTATTCTCTTGTGATTTCAGGCATTTGCAATATTCTGTGGTATAGGCATTCATAATACTCACATGTATGAGACGGCCATGAATGCAATTGCCCGACAACGAGTTTCACTAGAAATGCTGTCCTACCATGCAACTGCATCTGTTAAAGAAGCTCTTCAGCTGAAAGTAAGTTAAAAACAAAAAAAAAAAATCTTTATTGTGCAACTTCTTTTTTTCTGTCATATTGAAGCATTTTTGTACATTATAGGGCACAATATTTATTGATGATCAATTCCATACTCTTCAATAATGAGACTGGAAATGTTGGCAGATAGCAGCAAGCCTCACATTACAAAAAGATGCTATCATAAGTAGGAAGAGTAGATGAGGTTGCTGATACACTGCCCTGAGTATGACAATAAACTGCATCTGGCAGAAAGGTCTCTGATGGGAAGATTGGAGATTTTGAGCAGCTTGGAACTACCTCTTAATTTCTGTTGTTCCCAGATCCACCCTAACCCAAGGTGGTAGCATGTGTATCTCCCAGCTATTCCCTAATCAGAATCAAAACACAATGAAAATTACAAAAAAATATATTTTGATAGTAAAAATATCAGCAATGCATTTTGCTAGTAAAAAAGTTACTAGCAATACTTTTTGTAAAGATAATTACTAATGCACCCCAAAAAATTAAGTTTCAGTATTAAATGACCCATAAGAAGTTGATATGTCACTAAGCTAGTATACTTTTGTTTTTATAACTTTTTTCATTTTAATATCTTTAAAAAGCAGAAATTTTTCTTACCTGACAAAGATTTTGGTAAAAGAAGCCTAGGTAATTTCTGTAAAAAATAGTCATTGTTTTTGGCAACATGACTTATGTTAACTTTCTTTGGGTATTTCTACATTTAATATTTATGGCAGATTTCTTATCTGTGATGCTAGTTGTATAAATAAAATATGTTCCTATCCTCTTAAATACATGAACACTATTGTAGTAAAAGAGTGATTATACCAATCAAAACTCTCTCTTAGTCAACTCTCTGAGTAAAGAGGGACTCATCTGAGGCTCAGGGTACTCTTGTCTGGGGGTGAATAGACTAGAGCCGAACCCAGCCTTAAGCTGGGTCCACAGGATATTTTCAGCTGAAAAGGGCTCAGAATAGCCACATTAATTGACCTTGTGTCACATCTGCCTTGGTGGGGGAAGTGGTAAATACAGTGATTATACAGATCCGAATGCTCTCTTGGTCGACTCTCTGCTTCGAAGCGGAGAGAAACCCAGACAAGACTCTAATGAAGATTAGTCTCATCTGGAGTGAATAGACATGAGCCAAATCCAGCTTTAAGCAAAGTCTATGGGATATTTTTGGCTGAGCTTAAGGACCTGAATCCCATCTTTAATGGACCTTGTGTTGCATCTGCCTTGGGCTTCCGACCTATTGAGAAGATGGTAAATACTGAGTGGTTATACTGATTAGAAGGTCACTAGCAGTGTATCTACTTCACACAGCGTGCAAGTCTTATACTTGTTGATATACAATTATCAACTTCCGTTTTGATGATTACTCACACAGTAACCCTTTTAAGGTTACAACATAAAAGTCCTAGGTTACTTGTGCAGAAAAGACAGTGTAACTGAAAAAAAAAAATTATGGTATTAAAGATTTACAAGGTTTGAACAAAAAGTTTTGGTATTGTTGCTATAGTAATGGAGCTAAAGTATGCAGTGAGCCTGTTTGGCACAGATTGACCTTGGACTCTGTCACATGCACACTAAGTTATAACATTCTTGCTCACTTCCATTGTTTATAGCAGTTCTTGGAAGGAAAGTGTGTAGAGTGTGGTTGTCTAACCACACTGTGGAGTTTCTGTTAGTGACCATGGCTTGTGCAGCAGTTTGGGCCAATATAAATATTTCTCAGCTCAAACAACCCAAATTTTGCCCATTGCGATTTTTTTCTCTTTTCAATAATTAAATTCCACTTGAAAGGAACAAGATTTCAAGACATCAAGGAAATCCAAGGGCATGTGATGAGACATCTGCTCACTATCTCTAAAAAGGAGTACCACTAATGTTTCTATCAATGGAATTATAACTGATAAAGTGTGTGGCTTCAGAAGAGAACCATCTTGGAGGAGATTAAATGGTGAATTCGTATTTGTTGTAGTTTTCTTTTTGTAATTCCACTCCTGATACTTTTTTGATCAGATATCTTGTAGAAAAGAGAAATCAAATTTAATTGGTAGATATGTCATTTTAATTTCATTGTTGTACTTAAAAACCGCTGACTCTATGGATATACATAACTGTAGGAAGCATATTTGCAAATAATTTTTTTTTCATTCAGTCAGTTAAGTGCCATACGTGAAACACGCTTGGCAGATCATGTCTTGAAAGACATGACTGACTGGGTAGAAGATTATCCTGCAGTAGGTTGCCATTGCTTTCTGTGGTAGACTGGTTGCCAGCCAAGGCTATAGAACCCAATCTGTCCTGTTATTTAACCCATAACTGGAAGGAAGAGACGGATTAATACCTTTCCCCAAGGGTACTTGTGCATAAGTGAATGCAATGGATTCAGCTGGAATTTGAACTCGGCTCCCCGATTTCTCGTTCCGAGCCGATATCCACTGCACCTTAGCGCACATCCATTTTTTCATTACTTAAAAAAAAAAAGCTTTTTTTTTTTCTGATCTAACATGCTTCCATATTACTGTAACAGAATTACATTTTCAGCAATTTTACTATTAGAGATCACTTACAAAAATTTAACTTCAGATGCTAATGTTTTAATAGCTGACTTATGAGATGATATATAGATTCAAATGAAGTTTTAACATTAAGTCCTTTGTGAAGATGAACCTCTCAGCATTGTTAGCGTTTTCAAAATGCCCATTCAAGCAGCTAGTTTGTACATTAGCCATTTCTGTTGCTTTTAAGATGCTTTGTTAATCTTACATTTTCTATAAAAAATTTCCCCTTTTAAATTTTTTTTTTTTAGTTGCCGGGATTATTTAATTCCACCACCTGCCTGAAATGTCAGGTATTATGTACATTTAAAAGCAATATAAAAAAAGTGATTGCAGCCTTGATGGCAAGATCACAAAATTTGCCATTGGTGCCATAAAAAAAAATCAAATCAGGCTGCTAGTACATTGCTTTTGATTATGGAGTGATTGCATTTAACCAATTCTGAGCCATATCCATCATGTCACCCTCACATCTAGCCTAATTAACGCACAGCTGAGGGGAGAAGGTAGATTCATACCATTACCAAGAGTGTTCACTTATAAGGGATCATTAATTGTAAAGAGACCTGATCGCCAAAGCATGTCACATCCATTATGCCAGTGCAGTTGGGTAATGGCCTATTCCTCTCCATGAATTTGGGGAAAGCCTATGTTCAACAAAGGACCTTCATAGGCTAAGAAGTTTGGTTAGATAAGCAAATTCTATATTAAGATGTATATAAGAAAAAGATGTCAAAAATTTCGAAGGAGTTATTAGCAAGCAGCATATTATTACTTCGAAGTTATTAACACTCCTAAATGGTGGCAAATACTGGACAATCTCCTTGGATGAGAGAAACTTGAGCAACAAAAATGTAGTTCTACAGAAGGATGCTGTGAATGCCATGTAAACAATAATAAAATTTTGTGGGTAAAATAGAAACAAAAAGAACACTTAGAATCAGAAAGATCTTGGTGCTCATAGGACATCGTGAAGAAAAGGAGAGAGGCAAACAGCAAAAACCTACCTTATTAATTTGTGTAAATAGTTAGAACAGGAGTTGAAAGATAAAGGTACAAAACAGCTATAAAGAAGGGAAGTTGTGAGGAGCCTTGGTTGCTTACATCCTGAAGGAATGCAATGCGTCAACAAAGAATTACACTAAACTGTCCTGATAGAACTCTTTGGAAAGTTCTGGTCTCAGATAAGTTCCGAGAAAAATTTATAGCAAACTTGATTTTTAAGAATTGATTTAAAAAATGGATTTGGCTAATCTAATTAGTCATGATGAGTTATTTGACTTGAATTTCCATTTCTTTGTAACCAACTCAATAACTATTTTGTGTCTTGAAAATAAATTTGTCCAACTCTGGATTATAGTAAATCATGAGTTGTCTCCCTTGACAAGTTTTCATCACATGCCAAGCTATTAAGATTTTTCAATATTTTCTGGCTCTCTTTTTCTGATCTTGTTTAAATAAAGTTAAATAGATTTATTCTTAAAACAAATTTCAACCAGACTTTGCTAAATTTTAATATTAAATTAAAAACTGTACTTTTTTTTTAACAGTATACATTTTAAGATTGTTGGATTAACCACAGTCCCTGATTTGCTATTGTTAGTGTCTTTAAATCTGTTTGCTCTTATAAATCGACTTCTACTGTTGTATCTTATAAAATGTTGAATTAATGTAAATTCATTTGTCATCATAGTGAAATAGGTGCAAATTTAGTTATGAGATTCTCTCACTCTTCAAATGTTCTTCAAACCCCAAAACACTGACTATTCACCACTGCTCATTACCCTCTTTAAATAATTTTTTTTTTCCCCCCTTAAAAGAAAGGTAAAAAACAACCAACTTTGAAAGCTTGAAGACAAACAACTCTGAAAGCAAAACCACCTTTTGGCCTTAAATGACCCTTTGGAGGTTGATAGACTGTTAAACACAATCAATCAATCAAATATTCTTCTACTAAACTTGAAGTTGTTTATTTGTTTTTGTCTTTGTTTTTTATGCACTTAAAAATTTGAATTTAAAAATTATTTTTATCATTGTGTATATTTAATTCTCATCTTTAAAAAAAGTAATCAGTAGTTTAAAAAAAAATATTGATATTTTCATTGGGGTACAAAACTTTTATTAAATCAATGAAAGCAGATATATTAAAAGGATATTCATCCGAAAAGGAGCAGTAAACCTACCATTTCTCTGTGCATTGAATACTTGTTTGGCGCTCCTGCTATAGATTCTGGGATTCTTTACAAAATCCAAAGAATGGGCTCTAATGTTATGAATCCTGATTTGGCATCTTTATTTCAATCTCTTTCCTGTTTATGTGTGTGTGTTTGTTTGTTTTTTTTTGTTTTTTTTTTTTCATGGCATCTGTTTTAATAAGCTTTTCTCATAGGTGCCTCAAAACCATGAAATTAATCATGTTGCTACATTGGCAGTTAGGTTTCATCATTTAACTGTTGAATTTGATACATGTAACCATAAGTTTTATTCTAATAGCTTTTCTCTCCCGTGGAACTATTTTTGTTCCCTGCCACCTGGCATCTTTAAATGTATAAATGCATCATTCCTTGTATGTCTTTCTGAAAATGCTTTTTTTTTTTTCTTTTATTCTCCTTTTTTCTCACTAGTCTTAATTATCTTTCACTCCAAGTAGCTGCTTGTGTTCTAATGGCATTACCTTGTTTGGAGTAAAATGAATAATCTTCTTCATCATGGGGAGAGAGAGAGAGAGACACGATAGCAAAGTAGTGTCAATTCAGTTCATTCTCATTACTATTATTAAAACTCTTGCCACATGTATGCTCTTTAACAATGCCTTATTTTTTCTTTTTCTCTTTCATGTAATAATTGTTGAGTAGTGAAGATATATACACACACACTGTTATATTGTTTTTAGCTGTCCACTTAGCTGACTGTTGATTTGACTCCAGAGTGAAATGATGGATCCATGTTCCATCCAGTGTCACATTCATGCAAAAACTCTTTGTGTTGAAACGGTTGCAAGCAACACTCTGAATTGTTGACACATTGTTGTTTTGTTTTTGGTCGACTGTGAGCCAATGCAGCACCCACTTTGAACACAGCTTGTTTGACAAATGTTCATGCGAAATGGTGAATACACTGCCTTCTGATATGTTCAACCCCTCTGCTATATCACACAACTTCAATTTACAATCGACCAAAATGAGTTTTTTTTTTATATTTTCCAGGGCAACTACTAATTTTGTGCAATTTTAGCATTCAGCATCATTTGTGTCTGTACAACTGTTTAAAGTCAGCATATCACCTCTTAACCATTGTTTCCAATGGAGCAGAGTCCAAATAACACTAATCAAGTTATTGCTTTGCTTGAACAGTATTTTTCCCCAACAGAAAGCAATGCTTTATCAACACACAAAATTCAGATTTTTTCATTGTTTTGAAAATTTGCAACAGTAGCTCCACTTTAATAACTGTAATTTGTGAACTAATTATCCAATTAGGCTTAAATTTTGTCACATGCTATTTGAAGTTATTACTGCATAAAATTACATGGTTGGTTTTTTCTTTTTTTTTTTTTTTTTATTAGTGGCACAATCTGTGTCAGGCCTGGGGCTTATTGAGTGGTGTGTTATACTACAGATGTGTGTAGTGATGCAGTGGATATAGGCTTAGAATAAAAATTTAGAGAGCAGAGTTCAAATTCCAGTTGAATTTGTTGCATTAACTTACACCCAAATATCCTAGGGAAAGGGATTAATCCTTTTCTCTCCACCTATGGGTTAAATAGCAGGACAGATTGGGTTTTATAACCTTGGTTGGCAAACAGTCTACTGCAGAAAGTAATGCCAACTTACAATGGGAAAATCTGCCCAATCAGTCATGTCACTTTTGAGACATGATCGTCCAAACATGAATCACATATGACACTTAACTGACTGAACATGTACATCTTTTTTGGTAAACAGTTTTTTTTTTAAAGCTGTTCTTTGATTATAAATAGGATCTGAAAATGTTCACTATGATTGTGAAATATTCCAAGGTAGCACGTCCTCGTTGCACCAAAAGGTTTACAGGCCTTCCATATCTAATAAAGGAAATAGAGCTGGAAAAATTCTGAAATTAATTGCATGTATGTTTGGGGGGCTGTCCATATCATATCGTATTGTAAAGAGGGTGATATGCCTTCCAGAACTTGGATGTGAATTTTGTACAATGCTATTGCAAAATTACATTTTACAAAATAATTTTCCATTCTCTTTGTTTCCCCATTGATTTCCCTTTATTTTTTCCCCTTTTTTTCTTTTACCTCTTTGTTTATTTTTGTTTTTTTTTTCCTCCCTTTCAGCACCTGCCCTCGTTTCCGTTTCTCTTTGGTCCCCCTGCCCCTCGTTTCCGTTTCTCTTTGGTCCCCCTGCCCCTCGTTTCCGTTTCTCTTTGGTCCCCCTGCCCCTCGTTTCCGTTTCTCTTTGGTCCCCCTGCCCCTCGTTTCCGTTTCTCTTTGGTCCCCCTGCCCCTCGTTTCCGTTTCTCTTTGGTCCCCCTGCCCCTCGTTTCCGTTTCTCTTTGGTCCCCCTGCCCCTCGTTTCCGTTTCTCTTTGGTCCCCCTGCCCCTCGTTTCCGTTTCTCTTTGGTCCCCCTGCCCCTCGTTTCCGTTTCTCTTTGGTCCCCCTGCCCCTCGTTTCCGTTTCTCTTTGGTCCCCCTGCCCCTCGTTTCCGTTTCTCTTTGGTCCCCCTGCCCCTCGTTTCCGTTTCTCTTTGGTCCCCCTGCCCCTCGTTTCCGTTTCTCTTTGGTCCCCCTGCCCCTCGTTTCCGTTTCTCTTTGGTCCCCCTGCCCCTCGTTTCCGTTTCTCTTTGGTCCCCCTGCCCCTCGTTTCCGTTTCTCTTTGGTCCCCCTGCCCCTCGTTTCCGTTTCTCTTTGGTCCCCCTGCCCCTCGTTTCCGTTTCTCTTTGGTCCCCCTGCCCCTCGTTTCCGTTTCTCTTTGGTCCCCCTGCCCCTCGTTTCCGTTTCTCTTTGGTCCCCCTGCCCCTCGTTTCCGTTTCTCTTTGGTCCCCCTGCCCCTCGTTTCCGTTTCTCTTTGGTCCCCCTGCCCCTCGTTTCCGTTTCTCTTTGGTCCCCCTGCCCCCCATTTTCTCTGTTTTCATTCCTCCTTTTACTGTTTGTTTGTTTTTTTGTTTTTGTTTTGTTTTTTTTTCAAGGAAAATGACAATTCCTTGGAGATGTACATTTCTGTAGAATACCAAAATATTTATTTGAAAGAGATTTTGTTTTATAAATTGAAATCATTTTCATGTGGTCTGAATTTTTTTTTTTTCTTCCTTAGGAAAAGCCTGTATCATCTGCTGTTGAATTGAATCTGCTGGATTTTCGCTTTGACAGTTTCACTCTTGATGATGACCAAACACTTCAGGCCTGTATACGAATGTTTATTGATTTAGACTTTATGGAAACGTTTCACATCAGCCAAGATGTGAGTATTTTTCTTTTTCTCTTTTTTTTTTTTTCCTCTCACATTTAGTCTTCTACAATTCTGAATTATTCCTTGAACCAAACAGGATTCATGGCCATATCACATTTCTTGTACAACCACCAAAGTTAAGCATCAAGCCTTGTCAGTATCTAGATGGGTTACCACTTAGAAATACCAGTTGTTACAAACATGGATCTGTTAACATGTAGTAGATAATGACTCAGAACTGGAAACCAGTCAAATTCTGCTGGGTTCATTATATTATGTGCAGATATCCTTGGGAAAGAATAACATCTATTTAAGTGCAGTACTAAATTAGCAGCTAGGTCTCATCATTTTACAGTTGAAATGACTAGATGTAACTAAGTTCTCAAGGTGTCAAGGAAATCCAAGGGGTTCAATTGAGGCAGCTGTTTTCTGTCTCCAAAAAAGGTGTTCCAGAAATATGTACATTAATGGAAATGATGTTGGATAAAGTGTCTGGCTTCATAAGATGAAGATTAAATATTGAATTGGTATGTGTTGTAGTTTTCTTTTTATAGCACCAGTATAGATACTTCTTGATTGAACCTCTTAATGTCTCCTGTTCACTGGAGCCCAGTGACATTGTTGTCAGGACACATTCTTTCTGAATGGGTTGTATTTTCTCTTCATCCAATCATCAGATCAGATGAAAGAAATGTCAGATTAATAGTCTACTCTACTATTTAACCTATAGCTGGTGGAAGAAGAAATGGATAAGCAGCTTTTTTTCTAAAGGCATTTGTAGAAAAAATAAATGTAAAAAAAACAAAAGTTAAGCTCTCATTCTACTTTCCATTCAGGGCTTTACTTTGTTTCTACCTGCTTCTCCTGCGTTCAGTATGTCCTGTGAGTGTTAAATTTGTCTACTCTATTTTCCTCATCACGTCCCAGAAATATTTAAATTAGTACAAATTGCGGTTTCTACTGGACACAGTGGGGGTCAGTTTTCTTTTGTTATTGACTGGGGATTTGTCTGTTTCAGCAATGACATTTATGTACAGGGGTTGATACTCCAATACAGGAACAGCAAAAGCATCTGCTATGAGGGTCAGGGAAATTGGTCTGATGGTGTGGGGGCTTCTACAACTATATTTCTTTTTTGCATTGTACCCATTGATGCAGTCATGTCAGTTGTCTTCACATATGTTATTTCACATGCTAGGGCATGCTGTCCTGTTACTGTGCACAGATTTATTAATGATTTAAACTGCATGAAGTATAAGCCTACTATTACTATGCATTTGCGTGCAGTACTAGGTTGGTTGTTAGGTCTCTTCATTTTACAGGTGAAAAGACTAGATGTAATAAGTTCTATGCTAAGTTTTCTTTTGCACTTCTTACTTCATTGTTCTCTCTCCTTAATGATGTTTTTCTGCCTCATTCTTTCACACTCAGTAACTCTTTGTGACTTGCCTTGTTTGAAGTGAAATGATTAAAAAAGAAAATTAATATGTAAAATCCACTCATATGCTACAATCATCTAACAGTAAAAAAAATATTTACTTTTTTTGTTCATTTTTTTTTCTTTTTCTTTTAATAGCATAATTAAACAATTAATAATGAATCTACTAGATGTAAAGTGGTGGTATGGTTTTCTATTGATTTTTTTTTTTTTTTTTTTTTATTTTTTATAATGGACTAATCCTCTAATAATTGCTACATCTTAATAACTAATTTTTTTTTTTTTTTTTTTTTTAAACATGCATGTGAAAGTATTCAAATAATAGTTTCATCATGGCAATATACATTTTCATTTTTGATAGCATTTGTAGTGTCAATATGAGATTCTAAAGACACAAAGTAGAGGTTCAGTTTTTATAGTCATAAAGTATTAAACTGTCCCCCTATTTTTATTAGCTGTAAAAACAAATAGAAAGACATGTGCAAACCTTATAATATAACTTAAAACATTTCATTATTTATATGCAGTGTCCTGAAAGATAATAGATGGTATGAGAAATGTTTTTGCATCTTCTTCATTGGACATGTCTTTTCAGGACGTGGGTATTAAGCCTCTCCACAATTTCCTGTAACTCGTTTGGCTTTTTGCTATTTACTTGCTAGGTCTGTTAAGTGCTGCTTTCCTTTGCCTTCTTGCCTCCAATGACATGTCAGTGTCAAATTTTCTAAGCCCTCTTTCCTCTTTATGTGGCGCAAGAAATGTGTCTTTTTTGTTTCCATTTTCCTAAAAACTTTGTCATTGTTTCCATGTTCAATTCATGTTATTCCCCGTATCCTCTGTGGATTAAATATGACCTGGTGTGTTTTAGACTGCTCAACCACAAATAGTCCTGGGTATGACAGTAAACTGCATCAGGCAGCAAAGACCTCTGGTTGGGAGATTGGGAGGAGCATGGATTCACCTCTTAATTGCTGCTGTTCCTAGGTCCACCATGACCTGGAGTGGTAGCTATGGGCAAATAAGTTAGCCCTCAAACTGGGGTCAAAACACTATGAAAGTATAAAAATACTTTTATAGAAAAATACACATTTTTGAAAGAAAAATATTACCAACAATACATTTTAGAAGGAAAAAAAAAATTACCAGCAATACATTTTTGAATACAAAATTAGAAGACAGCTTCAGTTTAAAAAAAAAAAAAAAATTTCATCAAAATCTGACTAAGTTAACTTTCTTATTAAAAAAACTCAAAACCCCACCTTTTTTGCATTAAATAACCCATAAAGGTTGATATGCCATTAAAAAAAACTCACTCAACCATGAATGATTCTGAAGTTTATTTACATAGAATCAAAAATTGTTATATAAGGCTTGAGATATGTATTTTTTTTTTGGAGGGGGGGTTGTTGTTTTTCTGGGTGAGGGGGTTGTTTTTTTTTTTTTTTTTTTTTGTGTGTGTGTCTGCAATGGCGCACACACACACACACACACACACACAGTAATTATCCAGGTGGAATCTATTCTCTTATCCTCTCCCTGATAGCAAACTGCTTGTTGCCATCCTCCCATGAGACTTCTTATAATCAAGGTTTCTGAGGCTGATGGCTACAGACTTGTTAACCTAGTTTAGTCTAACAAGAAGCTAAACATCATGAACTCCCTAATTCTGATTTATTAGATTTAGATTTTACTTATCCATGTCTTGGAAGTGAACATTCTCAGTGCCAATTAGAAATGATCGTTTTGATTGTAAATTAGTGGAGAGTGAGTTTCTTGGAACAACCCTCTTATATATCTCACATTATCAGCTTTGATTAAAGCAGAAAGGATTAATCCTTGAAAATGAATACTTCTAGATGTGTTTTTTTTTTTTTTTTTTTTTTTTGTGTGTGTGTGTGTATATATATATATATATATATATAAAGGTAACTCCACTAAATCTCTCAAAAAAAAAAAGACAGCATAGTATGAATAAAAAAAGGTCCCAAACTTAATAAAAACAAACTTTCCATCAAAATGTTTATTAAAAGGAAAGATCAAAGTAATTTTTAATTATTTTAAAATTTTTTGATCCCTTCAAACTTGTTTGAAATTTCGGCAGAAAATTTTGTTTTGATTTGAATTAGTGGGTAACTAAAACTTTACGACTGTTTTTTTACCTCTTTTACCCCTACTTCATGTAAATCAATGAAATTTTAATAATTTTAATTTGTTGTGGTCTGTAATTTTATTAGTTAAATGCAGGACTCATTAAGGAATATAAATCATCTATTTACTTTTTTTTTTTTTTTTTTTTTTTTTAAATTTTGCCTCTGTATCCGAAAATCTACTCCGAAGAGTAAAACAAAATAAAATACAATAAAACTCTGATATTATTTAATTTGATATTCTTTTAATTGCTTGAATAAATAAAGAAAAAAAATCAGACATTATAGTTTAAAGAAAAAAAAATTCAATTGCTAATGAAATTGTTTTCATTTTTTTTTTTTTTAATATATATATATATATATATATATATATATATATAAAATTTCAAAAATATTTTTAAAATCATCAGTGATTTGTTGTGGTTAGATTTTTTTTTTTCTTTTTTTAATCATATCACCCCGAGCAAGGTGGTAACACCACTGATGTGCAGGGGGTTACGTAAGAGTGAAAAGATTAGGAAAGAAAGCCGGAAACAGAGAGCAAGGGATGACCCTGTTCACTTCTTCAATAGACTAACCTATCTACTCCAATTGAAAGAAAAAAGGAAAAGAAATGAGCTGTAACGTTTAGATGATTTTTTTTTCTTTTTTTTTTTTTTTAATCATTTCACCCCGAGCAAGGCGGAAACACCACTGATGTGCAGGGGGCTACATAAATGTAAAAAGATTAATTAGAAAAGAGTGAGGAGTACAAACTAGTTAGAAAGGAACAATAGAAAGCTGAGAAAGCAGGTGCGATGACAGATACATAGGTGGAGAGAAAGGGAAGGTTATACGGGGGTGGGGAGAGAGCTAGAGTCCAGTGGTTAGTAGATGAGTATTGACTTTGCATTTCAATTTCTGGAGGTTGTAGCCGTCAGGAAAGCAAGAATACAGGAGCGAGTTCAACAGGCGGGAAGTGCAAGAGAAGCTGCAGGAGTAGAATTGTCGTCTGCATTTGGCTAACCTGACTGTAAATGGGTGGGACCCAGTTGCTATCACATTACAGACTCTCCTTTGGAGCCTGTCAAGAACACTGAGGGGAACGGCAGGGGCACCTGACCATAAATGGCAGCAGTACTCCATGCACGGATATATGCAGGATGGATTCAGGTGGAAAAAACATCCTGGATCGACATAGTGACCCAACCTTCTTAGCAGTAGATTTTGCTATGGATTCAATATAGTGGTTCCATTTGAGGTCTGAGGACAGGGTAAGTCCAAGGAGGCGTAGTGTATTACTCTCCGGGAGAATCGCTTGGTCCATGCTTATGGCCCAGGATAGAGCCCTGTGGGACACCAGCATTCATGCTGTAGGATGAAGAGGCATGCCCATTCAGAACGACCTTCATTTTGCAGTTATTTAAGATAGATTGGATTAGGTCAAGCAAACAACCGGTAATACCATAACCGCGTAGTTTGCATAGGAGGCCAGAGTGCCAAACACTGTCAAAAGCCTTGGAGATGTCCAGAGCAACCACTCGAGCCTCGTCAGACTCATCAAGGGCCTGTATCATGTACTCCGTTACGGTTGTTAGCAGGTTGGCCATGGACCTGGCAAAGATGCCTACTTGGGACTTGATCTCATCTGGGAGGTCGTTGATGAAAATAAGGAAAAGCGTCGGGCCCAGGATAGAGCCCTGTGGGACACCAGCATTCGTGGGGAAAGTTCAGGAGCACACCTCTTAAGGACTATCACCGGGATTCCATCGTCTCCACACGCCTTATGAGGGTCGAGTTTTGAAATTACTCTGGATACTACTGTTGGGGTAATATATACATCGTGCAGTTTGGCCTCAGTTCTAATAGGGAAGTTGGGTGGGTGTACTCTGGACGAGTCGAATGTGGAGTTGGATGAGAATCTGTGGGCAAAGCACTTAGCTTTGTCCGCAGATGACGTGAGAGCCACAAATCCATGGATTAAAGGAGGTATTGAGGATTTCCTATTGTTGAGCACTCGTTTACAAATCCTCCAATAGTCCTTGGAGCCGAACTTGCGGTCAGCTATGTGCTGTCACATTCTCTCAGCAAACAACTGTTTGGCGTCATTTAGGGTTCTTTTGCACTCATTGTGAGCAGATATGAACAGGCGCCTATTGTGATCAGTTGACTGTCTCCGGAATAGATGGAAGTAATGGTTCTTGTGGGCAATGGCAGCTGAGCAGGCTGGAGAGAACCACAGAGAGGAATGAGGTTTTAAGCATTACTTCCTGGTGGGTATGAAGGCATCAATGCCAGCTTTCACCCATGACGAGACCTCAGAGGCACAGTCATCAACTGATAGGTCGAACACTTTTCCCCAAGGGACGTCGCAGAGGAAATCGCGAAAGGCATCCCAGTCACCTTTTTGGTAGAGATAGGTCCTATAGGTAGGGGGTTCCTGGGGGGAGTGAGATTGGAAAGAAATACTGAAAGAGACTACAGCGTGGTCGGAGTTGCCGAGAGGGCAAAGCTGCGAGACTTGTCAGGCGCAGAGGTGAAACATATATCTAGTAGTGAGGAATGACCCGAGGGAGTGCTTGGGAAGCGAGTGGGGAAGTCCACCACTTGCGTAAGTGATTGGGAAATAGCAAAGTTCGTTGCATGAATGCCTGCTGGATCAGTAATGGCGTTTTCAAGCCACTCAGTGATGGGCATTGAGGTCTCCAAATACAAATATGTGGGCGAATAGGTGATAGGAAATAGCCTTATCTATGTCATCACCAATGCTATCTAGTAGGGAGCAGTCAGGAGAGGAGGAAGAACGGTAAAGAAAGAATAGAGACAGGCGGAGACATATGTATTGGTGGTCAGTAGATTCGAGTGAAGTCACCATAGCTATGGGGAGGTGTTCGCTGACATAGACACCCAGCCCATGCATGTGGACAGTGGAATCCTTCCTTAAAAGGGGAAGATAACCAGGGATGAAGAGGTCAGAGGAGGGAATAGCTGAGTTGAGGTTATTTTCGCAGAGCGCAAGGATGTCAGGGGACTTTTCATGCAGGAACGCTTCTACACTAGGAAAGTTAGTACGAATGCCCCGGATATTAGTGAAGGAAAGGTTAATGGGTTTAGGTGGTTTGGATTTAACTGGTTTAGGGTCATTTCTGGTTTGTTTAGTCATGATTCTGTTTGTAGAAATGGACCTAGGGTAGAGGATACAGGCGGTCATTTTCCACAATCTGTGCTGGGAGGGAAACTGGTTAGGGCTGCAACAAGGTGTGGCCTCGGGGTTGCCCACTGAAAGTGCTTGCAGGGACACCTATCCATACGCGACATGGCACTACAAGAACCCCGATATTATACCACTGTTGATCAGAGCAGCCGCTTTTGACGCTACGCAAGAGTTAAGGCTCCTAACTACCAGTCGGAAGCAGCAACCAGGAAACTGCCAACCTGGTACCCTCACAGTGATGAGCCGTTGCCACCAACCGGCCAGATCGCAGGAAACTCACGGAAGCACCTATACCAAGGTCTGAAGAGAGAGAAGAGAAAGCCGGAAACCACATCCTAAACAGGAAACAAGGGGCAAGCCTCTACTCCAGTTCAATAGACGTGGGAGGAGTATGGACTGGACGATAGTGTAACCTATCTACTCCTATTTTAAAAAAAAAAAACACAAACTTCCAAAAGTGGAGAGTTAACTAAGTTTTAACTTAGTTAAAGTCCAAATGAAGCATGAATGCCAAAAAGTGAGGAAAAAAAAAATACAGATTTAAGAATTAATTTGTAACATACCTCACAGTTTAACACAGGAAATTTGAATTAAGTTTCACTCTTCAATTCTTGCTTTTCCCAAAATCAACATCGAGTTAAGCTGCTTGGTAAATTTGAATTCAAAGAACAGACCATAGTGGGGAAGGGTAACAAGTGGCTGCTGATACCTTGGCCAGGATAGCTTCGCATAACAGAATAAATAAATAAAAATCCCAAACTTTTTTTTTTTTTTTTTCCAAATGAAGCATGAACGCCAAAAAGTGAGTGGGGTGAACGAAAAATACAGATTTAAGAATCAATTCGTAACATACCTCTCGATGTTCCCAAGTACTTTCAATCTCCCAAGATCCTCTTTAAATCACACCCCTGAAGGATGATCCCAAATATGTCAATGTTGCTGAGCAGCTCTGAGATCTTTGCTCCTTGTTTCAGTGTTTTTGACAAACTCACACTTTCCAGTCTCATTCTGTTGCACACTGTAGTCATCAGAATTTTGATCAGTTTCATCACGTGGCTCATTAACCTGTGTCCAATGAAGTGTGCATTAGTTTACACATGGCTACTTAAGCAATACTATGGAAATAGATGTACTTAACTCTTACAAAGTTGTAGATTTCATTTATTATTTCTGTGATGTTGTTTATGCCAAAATGGTCTAAGGCCTGCAGCTTACAATTCCATCATGCCTTGCTGCTTTATTTCTGTTCAATTTGACCAGTGCTGCTTTCGCTTCAGACTTTTTATATTTCCTGTCATCGATCTTTCTGTGTATTGCCAGTCGTTCTCTTTTGTTTCAGATGCATTCTCTTTTGTTGCATCTCTGGATTATTTTTTTCTTTCCCTAATATCAGCATTCCGTATTTGGACTTAATGCATCTTGTTGATGAGTATGTCTTTTGTTCTGTTAGTTCACCTTTTTTTTTCTTTTTTTCTCTTTTTAATGCATGTCTGCTTTATTTGTAATACTCATTTTTTTTCTATTTCTGCACATTTTTTATTGAGCCATTTCTCTTTAGCCTGCCTGCATTTCTTTATTTTTTGTGTAAAGTCCTATATTCTGTTCTATTTCTTGACATGAAAAAGAAACAAAAAACTTTTTTTGTTTCTTTTTCATGTCAAGAATTTCTTCTATCATCCATTCATTTTTTGTTTTTCTTTGTCTACATTCCTCACTTACTGCTTAAAGCTTCTCTTAAAGTATCCCACTTGGGGTTTACATTTTTATTCTTTATTTCTGCTTTTCATATTGTCTGTATATTTTTCCTTCAGATTTGGGTTTAATATTTTTTGATTTCTGTAGTTTCTCTTTTCAATGAAGAGTAAAATAGTGATATTTCTTCAAGAATGTTTTTTGACCAGTTTATTTAGAGGGTTTGCAGTAAATTTGCTTCTAGCTGTGTAAATGTTACTAGAAATATGACCGGTTCACAATTCTCCCAGATTTTTTGTACAGGAGTAGAGGTTTATCCCTTGTTCTCCATTTAGGATTGCATTTCTGGCTCCTAAAGTAGGTATCGCCACTAAATTGCTAAAAAAAAACAGCATAGTATGAATAAAAAAAATAGTCCCACCTAATAAAAAAACTTTTTCCCATCAAAATATTTATTTTATTATTGAGAGGAAAGATTAAAAAGTATTTTAATTTTTAAAAAAAATTTTAATCACTTGTAACATATTAAAAATTTTGGTAAAAAAAAAATTTAGCGGGTAACCAAATCATTACAAGAGTTTACAATGGAAAATGTAATATTACATAACTTGTTTTTTTATGCTGACAAACACATTAATTTAGAAATTCTTGCAAAAATCAAATAATTATCAGATTTTAATGAAACTTTCAGGAATTATTCACAAATGAATGAAATTATTTTTTAATTTATTAAAAAAAAATAGTAAAAACAATCGACTCCCCCACCCCCATATATTCATGAAATTTTAAGAAATTAAATTTTGTTGGGAAAATTAGTTTCATTAGTTAAATGCAGGACTCATTAGAGAATATATATTTTTAAATTTTGCCTTTATTTCCAAAAATCTGCACCCAGTAATAAAATAAAAAGTTCAATATAACTGACATTATTTAATTTAAGCTTTTAATTGCTTTAATAACTAATTTAAATTAAGGAAGAAAAACATTTTTTGAATTAATCATGAAATTTAAAAAAATTTTTTTTCTCTTTCTAATTATAATTCATAAAATTTCAAAAATATTTTAAAAATACTTCAAAGACTTTTTTTTTTTTTTTTTTGTCATGCCTTCCTATATTTTTTATTTTTTTTGTATGGTAATTTGTGTGTAATTTAAAAGGTTAAAGGTCATGTGTTTCAGGGTTTCTTCCCCTTACAAAGGAAAACATCTGTACAATTAGGTCACTTGTGATCACCATACACTTATTTTATATTGCATCTATCAACCTGTCGCCACATTTGAAATATGGCGGACAGGTCAAGAAGTTCAAATCTGTGATTAAGAAAGTTTTATTCTAAATTTCATGCTACAAATAATTGTGTGAATCGCATTAATTTAACATTAAATTTGCTAATTTTCCTGTTTGTTTAACGTTTGATTACAAATGTGTCAATTGCTTGAAAATGGCTGAAAAATTTTTAAAAAAATTAAAATTTTAGATTCCAATCAATATAATTTCTGTTTGAAATCTGAGTATTTTGCTTACTGAAAATAGTAAATTTAATAATTTAGCTTTCAATTAAAATTAAAATAAGTTTCAAGAAAACTTTTTTCTAAATTCAATTTAAAATTTAGATATCGAAAATGAGTTGCAGTACCTATTCTAAAGTCTTTCCAATCTCTCTCACTCCCTGTTTCTCTTTGCATCTTAGTGGCCTTATCATCCTGCTTGGGGTGAATTGATTAAAAAGTAGGGTGTAAGAAAGTTTGAATGTGACTCAGTCTAAGGCAGGCCCCATTATTTCATTAGTCTAGGTGGGTCCCATAATTTCATTAGCGTAGGGATCCTAAAATATAATCCAGCCCTTAAACTTTTCCTGAATGTCAGTGGGGCTTGGTTCTGAAGTAGTTTCCAAGATGAATTAAGTGATATGTCTTCTGGTGCTTTCTTGAATTATTGAATTTTTTTTTTCCCCCCTCACCAACAGGTTCTTTGTCGTTGGTTACTCAGCGTCAAGAAAAATTATCGTGATGTCACTTACCATAATTGGCGCCATGCATTCAATGTATCCCAAACCATGTTTTGCATGATGAAGGTAAGTCTTGTATTTGCCAATCTCTTTAAAATTATATAGACTGACACTTCTCACTATTCTATTACCTATTTCCATGGCAATGGTTCACAGAAGCTCCATTTCCTCATTCCACTAGTTCAGACATTCATAACTAGAACCTGCCATGGTACATACACATGGTCAAATTATCCTCATTCCCTTCGTATTTCATTGGTAAGGAAGAAGTTCCACTCTGCTTTTTCTATAGAACATTTAATAATTTATGAAACAAACTCTTTGAGTTAACTATCCTATATATCATCAGAATATACACTTTTCACTTCTGCCTTTTATACCCTTGCAACAACTTCATTTAGTGACACTCTACCGTTGCATTAGAGGAACAAAAATTTTGGAATTTGTCTTTGCAAATTTCCTGTTACAACTGTCAATTTCACTACAAGTCCCACCTCCTTCCCTCATTTTTTAAAATATATAGTTGCTGGCAGCTCGTATCTGAATATGCCTGTCTGCTTGGGTGTCTATTGCTGACCTGATACTAAAGGACTGTTAATAAAATACCTTTTTTCTTTTTTTATTCTTTTTATGATGATTAATCTTATTTATTTTTGTAGACTGGTGGTATGAACAAACTATTTACCCCCTGTGAACAAATCTCTCTGCTTGTTGCTAGCCTCTGTCACGACTTGGATCACCGAGGACAGAATAATCAGTTTCAAATCAAGTAATTCTTCTCTGTACATTATTTGGAAAAATACATGTCGTTTTCAAATTTTAAACACTTCAGTTTGTTCCCCTTGTGATTACTATTGCTTTACAAGCCAAGAAAACTCTCATCAGAACTCGGGTTAATGAGAGTGCCCCCACTCCTTATTTATCAAGTTCCCTGGCCAAACCACATGCTGCCATCAGTTGATTTTTATTTGTTGTAATGTTTTGCAGCTGTAATGTGTTGATTCATTGAAAGGTAGTGCCCATAGTTCAATTGAGCACCGATTCAGGAACTTTCCAGACCCTCAGCAAGAACCAGCAGAATAACAATGGCCTAAGAGAATTAATTTCCAAGATAATTAAGACTTTTATGAATCTTGGCACCACATTTGGTGCACCATATATAAGAAATATAGAAAGAATTGGAAAAGTTATAAACAATTTGTGTTGTTTTCAGCTTCTTTAGGTCAGAATGAAAGATGAAACTGCGTGTAAGGATAATGTCTTGAAAACTGAGCATGGCCTATACATAATGTCATCACAAAAGCAATAGCATCCAAGCTAGGAGGGAAAAAAACAAAGTTTACTTAGCGTAGGCCGATTTAAAACCCAATACATGCTGACTCTAAAAAATATATATACACTTTGTTGCTCTACTTTCGTATTGAGTGCTTTAGTGTTAGGGTTTTCATCTTGGGTTTTTTTCTACCCTACGAGTATTTGACTTTTTGTTCTTGTATTTCGTTTGTTTCTTTTTTTACTTCCCCTCCTTTTCCCTCCGAGTTCGTCCTCGGTGGGTTATTCAAGATGATCTTAAATATAGTATAACTATTACTAGTATTAGCAGAATTATTTCTGTTACTATTAATATTGTTATAATTATTACAGTTATTATATATATATATATATATATATATATATATATATATATATATATATAGCGAACAAACAAACCAGCACTCTGTCACTCATAATATCAGGGCTAAACATAGTACATCGCAAATTAACAATAGCAAAAAAAAAAAAAAAAAAAAGTTCTTATATAATGAATAAAAAGACAAGGAAAAAATAATTGTAGGATTTATTTTGTTGCATGTATTTATGTAACCCTATTTCCAGATGGCTGCTATCAATTTTTTTATCAATTTAAAACATAAGAGATTTTTCTAAAATTGAAGAATACAATTACTTTTGTTGTAAAAAGTAAGCAATTTGATTGAATATATGCAACTGAAGCATAGACATAATACTGTCCTCCTGTTTTGACAAATTGTTTGGTCCCAGGTCAAATTGGACTATGAGAATTTTCTATCTTGGGCTACCTGAGCTTTTGGCATGGACAGGCAAGAAATAAGAGAGTAAGTTCTCACCTTTCAGCAGTGAGGCGCTGAAGACTCAGTTGAAATGGATAACTTATATTATTTTCATTTCGAGCTGGTAAGAATTATACAGTGAGCAAAAAATGAATTCCTGTAGCTACCTTTATCACCCAGCTTTTGTGCCTTTTCAATAAAACTGAGGTTGAAAATAAAATTAGCAGACTTGGTCCTGTGATTTGAAGGAGATGGTCAATCTGAAATCAGCATGCTGCTAGAGCTGACTGAGCAAACCACCACTCCTGAGAACATTGTTACTGTAATGTGTTAGTAAAATACCAGCCAACTGATTGTGCATCAGCCAGCTTTGACTTGCTTATAATTGTGTATATAATCGATATGTAAATATGTATAAATCTGCAACCATGGTGTTGCTGTATTGTACTGATTATATTCCTTTGTCAGCTACTGGGGACCATGGATCACATTACATATGGTTATAACTATATACCGAACTCTTGCATGTCTGGACTAACCTAGCCAGGTGATAACAGGCAATTCTGCTTCGTCAGGCCCAAGATCAAACAAACACAACGTGGCTGTATTGGTTGAGATTCAAGAAGGGTTGGTCAAGTTACACCCAATGATCGTTATATTTATACACAAAAGCAAGGCTGTCATTGATTTATCAAGGCTTTAAAATTTGAGAGAATTCATGAATGTTCTCAAATTAAAAACCTGGATAAAACATTGGGAATTTTCATGGATATTCAAGACAACCAATTAATAAACCAACGACATCCTTGCTTTTAGATATAAACACATGCAATGAAATAAATCCTACATTTGCCATGGTTAAGTACCACAAAGGGCACAATGTGTTTGCTAAGAATAGTTTTTTTTTTTTTTTAATCTAATGCATTTTCCTTAAACTGGAGTTTTGCCTTTCATTCTAACCTGAAGCAACCAAAATTAAGAGACTTCATAAATGCAGTTTATATCTTTTCCACTTTCTCATCTCCACTTTATTATGCTCTCTCTCTCTTTTTCTCTCGCTCTCAAATAAATACTGACATCATGAATAAGGACATAAGAAAAACTTAGCTGACACTTTTCATCCGGTGATACAAAATAAAATCTGTATAATTGACTTGATAAGTTCACCAGAGGATGAAATGTGTTGGCTAAGATAAATTTTCCTTTGATCTTATATACCCCCCACCCCACACACACACACACACACACACACACACACACTACACTGGGGTCCAAAAAGTAGGTGGAATACCTTTGGTTAAATTATTACAATGGTGTTTGTTTATAGGTGAAAACCAAGAAGTGTTGATTTGAAAAAATTATGTAGGAAATGCATTTCAAGAATATTTCATTTCTTTCAGGACAATGTCCCCTCTGGCCCAACTCTATTCTACATCAACTTTGGAACATCATCATTTTGACCAATGCATCATGATCCTCAACACTAAGGTCAGATAACATTTCATTTCACAATAACCAAAATATAATTATCTTTTTAATCATTTCATCCCAACCAAGGCAATACTGCCATTTATGTGCAGGGGATTACAGTGAAAGGAGACAGATGACAGAAAACAGTATAATAATAAAAAAAGTATAATAATAAAAAAGTATAATAATAAAAAAAAGTATAGGTTCTGTTGTAGAAAGGATAAGAGAAAGGTGGGCATCACGAAGATAAAAGATGGAAAGTAATGTTGCATTTAAACTTTTGGAGATTGTAGCTATCTGGAAAGCAAGCCTGGTGAAGGGACTTCCATAGGAGGGAAGTGTGAGGAAAAAAAAATTGCTAGAATAGAATTGGCAGTTACATTTTCCTATTTTGATGGTAAAAGAGCAGGACCAAGTTGCCAATCTAGTTTCGCAAGTAAAGTCATGAGGATGGTGCACCAGGGAATAATGCTCATCTGAGCAGAAGTCGAGAAAATTTGTACAAAATACAGAGGGAAGCCACATTCTAATAGTCAGAAAGTGGCTGAAAGCTAGCAGCCAAATCAGGGCATATTATATTGCTGATCCTTCTTTTGATTTTGTCGAGAACCCGGAGATGAACAGCAGGAGCACCTGACCAGATACAGCGACAGTATTCAATGTACAGACGAATAGTAGATTTATAAATATGCCCGATGAACTCTAACAAGAAAAACTTCCTCTCTCAGCATAGTGACCAACCTTTTTGGCATTAGATGTTGCTATTGATTCAATGTATTCATTCCCCTTAAGATCAGCTGAGTGAGTGAGTCTAATGAGCTACAGTGTATTGCTTTCAAGACTAGTGTGATCCCTATTAACGGAAGGTAGGAAAGCTTCTCTATGGTGGTTAAAGGAGAGCAGCTTCATTTTGGAAGCATTAAAATTTACAAGCCATTTCTTACCTGAATTCATCACATAGAGGTCCTTTCCAAGAGCAGAGGTTAGATCTTTGTCAGCCCAGGCAAATTTACTTTTGTAACAGGAGTAGATGGTGGTATCATCTGCATAGATGCCAACTTCGGAACTGACTACATTGCTGAATATCAGGAAAAATGTAGGACCTAGGATAATCTTGTTCACATAAAAGGGCTTGAAAGTATATCCCTTCAGAATGACCATTTTTGAAGTTTGACAGGAGCAATTGGATTAAATCAAACAATCGTCCAGCTATACCATAGCCTGGTGGCTTGTACAGAAGGCCATAATGCCAAACCCTATAAGATGCTTTCAAGATATCCAGAGTAACAGCCCAGGTTTCACCATTCATGCCAAGGGCCTAATATATGTACTCGGTGATGGTTGTTAGCACATCAGCAGTAGACCTGGCAAAGCGGAAGCAGTACTGCTTGTCAGAAAATAATTTGGATATGAGATGGTGAATCATTTCGGCATTGATAATATCCTTGAACATTTTCCATATATTCTACCATCAGTTTTAGCACATTTACTCTTTATGCAATTAATAAAGTGTGTTGCATCAGTGAATTTCATTGAATACACCTTTTAGCTTACCCCCAGAAAAATAAATATATTCTATTGACAAAATCTTGTTTAATCCATAGAAGTAAAAAGCATAGTTAATGAGATTTCCTTTGTCTCCAGACTTTAAGGACAGACACGTACACACAATAACGGTAAGTTAAAATTATTTGAACTTTCATCATGATATGATAAAGGTTGGTTACACTGCCTTCTGCTTATAGTTGGTAATGTTGTAGCCATGTGATTGAAGTTTGAGCTTGATTGCGCCATTTTTCTTGCTGCTGTTACAGTGTAGACATGACTGCCCTCTTAACAGTGTGCACTAAGAAGCAACTTAGTTTTATGAAATTTCGAGAAATTAAAATTTCACCCTTTTCATTTATATTAGTTAAAAGCAGGTCTTGGAGAATTTAAATCATCAATTTATTTTTTTCGCTGAAAATCTGCCCTGAATTTTAAAATAAAAAATGCAATAAAATTATATTTAATTAGAACAACTTTTAATTGCTTTCATAAGCAATATATATATATATTAAGGACACTATTGTCTTGAGAAAAAAGAATTCTATGAATAATGAATGTTTACAAGAATTTTCATTTCTTTTAATTTATTACTTTATTTTAATTTTATTTCTTTTTAAATCTTAAAATTCTGTATTAATTTCTACATTTTAGATATTATTGAGTGAAAACTGTATTTAAAATCATAAAGGGATAAGTTTACAAATTATCAAACATATCTCCATAAATGTGCTGATTTTTAACTATAGGCAATTGTTCATGACATCAGAAAATAAAAGCATAACTATAGTAAATTTAATACCAACGTTTTGAAAATTCAATAAGACATTAGATTTCAGAGAAATTTTTAAGATTACAGAGTACTTTAAAATCATATAAAAAAAGACTCTCATGTCATTTTCTTCAATTATGTTTTACAGATAGTCTCTGTAGAACATTAGATCTGTCATCGGGCTGTCAACATAGCTACAGTCAGGTTAAAAAAAAAAGAATGTTGTTTGTAGGATATTTTAAACTTAAAAAAAAGTAAATATTTGTTTCAAACCAGATTAAATACACATTACATCAGCTAATTTTTTTTTTTTTTTTTTTTTTTTTTTCAAATAAAGTTTCAGGAAAGTATATTTTATTTTTGTAAGATTTGTTATTAAATAGAATTACATTTCAATGAAAAACCTCCTTCCAGTCAATTTAAATTAGTTTTTGAAATACAGCAAAACATGAAATTTAATCTTAGCTTGAAATTAAAACTAAAATATAAGCTTCAAGATTTAAAAAAAAAAATCATTTTAAAACTTAGGTATCATGTTTTTTATGGTGCTCTCTTATATCTGTCAGTCAGTTAAGTGCCATACGTGAAACACGCTTGGGTGATCATGTCTCAAAAGACATGGCTGATTGGGCAGAAGATTATCCCGCAGTAGGTTGCCATTGCTTTCTGCGGTAGACTGGTTACCGACCAAGGCTATAGAACCCAATCTGTTCTGTTATTTAACCCATAACTGGGAGGAAGAGACGGATTAATACCTTTCCCAAGGGTATCTGTGCGTAAGTGAATGCAATGAATTCAGCTAGAATTTGAACTCGGCTTCCCGATTTCTCGTTTCGAGCCGATATCTACTGCACCACAATGCACATCCAATATCTTATAGCTATATGTTATTATTACTATTATTATTAGACCCATACAGTTTTATTAAGTGCTCAATACATATATAATGTAGAGCTTTTAAATTTTAATTTGGAAGTCAGTTTATTATGCTACCTTAATTTCAACCATATAGTATTGTCATGTGTTTTCTATTAACTGATCATCGAACGCTTTTTCAAACATATAAAAAGAACATTCAGAACGCGTAAGTGGAAGTTTAAAATAAGGAGCTGGTCAAGGCTTGTCAACATTTTCATCCGCATTTGTATGATCCTAAAACACATTTTCTTAGGTGTTTACATCTGGATATTACTTTAGACATTTCAAAAAAGGTCTGAAGTAATGTCTGGATGTAAATAGACATCATAATAGTGTCCTCATGAAACTTCGAAGTTGGCATGAACCTGCTCAGTTAAAGTCAGCAATTCTTTGTGCTAAAACTATCAATGCTCTATCTCCATCTCAATATCAAGCACTTTGCAATAAAAAAAAAATGTGCTTGCCAAAGTGTCATTTATCTGTAAAACTACTGAAGCAACAATCTTGGTACCAAAAAACCATCACACACACACACACATATATATATATATATATATATATATATATATAATGGCAAGGATAATCCAACATGATCAACTTCATATAAAATAATGTTATCCAGAGCAATATGATATTTATGAAGAAAACCCAACATGTCATTTAGATTGGTTATAAATTATAATTCATTTGTATAAGATAAATTGGCTCATTTTATCAGACCACACTAAATTTGTTCCATTCCGTATAAATATTTTTCCAGAATAAACATTTCTTTAAAATGAAATTGAAAACCAGTAACATGATCTAGAACCGAGACTTTAGCCCTATCTCGGTTGGGGATCTTTAGACTGGTCGAAAAGTTATCATCCTTAGTGGCCATAAACTCATTACACGCCCACTCACATAAATATATATATATATATATATATAATCTACATATTAACACAAGCACATATACTTAGTTATATCCATATACACATATGTCCATACTTTGACATATGTACATCTGAATGCATCTGTGCCTACATCTACATATACCCACAAACACACATCCATCCATGCATGTTCACATATAAATATTGTGTTTGCACACTCACATACATATTTATGAAAACCGGATTTATACGTGTATAATTAATAGTAACACACATTTATGCAAGTATACTAACAAATCTCGCATATACTCAGAAAATACACATATATTTGCATAGTTACACACATACATATTTATATCTCCCTACACATGTCCATATCTATATATGTGTGTGTACATAGAAATGTCATTCATACATCCATACATACATATCTACATGAAGCTATTGTTTGCACATTTTACATATTTATGAAGAACGGACCTATATACATATAAATAATACTAACGTATTTATGCCAGTCTTCTAAAAAAAACCTTATACTTCCTCAGAAAAAACACATATACACACACACTCCTGCCTGTTTTGTGTGTGTGTGTGTGTGTATATATATATACACGCACACACACACACACACTTTCTATGTATACATATGAATTTCTTATCTCTACACACTCTCGCCTTCCTCCATCCACATACTCACTTATAAAAACTTATGCGTGTATATACAAGAACAATGCAAACATGTTTACACATGTGTGTCCACTTTTTCCCACTAAACGAGGTGGCATACATCAAATTATGTACATTTGTAAAAATAAAAAAAAGTTACATACATATACTAGCATATATCATTTGGATTTCGATACCTACATTTGCATATATGAGTACACCAATCAATAGAGGAGGGTGCAATCAATTCAAGAGGGTATAATAGCTTACATCCTTAATCCAAAATTATCGCGCCAACATACATATAATCAGGTGCCCCCATATACATGAAAAACTGTGTGTGTAATAAACCCACTATATATTGGTTTTACTACAACCACTCTCTTACCTGTCACCTTTCTGATCAGAGTACAATTAAACATTTCTCACAAAAACACAGCCATGTAGGTAATATCAGACAGATTTTAGTCAACAATACAATAATCCTCACTCATACACACAGTAAAAAGAACCTTCAGATATTGGAGGCCATCTACATTAAATCCAAACAACCAACTCTTAATAAAATCACATTTAAATCTGGTCATAAAACATTACATTGCATTTAAATATATGGTTCTGTTGCCATTTCGAGCTATCACGCAGTGTGATGTCATAGAACCGCATTACAAATTTGCAAACTGCGTTTGCTATTTTTGGTAACTGTTGGCGTTGCTTAGCAGTTTTATGTCAACACAAGATAAAATCATTGCTGATGGTGGATGTTTTTGTGTTAACATCCTTGTAACCTCTCTGAAGATGGCTCATGTGAACCGAAAGCTTAGAACCAACTTAATAAAAAATTATCCAAATGTTGGAGAATTTTTGCCTTTATTTTCAACTGAAATTAAAGCCAAAATATGATGTTCAGAATGGCTCATGATTAAACATAATAGACTTATATTTAACAGTATATGTTTAGAAAAGTGTGTATGTATATATATATATATATATATATATATATATATGTGTGTGTGTGTGTGTGTATTTTTTTTTCCCCCTCTCTAAAATTTTTTCTTTTTTTTTTTTCTCCTATTTGTTTAAGACGGATTGCCTAAGGCTTTAAAGCAGGAGAAGAAATCCTCCCCCTAATGGAATTATTCTTTATAAATTTTAGGGAAACGACATTTTTGGTAACCTGAGTGAAGAGGAATATCGCAACGTCATCCAGGTATTGGAAGCCTGCATTCTTGCAACTGATCTTGTTCTCTACTTCACGTAAGTTGGTTTTTACTTACGTTTCTTTTGGGAATTTGTGGGTACCTTCAGAAATATGACAAGCTGCCTGAGGAAAACTGGGATTTGGATAATTATGACTAGTAGTATCCCTTTGGACTTGATTTACTGTTGAAGTAAAATTGAAAATACTTTTCTTGAAAGCAAATAATCAATTTTATTTAAAAAAATTTTTTTTTTTAATTAACTCATGTGAAATTTAGACAGATGATCATAGTTGTTTTTTTGTTTTTTTTTCTTTTCCTTTTTATTTTTCCCGTTGAAATTTTACCTCAGTATTTTTTTTTTTTTTCAATTCACCCCAAGCAAAGTGATAATGTCACTAAGACACCAGGGGTTACTGAGAATGAAAAAAAACTTTAGTGAGGAGAATGGACAAAGGAACAATCATAACATAACCATTAGTTTATTTATTAGTGTATTTGTTTTTCTTTAGTTGTATTTTCTTTTGCCTCTCCACACCCCCAGAATTGCTCTTGACCATTTGTGTATATATATATATATATATATATATATATATATATATATATAATAATTTTAATGACTTGTTTTATTTTCTTTTAGGAACCGTAGAAAGTTTTTTGATCTGGTCAACACAGAATCTAACTGGGAACCTGAGGAAAACCGTGAATTGTTGAGGTGAGATTTTTATCAAAGTGTTTAGAAATGCAAAAGTTTTATAGTTTATTTTATTTTTTTTATTTTTAATACATTTGTTTTGTTCTTGTATTATTTTTTAGTCTGTTATTTATTTTTTTTTGTCTTGTTTTTTTTTTTTGTCTTTTGATTTTTGTATTTTGTTCTTCATTCTTTTATTTTGTGCGGGGAGGTTTACTTTTGAGGATTTTTGTCTTGCTTTTGGTCTTTTAGGATGTGCATTGTGCTGCAGTGGATATGAGCTGAGTTCAAATTCCAGTTGAATTCCTTGCATTCATTTACACACAAATACCCTTGGGAAAAGTATTAATCTCTTCCCTCCAGTTATGGGTTAAATAATAGGACAAATTGAGTTTTGTAGCCTTGGCTGGCAACCAGTCTACCACAGAAAACAATGGCAACCTACTGTGGGATAATCTTCTGCCCAGTCTGTCATGTCGTTTCTTCACGTATAGCACTTAGCTTGACTGTTTGGTCTTTTGATTGTTGATGTGTTGTTTCTTGTTTTATTTGGGTTTTTTGGTGGGGTGGGGTTATTCTTTCTCATTTTGCAGACAATTTTGCTCTTTAACAAATCAACTTATTATAAATCTATATTCCCAGTTTATTGCCAGGCAACCGATAAACCTTAGTATGCAGCGCATTTCTTGTTAAGTGAAGGTTGACAAGAATATTCTGAGAAACTAAACTTGTCATGAGTTTTTGCTGTACTGAAAATACTTAATCTGAACTCTGACATCTTGTTCTTCCTAAAATTGCATCAGATATTAATTTTTCCCCACCTGCTGTTGAAACTAAAGCTCTACCCTCAGCTGGTGCTGTTTGGGGTTGTCAGAATGCTTCGGATTTTTGGCTCTCTCCCCACCCTCCGAATACTTCATTGCAGCTTTAAGCAGCTGGAGGTGTCTGTCAAATGCCTTTTAAAAATTTCAAATAAACATTGTCCAAATTTCAGCTTGTCATTTTCAGAACGCTCAATTGTTTCTCCGGATGCAGGTGAGGGTTGAAATAATTTTTTTTTATTTACTTTTATTTTTATTGACTGAAAAAAATTTGACTTTTCAAATATCTTCACTCTGGCATTATTTTTTTTTTTATTCATCACTGCTTCACTTTTTTTTTTTGCTAGTTTCTTTTGACCAAATTTTATTCCTGTACATGAATCTAACCTGATCATTCACACAAGGCCCATGGACTATACTGTTGATGGGGACTTAGCTCTCAACACTAGTTTTTTCCATAGCAGCTAGGTCTTTCATGGGGTTATAATTTCTAGCCCCATGATTGTTGATCAAGGCTAGAAAGCAAAGTCTACCCTACCATTTAAGCAATAGCTTGTAGCAGAAGAGTGTTTGTCCATAAGTGAATGTAATGAATTCTACTAGAATTTGAACTTCATCCATCTATTTCTCATTCTGAACCACTATTATACCACCTGAATATCTAAAATCAACACTGCATGGTGACTGTTTTTCATACTTGAGACAATATGTTGCTACTCCCTGTGCAGACATTATACAGGGTGCAATGGATAAACTGTTATCTAAGTTATGCACAAATGAAAATAACACTGACATGTCATTTTTAGATATATTTATCAAAATTACACAAAAATATCTTGAAATAATAAAGTAAATTTATTCAATAAAATTGCCATTGGCTTCAGCCACAGTCTCCAGACAACTTGGTGAATCTCTTGCCTTCTGGACAATCTCCTTGTTTAAGTGGGTGAATGGTGCTATAATATTTGTCTTCAGTTCATCTTTGGTGTTAAAAAGTGTTTTGTTGGTTTTTCACTCAACTGTTCTCTATGCATAATAACCAAGTGGGTTGTGGTCTGAGGAGCTGGGTGTCCATATGTAAGGGGTAGTTACAGAAATTGTCTCACAGCCATGACTGGGTTCTCCTGCTTGTGGGGGCTACAGAATACACCTATTGCATCTCTAAGGGGTCACCTGTTTGCTGTGGGTTGCAACCTGTGATGCTTGAGGATGAAATCCTGGTGCTTGAGGGTTTTAAAGTTGGGCTATACATATATTCCTAAACTTCAACACTTGGCCACTACTTGAGCTAGACTGGTGGTTGGAGAGGTCTGATCCAATCAACTGGCTGGTCACATCAGGCCCTAAGTCAGACAAAACAAACAATCTTCTCCCATTTACCATATCAAACATTAAACTGATTAAGTAAGCAGTGGCTATAGGGTAAGACTGAGAACAAAGGAATCTGACATGGCCGTTTTGAGGAAAGCTCATATAACAGATATAACAGGTGCTTGGAACTCTTCCCACATTTGAGTATACCAATCATGTAGCCCTGAAGGAACAAAGCAAATGGGATTTCCCCCTCATCATCCCCTATGTGTTGCTCCAAGGTGGGTGGGTCACATGACTGATGAATATACACATCAACCATCCGACCATGTATAGAATACTGTTATACCTGATCAGGTGCCTCTGCTGTTCACTTCAAGGTTCTCGACAGGAGAATCTGTAAGGTGATTGGTCCCGACCTGGCAGCTCAACTCCAGCCAATTTCTCACTGGCGGGATGTGGCTTCCTTCTGTCTCTTCTACAAATATTTTCATGGCTTCTGCTTTGACAAACTTCGGTCACTGGTGCCTTCTTCATAAGAGTTTACTCGAGCAACCAGACTGGCAACAAGGTCCCACCCTTTTACAGTTAAACCTACCAAATGCAGCCGATAATTCTTCTCCAGCAGCTTCTTTTCTCACACTTTCTGCCTGTGGAACTCTTTCGTATACTTGCTTTCCTGACAGCTACAATCTCCAGGAATTTAAATGCACTGTCAATTTCCATCTCTTATCTACTTGACTCCAGTCCTTCCCTCATTCTTTCTACATCACCCCGTGTATCTTGTTCTTTTCCTTTCTCTCTACCTTCACACCTGTGTTCACATCCTTCTCTTGCCTTTTCTCTGTCACCCCCTGTAACTGGTTTGACTTTCTCTTCACTCTTCTCCTGCCTTTTACTCTCTTATGTAGCCCCCAGCACATCAGTGGTGGTACTGCCTTGCTTTGGGTGAAATGATTAAAGAAAAAAACAAGAGGCTACACATTGATGTAGACATAGAATGTGACACAGAAAATCAATGAAAAAAAAAAACAAATTCTTTAAATTCCTAGTAATAGAACCAATAGAAGACAAACTAATAGTGAAGTTTTCACTTTTTGTAATAGAAAAAAAAAATTTGAATCTCAGATAACTACAAAAATAGTTTTAAAAAAAGGAAACTGGAAATAATACGTTACTGATAGAAGTCAAAGGAAAATATGGTACTGAAACTCTACTAAAGATGACTAAATTTTGTCGTGTGAAGCACTGTACTTTTACTGTGTACACTAGAGGAAATTACAAACAATAATTCTATCAAAAAAAAAAAAATTATAGTTACCAATGCTTATATCATTACTTTTAATACACCAGAACTATGACAGAAAATAAAAATTGGCTATACAATTTCCAAAGTAGAAATAGATATTCTAAACCCGTTAACTTAAAATGCCGTAATTGTAACTAAAAAAAAAAAATTCATGGGGCAACTTCCAGGGACTACAAAAACTGCAAAAAAAGATATATTAAAAGTTGAACACTAAAAAAAATTCCTTACTCAGAAGCAAGGAAAAGAATTAAAAACTCCAATATACTATCATATACAAAAAATTACCCGTGCAACATCAAGCTATACCTTTGAATACTTGGTAAAGACCAAGTTCACAAACAAGGAAAACAAACAGTATAGAAAATATGGAATATGTGGAAATAGATAACCAAGAAACAGTCATCCTTAAGATCACTCACTCAAATAAAAATAAAAAATCTCTTTTAAAGGATATGAAACTTAACACAAAATAATTGTAAACAGCAAAGAATAGGTAAGTAGGGTGGGGGGGGGGTACTTCAATATTGGTTAAAAATCAATACTTCATGAAAAACTACAATTAAACACAAATCTCCAGACCATGGTAATAAAAGCTTCAATTGATTGAACAATAATCATATTTTCAATTTATACTCCTCCAAAACACTGACTGAATAAAACTTAGACTAATTGGCCAACTTCTCACTCCATTTCTACTAAGGGGAGATTTTAATGCACACAGCGAAATGTGGAGCTGTAGGAACCTCAATAAAACTAGTAAAATTATAGAATCTCAATGAGACTCATCTGATCTATATATTCTAATAACCCGATGCACATATACCAACACCCTGGTGTGGGGATGTTTTTGAAGGGATCTGAGCGGGTGGGGTCCTTCGGGGAGCAAATCAAAAATTTACCCTGAATCTTTGTATAACCAAAGTTTGTGGAAGAATGTGTTGCATGTGTTAGTGGCAAAATTAAAGCAGAGAGGATGTCAAAGATAAGAATTGCTATGGAGGCTGAGGCAAACAGGTTTTTATATCTGATAAAATGTGGTTTTAAATGCTATATTTATGAGGAAAAGTGCTCAATATTGGGAACAGCATATGTAAATATAAAGGTGGACACTTGGGTCAACAGTATGTCATTCTTAAATACAATCTTCAGGTTGTTTTGGGTTGACAGATATATAGTGGTTAAATGAAAAAAGACAAGAGGGAAACTGTTTAACTCATGAGTTTTGACCTGTGATGGACTTCATCAAGGCAAAAAAAGACAATGAGCTTTATTCCAAATTACGTATCTATAAATAAAGTTGGCAACTATAAAAAAACGCTGACAAATCATTCAAAAAGATTTAACATATTTTAGTTTTGGAACTCCTTCATAATTGGAGTAGATTGATCTATCTAGCGCCTGGTTCCACCCACGTCTATTGAACAGGTTAAGAGGCTCATCCCTTGTTCCCTGTTTAGGATGTGGTTTCCGGCTTTCTCTTTTCCAATTTTACGTAGCCCCCTGCACATCAGTGGTGTTACTGCCTTGCTCGGGGTGATACGATTAAAAAAAAAAAAATAGATCAACATCAGCTATCAACCTAACTATATGCTCTCCATCAATTTTTATGGACTTTCAATGGAAAGTTCATGATCAATGTGGTAGCGATCATTCACCTATTTTTCTAAAGTCAAGCTTCATTTTCTATAGAAGTTGGGAGTATTTTATTTTCTTCAGATATCCTATTATTTAGATAGTAGGTGCATTTTTGAAGAGCTTATTAAGTATATGCAATGAAATCTAAGAAAATATCAATCAGAGAAATGGCTTTAAAAGAGGTAACCCTCTCAAAAAAATCTGGAAAAGAAATCAGTTGTTCCTTGATCAAATGTATTGACAAATCTCAAACATTACATCTATATCTTTTAATAGTTTTAAAATCAGCACATCTTGAAATTTCACTGCACTTTTGGCATTTTGCTCACTAAGGCTTTCAGCAAATTTCAGGCATTCCTAGCTCCAAGGATATTACTTGTACATATATGCAGCCTTTGAGATTTCACTCGCCTGATCGGCTCGGTTGATTAAAAACTTAATTCGGCAATTAAAGTTTGATTTACTCTCTCCCGGTTGATTAAAAATCTTGCAACGAAACATGTCCCTTCAAATATAGAAAAAAGAAATGATTCTTTTTACAACCCAAAAGTATACCATTGAAGATTCACAAGTTACTTAGAATGACTTACAATGACATTATTGAACTCTTTGGTCTCATGCATGATGTCTAATTTACAATTAACACTTTCAGAGTGGAGCCAAAATATCACTGTCTTACAAATTAGATGCTCACAGATTTTTAGAAACTGATTTGGAAAAATATTATCCTTGACTAACATATATATTTTCTCCCTGCTTACAAAAGGTAAAAACGAACATTTGAAAGAAAAAATATGCATACTTTCAATCATGCATCAAAAAACAAATTATACAAGTAATTTTTTATAGAAAATCATTGAGAAAATCACTTATATTTTTATCATCTATGAGATAAAGGTTGTACACAAACAGAAGAAAAAAAACTATGAATTTAGGTATCTCCACCCAATTGCCAAAAACATCAGTATACCATACTCAAATTTAATAAAAACAAAGTTTATCAAAATTTATGCTATTATTAAGAAAGATCAAATTTTATTATTTTAAAAAAAAATTTAAATCCTTTCTAACATATTTGAAAATTTAATTAAAATTAAATTTGTTTTCCGCCAGTGATTTACACTGTTTATGTAAGGCGACTATTAAGAAAATGTAGTCAGTTGAGTAAAATGATTTGGGGGTGAGTAAATTTTCCCTTGCTCTTTACTACCAGTCGAGTGATTTCTTTTTCAAATCTCAAATGCTGCAGGTATGGAACTTGATGACAATAGTTAATGCTTATTGTAGATTACAAAAGTATTAACAGCTTGGGTGTGTCTTTTGTACTTCTATTTTTATAAGGGCTTGAAAATGGCCAAAGTGTAAAAAGATGCTGTCTGCTTTGAGGGCCTTTCATATCTTATCCTTCATTGATGTTTTTGTGAGGGTTTTTTTTTTTCTTATGTTGATCTTAGTTGAATAAAAATTTCTTTTTGTGGTGCAGTGGATATTAGCTCAGAATGAGAACCCTTAGAGCAAATTCCAGATGAATTCACTTACATGCAAATACCCTTGGGAAAAGTATTAATCTGTTTTTCCTCTATCTATAGATTAAACAGCAGAACAGATTGGGTTCTATAGATTTGGTTAGCAACCAGTTTACTGCAGAAAATAATGGCAACCTACTGCAGGAAAACCATATCCAGGCAGTCATGTCTCTTTTAAGACATGATCGCCTCTATGTATCATGTATGGCACTTAACTGACTAAGTACATAAACAAAATGGATGATTTTGTTTTTTTGTTTTTTTTGTCTTCTATTTGATCTTTCTCGTGCATACGTATGATATGTAAGGGCACATGAATAGCTAACAAGATTGTCTTAAAGATCAATTGCAACTGAGATATGAGTTTAATCCTCACTGGATGTTCCATACTTGCAACTTTGTACCACATCAAAGCTGCACTTGGTAAATTACTAAAATATATAGAGCTACCCAGTTAACAATAGCCAACAACAGCTAAAAGTTTCATACGTTTTCATATAATCAGGTAATAATGACTTTTTTGCGAAAATGGACAATTTATGCTCACTTGGTTGGCTCAAGATGTAAATAAACAAAACTATTAGTGATAGAATCGTTTTTTTCATATTGGCTAGACTCCCAACTCCTTGACAGCAACATTTATATTTGGCAGACAGCAATACATTTGGTCAAAGATCCACCAAAAGAAAAACACTTTACCTGTCTTAATGTATGTATGCTTTTGAAAATCCGTTCTCTTTTAATTTAATTTTATTTTTATTTATTTTTTAAACTGTTTCATGTTACCATTTTTATCTTTCTTTCTATATGAAAATGCATGAACTTTTCATTTTGGACAGCCATTGTCTCTTCCCCCCCCCCACTCACCATGTTATTGATGAGTTATATTAATGCTCTGCCATTAAATAGGGCAATGAACTCTCCTTCTCCGATGTGCTTTTTAAGTAAAGGCCTTTTTCTAATACTTCAACGTTTTTGGGAAGTTAGGTTTTTGAATATGTCCAGCGTCTGTAATATATAAAAAATTTTTTCTTTCTTTTCTTTTTTCCCTCCCTTCCTTTATCTATCTTATCTCCCACCTTTTTTCCGTTTTGCTTAACCTTATATCAATTCAACACGCAGTCTGTTCTTTTTAAGTTACAATTCTCTTTCCTTTTTTGTGAACCCAGACGATGCCAATTTTTCTTTTCTTGTTTATTTGATTTTATTTTGTTTTATCTTTTTCTTTTTCTTTTTTTAATTTCTTTGCAAATCTATTTAAAAAGGGAAATTAGACTGATTTTTCTCCAGTTTCTGAAAGGATTTTTTTGTTGCTGAGGTGATGTTATCCTCCGTGGGGATTTTCATATCGAAATGGTCATCCAACATCCTTGAATTAATCCTATTTTAATTTATATTTGCTCTGTAATATTTTATTACATGGAGCTCTCTTCCTGTATCATTTTTTAATATTAAAATAAAATTTTTAATATTAATTAGGATCAGGTTTTTGGAATTTACCTTCCTGCTTTTTCCGCTTGGATTAAAGTATCTGAATAAAATATATATATATATATATATATCCATCCAAATAGAAAGTGCCAATCTTAAGGAAGATCCTATTAATATTAATTTTTTTTTTTCTTTTTTTTTTTTTACACAAATAAAACTTCGAAAATTACATGTGTCGTATGATTTCTGTGAAGTATGTTCACTCCATCAGTGATCTTTTTGTTATGGAAAACTTCAAAGTTTTTCATAAACTTGAAGTGTACTTAAAATGAAGGAGAAGGAAGTAAGAGAAGAAAGGGATGATTGTTAGAAGAGAGGCATCTAAGCACTATCTCAGAGGGTGGGGAAGAGGGAGGTGGGGAAAAGAGATAGCAAAATGGATTCAAACTCAATCTTTGAAAAGAAAAAAGATTGTTTGTAAAGAAATCAAAACTAAGCATATGACAGGAACGATGCAAGTAGAAAAATTTGTCACTTAGATGATGTTACTTTTAGTATCCTGACTCCTTAGTTTCATTTGTGGACCTGCCTGTCTATTCTTCAGGGGGTTTATTTGATAGAATTTTCAATTAGTCTCTGAAGTGAAACAGTAAATTAATATGCCAGAATGTTGGACTCCCCAGAACAAGTGACTTTAGTTTCAGTTCTGACTCGAGGGAAATAAAGACGTGTAAAGCCAGTAATTATTCTTATCCTTATGGTTGTTGCAGCTTCTAAGTGTTTAATTTGGCATCTTCATCCTATCTCCTCCTCTGAGTTTTTCGTTCCTGGTTATCTTCCCCTCTCCAGGAAGGACTCCAATGTCCATATGCATGGGTTTGGTGTTTGTCAGCGAACACCTACCTCTAGCCAGGGTAACATCTCTCGAATCCCTGGATCACGCTTTTCCATGTGCTTCCGTCTCTCACTTCTAAGATTGATTAGCTATCTCTTCTTCCTCTACCGCTCCACCTCTAACTGTTCGTTCACTCTTTTCTTTTATTTTTTTTCAATTGGAATAAATAGGCTAAACTATCGCCCGGTTCACACTCCACCCACGTCTATTGAACAGGTGAAGAGGCTCCTCCCTTGTTCCCTATTTAGGATGTGGTTTCCGGTTTTCTCTTTTCCAATCTTTTCACTCTTACGTAGCCCCCTGCACATCAGGTGCATTACCACCTTGCTCGAGGTGATATGGTTTAAAAAAAAAAAAAGAAAAAGTGTAAGAAAAAAACATCCACTGAAAGTCAATGAGGGGAAACTTGCAGCTTCTGCTATTCCCTTTTATAGTGATGCTGTTAATTACCTCTTGTTCTGCTCTCTTTCCAGAGCCATGATGATGACTGCCTGTGATGTGGCGGCAATTACAAAACCATGGGAAGTTCAAACAAAGGTGATACATTTTCTCTGATTAACCATCATGACTTGAGATTTGCGATTTTTCACAAATGCAATTATTTTTTATTACTTCAAATGTTATTATGGGATTTGAAATAGTTGCCCCATTATTATTTTTGTTCTTAAAGCATATTTATTACCTCTGTCAACATGCCTATTGGAGAAATTGCAATAAAGAAAATGTGCTCTCTAGTAGGGATTGAAACTGCATTGCCCTTTTTAAGAGAAACCAATGTGTGCTTTATTGCTTGGCTACAGCAGAGCATCACAACACCTAGGTGTTAAAGCATGCTACTTTTTCTGCAAAATGACGGTTTTTCCCTAGAGAAACACTGGTTCAAATCCTGCCGGAGAGCACCTATTTTTCTCATAAAATTTCTTGAATATTTAGGTAAGCAGATGATGTGTGTGTGTGTGTGTCAGACCAAATAAATTGCAAACACTGTTTGCTTATTTTTAATAAAATTCGTTCATACTCGCATATAATCTTTCATGTATTACAATCAAAAGATGTCAGAAATGAGCTGTAATGTTGACAGATGTTATTTTGATTAATTTAATGTACTTTCAATCTCTTTCTGAGGTCATCTTCAGGGGTGTGAGTTCTGGTAACAAATGTAACCGGAAATCTGTGTTGCTAAAAATTACTGTACATTTTTCTGCTTCAAATATAACCGTTGACAAATTGCTAGGGTTTATTAGAACGTGAAAATTATTCAGAATGGAATTTTTTTTATGTTGTAATGTCATGGTCATGCACATGTTAAAGCATGAAAAAACTGTTCTTTTTAAAACATTTTAGAACATTACTACAGTATTCATAGCTGATTCTATAAATTGACGGCTTAATACAACTATCATACACCAAGAAAACTACAAAAGCAAACTACAGATTCTTGAGGCAATATTCATTAAAACACTTAAGATTGTAGTGTGCAAAGGATTGTCCGTGAGTGTGAATGGATTTTATTAAAAATAAGCAAACATACTGTTTACAATTTATTTGGTCTGACATGTTTAACGGAAAGTTTGCTGCCTAACTACGCACACACACACACAGACGCACACACACATATATATATATATATATATATATATATATATCCCAATGAATAAACTGAGCATCTATGGGTATCCAATTAAGTATATGTCAGAATAATAAATAAAAAATCCATTCCAAAAATAAACAAAATAATATCATTCTAAGGTATGCTGTATTTATGGGGAAAAAGTACTCCATATCAGGGATAGATTATATAAATATTAAAAGTGGATACTGAGGTCAACACTATTTCGTGGTTGAATGCAATCCTCAGGCCTGAAGATTGTGCACGTGCATGAAATGAAACTGTTGCTGCTCAGTGTTGGCCTCTGTGTCTACCTTTGTATTTGTGTGTAGATAATCTCCTTTAAGTAAGGTTAATTCTGGCAAATACAATGCCTGCTGGATGATACAAATAATACAACAACATTACCCCCTGTATTTATCTCTCTCATTTTAAAACTAAGCTTATACTACATTTCATTTGAGAAGTCACTTAGATAAATACCAATAAACTACATTTCTTATGAGGACTTCATGTTATACTCATGTGGTTATTCCCCACTCCCAGGCAGCACCCACCCCATTGCAATGAGTTTCCCTGAAAGGAAAAGGCCATGGGAGACTGTAGTTTCTTTCATCTATCTTTCTCTCTGTACATTTGCACCTCAAACCAACCATGTCAAATTTGCTCTTGTATAGAGGCAAGTAAAATCAACTTTTTATTTGATAATATTTGTTTACATATATACATTTTCAGAATCTTCAAAATGTGCAAAGATGAGACTTGGTTCATATTTTTCCTTTTTCTTTTTTTTTCCCCCCTCTTCAGATTGCAAAACTTGTTGCAAGCGAATTCTTTGAGCAAGGAGATATTGAGAAAGAACAGCTAAATTTGACTCCAAGTGTAAGTAGCAAATGATCATATGTTGGGTAACACTTTATTTTCTCTTCTAATCAACTTTTTTTTTTTTTTTTTTTGCAACCCTGTTTAATTAATTTGTTTTTTTTTTTCCTGTCTCTTTGTCTCGGGTTTTATCTCTTTCTTTTTGTCTTTTTTTGTCTCTTCTTTTTTTGTCTCTTCTTTTTTTGTCTCTTCTTTTTTTGTCTCTTCTTTTTTTGTCTCTTCTTTTTTTGTCTCTTCTTTTTTTGTCTCTTCTTTTTTTGTCTCTTCTTTTTTTGTCTCTTCTTTTTTTGTCTCTTCTTTTTTTGTCTCTTCTTTTTTTTGTCTCTTCTTTTTTTTGTCTCTTCTTTTTTTGTCTCTTCTTTTTTTGTCTCTTCTTTTTTTGTCTCTTCTTTTTTTGTCTCTTCTTTTTTTGTCTCTTCTTTTTTTGTCTCTTTCTTTTTTTGTCTCTTCTTTTTTTGTCTCTTCTTTTTTTGTCTCTTCTTTTTTTGTCTCTTCTTTTTTTGTCTCTTCTTTTTTTGTCTCTTCTTTTTTTTGTCTCTTCTTTTTTTTGTCTCTTCTTTTTTTTGTCTCTTCTTTTTTTGTCTCTTCTGTTTTGTCTCTTTTTTTGTCTCTTCTGTTTTGTCTCTTCTTTTTTTGTCTCTTCTTTTTTTGTCTCTTCTTTTTTTGTCTCTTCTTTTTTTGTCTCTTCTTTTTTTGTCTCTTCTTTTTTTGTCTCTTCTTTTTTTGTCTCTTCTTTTTTTGTCTCTTCTTTTTTTGTCTCTTCTTTTTTTGTCTCTTCTTTTTTTGTCTCTTCTTTTTTTGTCTCTTCTTTTTTTGTCTCTTCTTTTTTTGTCTCTTCTTTTTTTGTCTCTTCTTTTTTTGTCTCTTCTTTTTTTGTCTCTTCTTTTTTTGTCTCTTCTTTTTTTGTCTCTTCTTTTTTTGTCTCTTCTTTTTTTGTCTCTTCTTTTTTTTTTGTCTCTTCTGTTTTGTCTCTTCTTTTTTTTTCTCTTCTGTTTTGTCTCTTTTTTTTGTCTCTTCTGTTTTGTCTTTTTTTTTTTTTTGTCTCTTCTGTTTTGTCTCTTTTTTTTTGTCTCTTCTGTTTTGTCTCTTTTTTTTTGTTTTGTCTCTTCTGTTTTGTCTCTTTTTTTTGTTTTGTCTCTTTTTTTTTTGTCTCTTCTGTTTTGTCTCTTTTTTTGTCTCTTCTGTTTTGTCTCTTTTTTTGTCTCTTCTGTTTTGTCTCTTTTTTTGTCTCTTCTGTTTTGTCTCTTTTTTTTGTCTCTTCTGTTTTGTCTCTTTTTTTTGTCTCTTTTTTTGTCTCTTCTGTTTTGTCTCTTTTTTTGTCTCTTCTGTTTTGTCTCTTTTTTTTGTCTCTTCTGTTTTGTCTCTTTTTTTTGTCTCTTCTGTTTTGTCTCTTTTTTTGTCTCTTCTGTTTTGTCTCTTTTTTTGTCTCTTTTTTTGTCTCTTCTGTTTTGTCTCTTTTTTTGTCTCTTCTGTTTTGTCTCTTTTTTTGTCTCTTCTGTTTTGTCTCTTTTTTTTTTTGTCTCTTCTGTTTTGTCTCTTCTGTTTTGTCTCTTCTGTTTTGTCTCTTCTGTTTTGTCTCTTTTTTTTTTGTCTCTTTTTTTTTTGTCTCTTTTTTTTGTCTCTTTTTTTTGTCTCTTTTTTTTGTCTTTTTTTTTTCTGTCTCTTTTTTTTTTTTGTCTCTTTTTTTTTTTGTCTCTTTTTTTTTTTTGTCTCTTTTTTTTTTTTGTCTCTTTTTTTTTTTTTGTCTCTTTTTTTTTTTTGTCTCTTTTTTTTTTTTGTCTCTTTTTTTTTTTTTGTCTCTTTTTTTTTTTTTGTCTCTTTTTTTTTTTTTTGTCTCTTTTTTTTTTTTTGTCTCTTTTTTTTTTTTTTGTCTCTTTTTTTTTTTTTTGTCTCTTTTTTTTTTTTTTGTCTCTTTTTTTTTTTTTGTCTCTTTTTTTTTTGTCTCTTCTGTTTTTTTGTTTTTTTTCTTTGTTTCAGAAGCAATGGTGTACAAATAAAATTTTGAGATTGGTGGCTTTCCATTTTATTGAAACAAACATTAAATACATCAGTGTTCTCTTTCTTTCATTTTCTCATTGAAACCAAGTAGTGTCTTTGATATATTTATGAGATATCGGCAGGGCATAACAGCTGCACAAACTAACAAAAGGATAAGCACAGTTATGATTGCCTTGTATTTTAATGTCTTTTCCCTATCACTCAGATGCAATTAGGTGGTCAAAGTAAAAAAAAAAAAAAATCTTCATGCTTAAATAATCCAGTATAAATTTATTCATATTCTTTTCTTTTCAGCGAATGATGGACAGAGACAGAAAAGACGAACTACCTGACATGCAGATAAATTTCATTGACAGTATTTGTTTACCAGTCTATGAGGTAAGTCTTTAGAAGAATCTTTAATTGCTGAAACTAGGTGGCCAGTCATAACATTGCTGAGGATAAAAAAAAATGGAAATGCCAAACTGGTTCACTACAGAACAGAGTAAAGAAATTAACTTGCTCCAACACTGTAAATGTTGGAACACATAGTCCACGATAACTCATAGCTACTTGCAACAAACTGCCTACAATTTCAAGTGAGCCCAACTCAAATATGCATCATCTAATGACATAAGGATTGACTTTGCCTATGCACACTTTTTGCATTGCAAATGGCTGTCTATATATGAAGCACAATTAAAACAAAACATGATGAGTGTTAATATATCAGCCTAAGTTGTACATTTGTATTGGTGCTACATACATACCAACACCCATCAACTCCTATTATTACAAACTATATACAGGGATAAACTGTCACTGGTTGATGCTTAGCTGACCATCTGTCACACATATTCCTCCATCCTCGATTGAAAAGAAAGATCCCATCTAAGGGAAGTGACTCCCTTTCAAACTCCTTATATAAATTAAACTGTCTGAGACGTGTAATAGCATATGATGGAAAATCTGAACAGAAATCAGAAGGTACGTCCTCCCTATTATAATAAAGATCTGTGTGTGTATATGTATATATAATTTCCCTCCTGTCACTCTCGTGACAAGCAAAGCAGTGCCTGCTCAGTTCATCCTCTTTACTACCAGGAATTAAACCTCTTGCTGCAAGTTGAGTTGAGTGTCTTATTTTTTTTTTTTCTTCAATAATGATGTCACTGAGTAGTGAAGAATATGTATCTCTTCTCTCTTGTAATAAAGACTATTGTGTATTTGTGTGTAATATATAATCTCCCTCATGTCATGATCAGGGGTTCGGATTTTTTTGTCTTATGTTAGGATACTCAATAGTAGGCACATCAATATATATTTTGCTGTCATTTTTTTATGTCACTGGCCCACTTGTATTGACAGTAAAATTACCTTTCAGAAACTAAGCAAAGTATTAGAAAAAAAATAAAAAAAATTTTTCTAGACACAAGGAAAATCATGCTGAAGTGTAATATCCAAACTATATAGCAGTGAATCTTGTATCATCTCACAAGTGACGAGTAGCAAAGGGCTCTGCTAAAGAATGCTGAAAATAATATGGACTGAGCATGGCAGCAACAAGGAAGTTGTAAGGAAAGCAAGAATTACAAGGATACAATGAAGAGACAACTGACTTTTTTGGGAGATATGAGAAAAGAGGGATTGGACAATTTAACTGTTATCACCCACAAAATAGATTAAGCATTTGATTGTAGCTTTGTCACAAGAAGGGGTTGCTACACAAACACTCCAACTATCTCATCTCTGAAAGTTCTTTCTCTTGGGTAGGTCCATGAAAGTTGTTGTGAATGGCCAGGGTCTCTTCAGCGTTGTGTAATGATTAGCAAACTTGTCTTACTAGATCAATTACATCTGAATTGTGAATTTGATCCTCACTGGGTGCCTCGTACTCTCAACTTCTGTTAGCCACCATGAAGATTGTTGTCAATAGCCAGTCATCCAAGGTTTGCAAGATTAATGCAAGCATCCTGCAAGGTTCTCTCGCCTCGATCATATTCTCTTTTTGCTTTTTATAAACAATCTACCTGGGGAACATCATCAGTAAGCTTCTCTGCCTTCAGTTGATACCAAAGTTTATGGTCGCGCTCCTAAAAACGAAGATGATTGGAGCCTTACAGCTGATCTCTCCTCTGATCTACTTCTACCAGATCAATAGGGAAACATGGCTTGTATTTTTGAATATCCCAAACACCAAGCTGGTCGCATTTTCTTATTGTTGAGACCAATAATTGTCTCAAGCTATGAAAAATGGTTTCTCTGTCAATGAGGCTCCATGTTTAGAATACCAAATATCTTAAGCGGAACTCGATTATAATACATTGCTAAAGATATTTTTTTGAAAAAAGATTAATTGGTTCTATTGCTCCAGTAAGTACCTGACTTCTTCCACAATGCTTTATTTTTTACAAGTCAGAATATCACTGTCCTATCTGGGTTGGAGCTGTTCTGTCTTCCCTTTTCAGCTTTGAGAGCGGTCAAAGGGTCATAGCAGATAGAAAAGGATTTAATACAGACTGCAACAGAAATACCTTGTAGCTAATGGTAAAATATTAGTGGCAGTGATGGCTTCCTCTGGCTATTGCCTTTCTGTTATGTGGGAATGTTTCTGTCACTCAGGTTTTTTTTTTTCTTTTCTCAGACAGTTGTGATATGACTTCATCTGTTTCTAGAAATTCTTATTAATTTTCTATTTTTTTTTTTTTTTCCAATTATTTATATTTCTTCTTTTTCCTTTTTCCATTTTTCTTCTTCTGTCTTGCGTCTTTTTTTTTCTTTTTCTCCTTTTCCTTTTTTTTTCTCTATTTTTTATTTTACTTTCTTTTATTTCAGGCGATGAGCAAAATTTCTGAAGAGCTAAGCCCGCTTCAACAGGGCTGCCTTGATAACCGAAGAAGATGGGAAGAATTGGCTGAAATAAACAAATCTACTAAACAAAACAGTGAAGAAGAAAAAGATTAGATATTTTTTTCTGCTGGGCAGATTAATTTATCATTATTCTTATTAAAAAAAAAAATGAAAATGCATAGTAAAAATAAAAAACCTGGAAATACTAATTATGAATAACGCTTTAAAAAAAATATAAAACAATACAAATGATAGAATAGAAATTTACATAATATAAATAAAAACAATAAACATTAAAAAAAAGTTTAGATATTGTTAAAAAAACAAAAAACCTCAATAAGACTCAAGGTCTTGATAAGATAATGACTTACATAATAAAGCCTTTCAAATAAGACTGAGTTTAAAATAATTAACACTGACCTCCAGTTTGAACTCTATTGTCTTATTCAACACTTATTTTCTTTATTTTTTAAGGTTTTTCCTCAGGGATGGAATTGGACATTCAAATATATTTTTGTCCTTTCTCTTAAATTTTTCTTTTCTCTTTGAAAGGTTCTGCTACAGGTATTCTGTCAATTTCATCCAACTTTATTTTCCATGTTTTGCAACTCTGTTCTTCATTATTTCCCCATTGTCCTCCAATGCGTTTACATTCTCTACTCAACCCCGTGAGCTGAAGGTCAGAGAGCTAATTTTTCTGCCATGTCAGGTTTTGCTTAGCCAACATTTTATGTCAAATGCTGCTCTCTTATGGCATATTTTATAGGCTTTGATCAACCTCTATTCTGAAGAAGTTTTTAAAAAAAAAACAAAAAAACTTTGCGTAGGTTATTTTTTTTTCCCCCCTTGTTTCACTTTAACATATCACCAAAGTAATATATGCCATATTAGACTTACTCAGTATCGTTAATAGGTCATCATTATTTAAATTCCACCCGCCTCTTGTTTTATACAAAACTGAATCTCGACAAGATCCAAATTTTCCACAGAATTTTTACTCTTAAAACTTTGCCTGTACATTAGAGATGGTAGCAGTGACAGTGTAATAAGTTTCTATCAGAATGTACCAGTTTCTGTCTGATTTTATAAAGTCATGGTGGGGGATCCAGTCTCTGCTTTATTTCCACAAAAACAGAGGAAGCTGAATAATGGCATTGGGTAGAACAAGTTACTCCCACTCGTCATTGGCTATGCATTTGCATGACCCTCTTCATTTTGTAGGTTGACAGCGGTGTAGTGCTGCCCAGAAGATGGCTTGTCATGCTTGTTGCTTTCATCACTGCTGATACACATTATCGACTGTATAACTGTGACTCGCATCACATTTATTTTCCATAAAGGTTCAGCAAGTGTGTTCCATGGATGATTTCAATAACATGCTTCATATGTATTTTCATATCAGATGCTATTTTGTCAAACTGTTGCTCCATTGCTATTTGTAATCAAGAAAAAAAAAATATAGACTGTTGTTCTGAAGATTCAACTTAGGTGTCTTTACAGGGTGTTAGGCAAAATTTTTTTAAGGAAAACAAAGTGAATATCTAAACCAAAAATTCAGATTATATAAAAAATACAGGTTATAATAATTGAGACCATTCACTCAAAGAAGCTACCCTCAAAGTCTACCCCAATCCAACTCTGGAATGTAGCATAAGTGACCTTCATGGTGTCCCTAGAAAGAGCATCAAACGACTCTGTAATCCTGTCAATCAACTGGGCCTTGGCCTTAAAGGCAGCACGGTTGATGTCTTTCTCAACTGTGCCCCACACAATAATTCTTGGGATTACAATCGGATGTTACGGGGCCTGACATTGGAGCTAGTGAAGTTATACAAATTATTCCACAACCACTTTTGACTTGTCTTGACTGGTCTTCCAGTAGCTTCCCTATCCAACCAATGCTTGACCACTGTTTAGCAACTTCACATAGCCACCTGAATTGAACCTGAGACCCTGTTCAAAGATTTGAAGCTGCATGACATTACCATCACTGGAGACACACCCCAAAATCATATCAATTTGGAGAAACTTGGTATTCATAACATGAGCAATGTCATCTGGATTCTAGGTTAGCCATCTGTTTTTGATATTGTCCAGCTGGTCCTGACTACAAAAAAAATCTTCATGTAAGAAACAGATTGATCCTGGTTCAACTAGATATTTCACCTTGTTCAGAAGTTTTTTCCCTTTGTCAGATTGGTTTTTTTTTTGGTTTTTTTTAAGCTGTAAGAAGTTGACCTTTACACTTCATGTATGACTGGTAGCAGAGGTCTTCCTTCAAGGCCAGCTTCATTGCAGAAATTGCAGCACCAATTTCTCATACCAAACCCACATTTTTTCTTGCTGGTTCATTAATCGCTTTCTCTTGCACTTGCTGGATGAATTCTGGTGTATGTAGGCAATCAGTGTTCTTTCTTACAAGCCAAATCTTCATAGTATACATTGCTGCTCACCATTTTAAATTTTATTGTTTTCACGGTATTCAAAGAGCATTGGGCAGCTGTTATGATTGCAATATTTTGATGTCCAGTATGAATCATCATGATGCAGGTTACCTTTTTCTAATATGCAGATGGCTTCCTCTCAGCCAAGTCGGTCATCTTTGGTACCTCTAAAACTGCAGTGATTAGGTGTGTCAGTGGTGTTAACTGTTTAGATATTCCCAACCAATTTGAAAAAATAAAAACATTAAACATTTCCAAATTTTATCCTAACACCCTGTATGTGCAACAAAATGGTTCATATTTAATTAAATATTTAATGGCATAATTTTGTTTTAATTTCCCTTAAAAATTGGCATGAACTTTCTGGATATCCCAATAGGAAAAAAAAAAATGATCCCACTTTATTCAAAATAGTAAATGAGCCAATTGTGTGTGTGTGTGTGTATAAAATCGAAAATTTTTCCTGACGAGCTGTTAAACGAAACCGTGGTAGGTTATTGGCTAACTTAGATTTTCGATTTTGTTTGCTCTACTTTCGCGTTGGGTGCTTTGTGCACTCTGCTTTCATATTGAGCTCTTTATTGTTAAGGTTTTCGTCTTGGTTTTTTTTTTCTTTCTCACGAATGCTTGACTTCTTCTTCAGGTATTTCGTTTGTTTCTTTTTTTTTTCCCCCTTCCTTTCCCTGTGGGTTTGAAGACGATCTCAGTTGTAGTTTAATTATTGATAATCTTGACAGTTCTGTTGTTATTGGTATTATAACTATAATATATATATATATATATATATATATATATATATATATATTACAAGTTTCATTGAATAATATAGACAAGTTCTGTTTATTTATTTTGTGTAAGATCCGTTCGTATGATCTGATTAGCTTGATAGTGTTGTCATGGAAAGACAAGAAATCGCAATAATTGTTTATTTTTTTATTTTTTATCAGGTCTGAGCTTTCGGCTTACATAAACCATTATCAAAGGATGAACATTTAATGTTCAGTGAACATAGAACATTTAAATTATTATTAACAGTGGAGTTATACAGAGAAAATTAGACAGGTCCATTTTTTGTGTCGCACATGGCTGTAGGCCGAGAAGGAATGGTGGTAGTGGGTTTTTTGTTCAATTGAGTGTATAGTGGCATGAGGGATTGGTCTGGGAACTGCTATAAGTTTTTTTTTTCTCTTTTTCTCTTTTTTTTTTTTTTTAATCTATCATATCACCCCAAGCAAGGCGGTGACGCCACTGATGCACATGGGGCTACTTAAGAGTAAAATGATTGGAAAAGAGAAAGCCGGGAACCACATCCTAAACAGGAAACAAGGGATGAGCCTCTTCACCTGTTCAAAAGACGTGAGTGGAGTGTGAAACCGGGCGATATTTAAGTCTATCTACTCCAATTGAGAACAAAAAAAAAAAAAAGAGAAAAAAGAAAAATACAAGAAATTAGTGAAACAATCTCTATGCACCTAAAAAAAAAAAAAAAAGTTTTCTTCGGTTATTTCAAAAAATAACCTGGAAAATGAGGCTTTAATTCCACAATTGATCTGTATTCTGAAATTCTTTGGATTCTTGTCACTCTCGATTATTTCTCTCTCTTTAACTCCAATATTCTCTATCAAATGTCTTCAGACTGTTTAATGTGAAGTCATTCTGAAGAAATAGCTTTTGAATTGACTTTAATGAATCTTAGCCACTTGTTTCTAACCAAATCATTCCTGGCAGATAATCTGTAGATAGTGTATTAAACCTCCACTTGGATTGCTATCTATCTTTGACTGTTGTTTAAATTATACTCTGATCAAATTATTTAAAGTATCAACCATAAAAGAATTTCTGGGGGTAGGGTATATGAGTTTTAGTCTGGTTAGAAGCCTGCCTGTGTAACCAGAGTGTTTTGAGGAGGGCTGCTGCAAGTCAGAATTTGCACACTAAAATTAGTTCATGTCATTTTTCAGTGTGGCAGGGGCAAATGAGATTATCTTGGGGGCACTTAATTTTCAAAATTTTAAGTGCATGCCCCAGTTTATTTGAGAGGCATATTTGTATGACATAGAATACGAGTTCATTCTTGTCATTTGGTTCTAAACTGTTTTTTTTTTTTTTTTTTTTTTGTCTTTAATAAACATTTTAGGATTTTGACCAGCATTCAAGTTGCTTAAATTTTGTTTGGGTCTAAGAAATATAAAATCCATTTCAGATGTGACTAAACTAGAAAATGATTTGGTTACTAAATTGTTTTTTTTTTTTTTTTTTTTTTTTTTTTTTTTTTTTTTTTTTTTTAAGTTACTTAAGTCTTGCTGATATCAGTAGTGGAGTAGCCTAATATTTAATTAATCTGAGTACAGTTGCTTATTAAAAACAATGGTGGGATATATGTTTTATCTTAAAAAAAAAAAGAATTTTTTTTCTTACAAAGATCAGTACATAAATTTCTCTCTTTTTCTCTCTCTGATTCTCTCTCTCTCTCTGATTCTCTCTCTCTCTGATTCTCTCTCTCTCTCTGATTCTCTCTCTCTCTGATTCTCTCTCTCTCTCTGATTTTCTCTCTCTCGATTTTCTCTCTGATTTTCTCTCTCTCTCTCTGATTTTCTCTCTCTGATTTTCTCTCTCTCTCTGATTTTCTCTCTTGATTTTCTCTGATTTTCTCTTTCTCTGATTTTCTCTGATTTTTCTCTCTGATTTTGTCTCTCTCTCTCTGATTTTCTCTGATTTTCTCTCGATTTTCTCTCTGATTTTCTCTCTGATTTTCTCTCTCTGATTTTCTCTGATTTTCTCTGATTTTCTCTGATTTTCTCTGATTTTCTCTGATTTTCTCTCTGATTTTCTCTCTGATTTTCTCTCTCTGATTTTCTCTCTGATTTTCTCTGATTTTCTCTCTGATTTTCTCTCTCTGATTTTCTCTCTGATTTTCTCTCTCGATTTTCTCTCTGATTTTTCTCTTGATTTTCTCTCTGATTTTCTCTCTGATTTTCTCTGATTTTCTCTCTGATTTTCTCTCTGATTTTCTCTCTGATTTTCTCTCTGATTTTCTCTCTGATTTTCTCTCTGATTTTCTCTCTGATTTTCTCTCTCTGATTTTCTCTCTGATTTTCTCTCTGATTTTCTCTCTGATTTTCTCTCTGATTCTCTCTGATTTTGTTCTCTGATTTTGTCTCTCTCTCTGATTTTGTCTCTCTCTGATTTTGTCTCTCTCTCTGATTTTGTCTTCCTTGATTTTGTCTCTCTCTCTCTCTCTCTCTCTCTCTCTGATTTTGTCTCTCTCTCTCTCGATTTTGTCTCTCTCTCTCTCTGATTTTGTCTCTCTCTCTCTCTCTGATTTTGTCTCTCTCTCTCTGATTTTGTCTCTCTCTCTCTCTGATTTTGTCTCTCTCTCTCGATTTTGTCTCTCTCTGATTTTGTCTCTCTCTCTCTGATTTTGTCTCTCTCTCTCTCTCTGATTTTGTCTCTCTCTCTCTCTCTGATTTTGTCTCTCTCTCTCTGATTTTGTCTCTCTCTCTCTGATTTTGTCTCTCTCTCTCTCTGATTTTGTCTCTCTCTCTCTCTCTGATTTTGTCTCTCTCTCTCTGATTTTGTCTCTCTCTCTCTGATTTTGTCTCTCTCTCTCTCGATTTTGTCTCTCTCTCTCTGATTTTGTCTCTCTCTCTCTCTGATTTTGTCTCTCTCTCTCTCTCTGATTTTGTCTCTCTCTCTCTGATTTTGTCTCTCTCTCTCTGATTTTGTCTCTCTCTCTCTGATTTTGTCTCTCTCTCTCTCTGGATTTTGTCTCTCTCTCTCTCTGATTTTTGTCTCTCTCTCTGATTTTGTCTCTCTCTCTCTGATTTTGTCTCTCTCTCTGATTTTGTCTCTCTCTCTCTCTGATTTTGTCTCTCTCTCTCTCTCTCTCTGATTTTGTCTCTCTCTCTCTCTCTCTCTCTCTCTGATTTTTGTCTCTCTCTCTCTCTCTCTCTGATTTTGTCTCTCTCTGATTTTGTCTCTCTCTCTCTCTCTCTCTCTCTCTGATTTTGTCTCTCTCTCTCTCTCTCTCTGATTTTGTCTCTCTCTCTCTCTGATTTTGTCTCTCTCTCTCTCTCTGATTTGTCTCTCTCTCTCTCTCTCTCTCTGATTTTTGTCTCTCTCTCTCTCTCTCTCTCTCTCTCGATTTTGTCTCTCTCTCTCTCTCTCTCTGCCTGTCTCTCTCTCTCTCTCTCTGATTTTGTCTCTCTCTCTCTCTCTCTCTCGATTTTGTCTCTCTCTCTCTCTCTCTCTCTGATTTTGTCTCTCTCTCTCTCTCTCTCTCTCTGATTTTGTCTCTCTCTCTCTCTCTCTCTCTGATTTTGTCTCTCTCTCTCTCTCTCTCTCTGATTTGTCTCTCTTTCTCATTTCTTAAAGCCAAATAATGAGTTGTAAATATGTGCCAAAAAAACTGTCCAGTCATTAAACATCTTTTAGTGATTTATAAGAAATTCAAACATAATTACATATTTTATAAAAGTTTGTGTTTTTTTTTTTTTTTTTTTTCTTCATATTTCTATCACTTTTGTTATTAAATATTCCATATTGTGATAATAGATTTGCCAAAATCAAATCATTTTCTTTACATTTTTTCCCTCTAAGTAACATAATTATATATTTAACTTATAATAAAAACAGTTAACTATTAACTCTTTTACTGCCATTTGGCATGTATAAAACTGAATTTTGAAGTTTTATACAGGTTTCCTACCTCTAAATAACAATCTTTTTAGGGTCTCCCCACCCTAACATTTTTGGTTAAAGGAAAAAACATGACATACAAACTTATTGCATCATATTTTGGGGGTTGGAGACAAAACCAGTGCTAAGCATGACCCTACCAAAAACAGATGGTAGCAGTGAATGTATCAAATTATGTATAAAAATTAAGTATAGACTTATAATTTCTTATAATGACTTATCCAAAAACATGGATGTAAGAAAGTTGTATAGAGATTTGGTGTAGATAATCAGACATTTTTAATAACTCAAACATTTTTTGAGGTTTTTTGCCTTGAAATCCATTGATTTTTAAATATGGAGGCTTGAAATGATCCTTAAGAACTGAACAAAAAACCACAATGGATCTCTATTTATATCAATCCTTACTTTGAGGCGTCTTATTTTGTAAGTTCTGTTTTTTATTATTTTTATTTTTTTGCCTTAATGTGGAAATTTAAATATTTCTATAATTGTTTTCCTTTTTTTGTACATGACTTTTAATTTGTTTTCTTTAAATTTCCATAATTTCTTCTTTTTTTTTTTCCTCCCTCTTTGTTTTTTTTTCCTCCCTCTTTGTTTTTTTTTTTTAAGAGAGGAAAAATCATTTTTTTTAATGCCTAAACATCTGGTTTGTCAAAATATCTTTATTTATAAAAGTTTAGCCTGTATGCAATGTGTTCTCACTGTACAAAGAACTTGTGATTTCATTAATTTCATTGTGTAAATCTTCTCTCAAAGAGAAAATTGAATCAGTCAGCACTTTCAACTTGTAAAATCATTTTTGCCATTTTCATTGTACATTCATCATTTGTTCATTGTATTTTTTTTTCTTTTAATGCATGGAAAATCCTGGTTAAAAAAAATTATTTAAATTTAACAAAATCAAAACACGCAAACATGTCTCATTTAAAAATTCCAATTATTTTTTTAATAGTGGTTCCACCTCGAAAGTGCTTTTAAAGGAAAACATGATCCTTTATTAATTTTTTTTATAAGTGTGATATGCTTCAGATGAGAGATTGGGCAAGTTGATAAATAAGCAATTTATTATTCAAGATGAAGAAAAGCAAAAAGCATGGGATAATCAGACTTGTGATATTTAAGTTAAGCTTAAGATTTAGTTGGTTCCAATGATTCTTTAAAGAATTAATACATGGATTTATTGAAATTTCTTTATGAAGCCTTTCATCAAAATTGCTTGAAATCCAGTAATTTTTTTTCATATATTTTTTTGGTTTCTGTTGTCCTGTACTTCCTTTTTATTTTTTTTTATTTATTTATTTTTTATTTGTTACTTTTGGATAGGGAAGTTCTAAAACGGTCAACAAGGTGTACTTAATGAAAGAAGGAAATTAAGAAAAAATAATCTGACAAGTGGAATCACTATTAAGTTTTCTTGTGCATCACTGAATGTTAAATGTATTCATTTACCTTAAGTTTTTGACAGTATTTCTTTTCACCTTTTAACAAAATTAAACACTTTCTTCTTTTTTTTTTTTTTTTTTTTTTTTAAATAATTTTAAATTTTTTAAAATTTTTTTTCTGTTTTTTTTTTCTTTGTTTATACTGCAAAAGAATTTTACATCATTAATAATTTATCTTTATTTTTTAAATTTAAAAACTGATCATAGTTTTGATCAGATATTTTTTTCCTCTTCATCAATCGGTAGCTTTCAAGTTTTATGAGTGTTTCTCTCAGATACTGACATGTTTGGTTTGTTTCACTTCACCTCATTAAGCCTGTTTTTGCATTTAGCAAAGTTTTTGAAGCCAAAAAATATTTTGTTCAATTTTTGGCAGTTGAAATTTATCATCCCAAAGTCTCTATATGTCATTTGATACAATTCCTGAAAGTTTCTTGAAGACTTTCTCACCTTGACACTTTTTCACAAAGCTCCCTCAAAATTATTTTAAAATCTACCAAAACACATTTTCTGCTGAATGTTTTGAAATCCAGTTTTTGTTTATTACCCCCCCCCCCCCAAAAAAAAAAAAAAATTATTCTGATAGCTACCATGGGATGCCTGCCTGCCTCGATCTGGACTGAAATAATCTGCAAATAGTTTTCTGCTGATACAGATTGAAGAATGAATGTGACATCTTCAATATTTATTTAGGTAATTTATGTGAAATTTTGTTGTGCTTATTTGTATGTTTGAATGTGTGGAATTGTGGGAAGGCTGGTCCTTTCCTTTTAGATCTAATCTCAGATCAAGTTTTTTGATTGATTGAAATAATCATTCATAATATTTTGCTAGTCTTGGCTTTTTTGCTGTTTCCATGACATTTTTTTTTGTTTTTTTTTTTTTGTTAAGAAGGCAAGATATTCTAGTTCACTTTTTTTTCTTTTTTCTTGAAATTATATACTTTTAATTCTTAATACCTGAGTACCCACTTGACTATAGTAATGAAGTCCATTTTTCTATCCTGCCACTTTGTGTTTTGTAGGAAGGTTTTCCTTTTTCCTGGTCTCTTTTTTTTTTTTTTTCATTTCCCCCCCCTTTTTTTTTTTCCCTAGGTATTTTTCCTTTCTCAATGTATGTAAGGAGCAGTTGATATTTTGTCTTTCAGAATTCTACCAGAAAGAAGCTGGCATTCCCAATGTGCAAACGCTGTATATAATAATGAAAATGTACAATTTCTCACACCTGAAAATGGTGTTAAAACCTTTTTTGTTCCAAATTTGAATCAGGAGTCTTGCTAGCTTCCCACCTGGTATCCCTTTGTCACAACTTTTCTGTAAACTTGCCAGTAGGGTCTCTAAAAATCCTCTCCCTATCCAAGTGAAAAAAATATTTAAGAGAACCAAACACTCTCTCTCTCTCTTGTGTGTGTGTGTATATATATATATGATAGAATATTAAATTTTAAAAAAAAAAGACAGTATATTCGTCAGATACATGTAATAAATCAATACCTATCCACTTATATTTAAAATAAATATCTATTGTTTGCTTTAATACATGCCACACATATCTGACGAATACAATCAAAGCCCCAATCAACATTTCTATTTACTCTTTGTTGAGTTTAAAAAAAAACTAAGTTCATGTCTTGTAAAAAAATCTCTGAAGAAACCTATCATTTTGTTGGATTTCAAGTTATATATATATATATATGTGTGTGTGTGTGTGTAACCATACAATAAAACACTTATTAGGTCCATACAACCATGAATGAAAATGTTATAATTCTTAATTTTCAAAAATTGTGCGTTTTTTAAAAAAAAAAGAAGAAATTCATGTGAGTGTTCTTAAAAGAAAAAAAAACTGGTAAAATCAGTTATTGCAAATCACCTGAAGGCACCACATGGTAGAAACCTAGGTCACAATATAACTCATTTATAAATGAAAAAAAAAAATATAAAATCTAGAATGAAGTGACATAACGGTAAAATCTCAATGGAGATCCTATTAATATTAATTGTTAAAAATTAAAACATTAAAACTGATCCAGCCAGAGGGCTCAATGTAAATAAAATCATTTATTTACAGAGCCAAATATGCATTATTTATTTTTTTTCCCCACCACAAATAAAACTTTGAAAATTACAGTTGTCAGATCATCTTGGCAAATACTTTTGCTTCATATTTTTTTTTTTTTTTTTTTTTTTTTAATTTAATCAGCAAAATGATCATCCAACATATAATTTCCAAAGTTTTAATTTTTTTTGGGTGGGGGGGGGGGGGGATTATATATATATATATATATATATATATATACACACACACACACACTTGAACTTTTAATTTATTTCTGATTTCAAAATTTTAATTGCACCATGACATTTTTATCAGTCCATCTGAGTTCTTCCCTTTTCAAAAGTCAAGATTATTTTGTCCTTTGTGCTGAATGAAAGTTATTTTCTTAAGAGAAACAAATTGAAACTTTGTGGAAATGCCATGTGATGATTATACCTGACTGTGATACCAATCACATGGTTTTGTCTTTTTTGTCTCTGTTATCTTGTCAGCTTTTGGTTATTAAACACCCACTTCACTTTATGGGTAACATGCAACAAAATTCAAGGAACACAACTATATTTATTTTTAATTCCCTCTGTTCCTTGTATTAAATAAACTTGTCTAAAAACTCAATACTGTTTTGTTTTGCATAGGGGTGTTTTATTTTATATTTTTGTATTTTTTATATTTGTGTGTGTATATATATATAGTGTGTCAGTCAGTTAAGTGCCATACGTGAAACACGCTTGAGCGATCATGTCTTGAAAGAGACATGACCAACTGAACAGATTATCCTACAGTTGGTTGCCATTGCTTTCTGTGGTAGACTGGTTGCCAGCCAAGGCTATAGAACCCAATCTGTCCTGCTATTTAACCCATAGCTGGAGGAAAGAGATGGATTAATACCTATCCCAACAGTATTTGTGCGTAAGTGAATGCAATGGATTCAGCTGGAATTCGAACTTGGCTCCCCGATTTCTCGCTCTGAGCCGATATCCACTGCACCACAACGCACATCCAAAAGTTAGATATCGAAAATGACTGGAAGTACCTAGTGTGTGTATATATATATATATATATATATATATATATATATATATGTCATTCGAAGACAGATCTGTTTCGCTGTATCACAGCTCATCAGTATGGTTAGACTCCAATTGCTTTTAACCCAGGATTGAAACCCGCCCGAATTGGTGTCAGTCAGCAATTCTACCTCTGGGCACTTGGTATATATATATATATATATATATATATATATATATATATATGGGTTAACAGTCTGTAGTAATTTACTTTTTGAAGAATGCTCGATACTTAGTTACTTAGTCCATCATTTTAAGTGATAACTATTTAAATCCTGTAAATGTTTCATGAATAAATGCGACACCATTGCAGACATACTAAAATACAAATGCATACATCCGAATGTTTCATAACTGACTACAAAGGGTCTGGGTTTCCTTAAGATGTCAATTCTCTACTCTAATCATCTCATTTCTTTGTATTGGTTGAGACAAACCTACTGAAGTTCATCCCACTTAATTGACTGGATATGGTAAGAATTGTTTTTAAATTTCTATATATAATTATTCCTATCAGAAAAAAAATTTTCCTTAACTGATGAGGTGCCAATAAACAATTTACTACAACACAAGCTATTGTGTAAACAGTTTTATATACCTAGTCATCCGCAGACAAATCTGTTTATCTGTATCATAGCTCGTCACTTTTTACCCAGGATTGAAACCCGACCAAATTGGCATCACTCGGCGAATCTACCTCTGAGCTATGGGTGCTCAATAGGAGGCAAACTTTTAGCGTGTGATATATCATCTATACACGTGCCAATAGCTGAGAGTGTTCTAATTCATTACTGAATGAACGATGTATAGATGCTAAAATAGCTACTATTTTTTCAAAGTCTACCATTCTTCCAGGGTGTGAGGGCATAGTCATCTACAGACAGATCTGTTTCGCTGTATCACAGCTCATCAGTACAGTTAGACATCTGATTATATGCACACATGAAAAGTAATGACTAGGTGATTTATGATGATTGTCTGCAAAGAGTTCCTGTGGTGTTTGCTTTGCATATTGCATGACAATGCACCTGATCACAATGTCGTAAACATGTGGTAGCTCATAGCCAAGAGCATCGCCTGACAGGAACAACCTCATAATTCACTTAACCTTGTTCCAAGTGACTTTTTTCTTTTCTCTAAGCTAGAGAGAATTATCTAGGGTACTTGTTTGGAATGTGTGGAGGCCATCAAGAGAGCTGTAATGAAGGAGCTGACAAGCATCCAAGAAGAATGCTTCCTGCAGAGCAGAAAACAATGGAAAAGTGCATTAGGCTCTAGTGGGGTTACTTTGAAGAGGAAACCATGTAGTTCAATGTTTGCAGTTTGTGACCTTACTTTGAACTGTGTGTGTGTGTGTGTGTGTGTGTGTGAGTGTGGAGTTAGTATTTAGCACCAAGATTTTTTTGTTTGTTTGCTTGTTACCTTTTATAACTGCCAAAATTCCTTTTTTTTTTTTTTTTTAAAGTTTTATTGTAAAGTGCTATATAGAGATATGTGTGTTGATAAATTTTGTCACTTTGAGTGAGCAGATTAATGCCAAGTTTCAAGTGATGTCATAGGTTTAATGTAAGAAATTTGTCTCTTTGAAGTTGGCATGATCCTGCTCAGTTAAAGTTTTGGGAGGGCACCATAATGTCATTAGGGCATTCTCTCTCTCTCTCTTACCTATATATATATATATATATATATATATATATATATATATATATATAGAGAGAGAGAGAGAGTTAAATCATAATGGTGTCCTTTTGAAACTTTGCAGTTGGCATGAATCTGCTCAGTCAAAGTGACAGATTTAATGCAATGAATCTATCAACACATATCTCTATATAGCACTTTGTTTAAAAAAATCTTGGTGCTAAACCTCTAACTACATGCGCACACATCACATGCCGTCAGTAATTACTTGAGGTAAGAATCTTCTGACCTTTATGTACTTAATAAAAAATAAAATGCTTCTTATTTTATGCATACTAATCTGAGTAAGCTTCATAATTTTGCTGGATTAGATGGATATTGCATTACAGAATAAAACTGCAGCTGCTGGTCTATTTTATTCAGGGTCGGCACAGCCTACTCTTACTATTTTTATAAATGTATGTAAGCAGCCAACAAGCATAATCAAACACATCCATAAAGGAACAGAGCACAGGCTATAAAAAAAAAATTGTCAAATCAATCTTTGATGAAAAGAAAAGATTATGAAAATGCCTTAAAGAAATTTGGCCAGAAACATTTTAAAATTTAGCCACACAAATCAAAAATAGAAATAAAAACATTTGGTTCAACTCTAATTTAGAACTAAAAAAAAAAAAAAAAAAAGAATTAAAGACAAATATGTTTTAAATTAATCAGTAAACACTTCCCAAAATTTTCAATAGGAATTCAAATTAAGTTATAGCTGTACTAGTAATATAGAAAATTACATAAAATAAATGCCAGAAACCTAAATAACACCATTAACAAGCAATGTAACTGTAGGAAGAAAAAAAAATGCCCATATAATGGACTTTATAATGCAGAAGGTATTATTTACAAAGCAGGGGTACATGACATAGATGTTCAAAGTATAGCATAATTGGGAGCTTTCAAAGACAGTCTTAAAATCAGATGGAATCCTCAAAAATCTAGATTTAAACTGAAAAACCTCAAATATTGTACCAAACTAACTAGCCATGTGGTAATTTAAATTGAAATAATGGAAAAGACCTTGATATAACTTGGAGCATAGAGAAAACAGCCCAACCATACAACGGTGGCAACATTTACAGATTGGGCCAGGAGGAAAATTGTTGTTTCCAGAAGAAAGAGAAAAAACAAAAACTTTGCTTAATGAAAGCTCAGAATTTATACCCAGATGTAACCATAGCCATAAATAAATATTTATTAGGGTCATAATCATACAAACACGGAAGAAAGTGTTCTAAGATCTTTAAATAACTCCTTGCTAATTTTGAAAAATCCAGTTGCACATTTGTGTGTGTGTGTGTTTTTTTTTTAAAATCTCTATTCAATTGATTGAAAAATGGTAATATCAGTTACTGTAAATTGACTGAAGATACCAAAAGGTTAAAGATTAGTTTGCAGAAATAACTCATTTCCAAATGAAAAATATTCAAAACTTTTAAATTCTAATTGCATTGAATTAACACTTTTAATTTTTATATATATAATATATATATGTCAGCCGCACAGCGATCTGTTTCGCTGTATTACAGCTCATCAGTACGGCTTAGACTCCGGTCACTTCCTAACCCAAGATTGAAACCCGACCGAACTAGCGTCAGTCGGCGATTCTACCCCAGGCCACGAGCGTCCAGTAGAAGAAGGCAGCAACGTGGATTATCATTTCAATAGTTAAACATTTTTTAGATACACTTAAAATTTTCTTTAAAACATTTAAAAGTATTATTACAGTTAGATTTACATTTAAAAATATTCACTCTGTTGCTTTCTGTATCACATGACGGACGCTTCTCACGACGGATGTTTGTAGTTTAAATTTTAAAATCATTTGTTTCTGATGAAAGGCCGAGGTCAGTCTGAAATATCAAATATGTATATATAATAATAGAAATAAATAAATACTGTAAAAAATAAAATACATTTTTAACTTACAACTTTTTAGTAGTTTTTCCTATACATATTAAGACAGTATATGTGGATTATAATTATGATATATATATATATATATAAATCTCCAATCAAAAAAATGGAAACAGTCTTGTTCGGCAGCAACCTAAAATCAAGATCCCTACTGTGCAGGGACGGTGGTCATCTAATGCCTCCAACGCTATGTGAAAAATCTTAAGTGGCAAACAGGGTTGGCTCATGAATTTAGTAATTGTAAGTTATTCATAAGCAGGGTAAATTGTCTTCTTTAATTGGTGAGTTTATGTTCAACCTATCAGTCAATTTTTTTAAAAATTTTTCCAGTTTGCTTTTAAATCTTATTGAATTTGAGGCCTAAGTTTTGAGGTATTGTCATAATTCTATGAATCAATTTGTTTTGTTGACTAATGTAGTACCCCAACCTCTGTTCAATAATTTCTGAAATATAATGAATGATTATTTACAATCAAACTGTTCTCTTTATTATCTCAGGCTTACATCCTTATGTTAAAATACCAGTTTTCCTATGATCATTGGAGTTAAGCAATGTCAAGCCTGGTCAGTACATAGATAGTCACCATTTGGAAGTGCTGGTGGCATAATGGCTCAAAATTGAAAATCCGAGCCAAATTTGAATTCCAGTCAAGTTCGTTAAATTGACTCATGCACATGAGAAATCCAGCATTTCTCCCCCTCAGCAATGGATTAATTCATAGGACTTGTATCAATTTGAAAAACTTCTTAAAATCTAAAAAATATTTTCTGGCTTTAAATAACCTGCAAATAGTTGATAAGCCTTAAAAAAAAAATTGTGATGCCATAAAGATACCAATGGAATAATTATGCATGGCATTAGAATCGGTCGACATAGAATGGTGAGCCCTAAAGGTCTGAGATGGTGGAAACAATGACTGTAGATCATTTAAACATTTTTCATGGCAAATGGAATATCGATAGGCTTGCGACACTGCTGTGGAGAAACAGGCTGTAACATGGAAGATAACTCATCAAAGTTATTTTCAATTTGTCATAATTTCTGTCAGAATTTCTATAATTCAAACAGTTCGAATTCCAGCCGAATTCATTGCATTCACTTACACGCAAATACCCTTGGGAAAGATATTAATCCGTCTCTTCCTTCCAGTTATGGGTTAAATAACAGGACAGATTGGGTTCTATAGCCTTGGCCGGCAACCAGTCTACCGCAGAAAGCAATGGCAACCTACTGCGGGATAATATTCTGCCCAGTCAGTCATGTCTCGAAAGAGACATGATCGCCCAAGCGTGTTTCACGTATGGAACTTAACTGACTGACTGATTGTCCTCATATTGTTGTTGCTATCACATTTTGGCTATTGTGCCCTTCAAGCGGGCCTAATTCAGTTTGCTCACAATCTGAGTAACCTTCAGTGATATTTCGAATTGAATCTTTTATTAATCTATGTGGGAAGATTAAATAAATTCCATTGATGAGATCTCAACTTGTTCGTATTTGGTACTGCTCAGTTGCTGTTCGCCTCTTTTCAACTGAATGTGCTCTACCAGGCCCAGACAGTGAACTTGGTCATGAACCTACACTTTAATCCAGTATCAGGAATATTCTGCATTCCGTATTTTTGCAACTTCACAAAATTAAGATTTCTATTTAATGCCTGTTTCTTTTTAACTGGGGAATCCTTACTACTATCTTGGTTGCACCCCACGATCTGTTGCCCTGGATATCTTGAATGCGTTTGACAGTTTGGCATGCTGGCCTTCTGTGCAAACTACCGGGAAAGCATCTTGGGACAATTGCTCAATTTACTCCAATCGATCCTCTCAACTTGTGAAATGAAGGTTATTTTGAATGGACAAGCTTCCAGATCCTTTCATACGAACACGGGTGTCCTTCAAGGCTCTATCTTAAATCTTACTCTTTTCCTGATCTTCATCAATGATATTCCTGATGTAATCAGTTTCCAAGTAGGCATTTACACAATTTACTCCCCTTTCAATAAAAAATTTGCCAAGCTGACAGTAAAACCTCGCTGCCGCTTTTGAAAAGGACTTCTAGTCTGTAATAGAATCGGGTAGGAAATGGCTCGGAAATTGGAATGCTTCCAAAACGGAGCTACTCTCTTTTAACCACCATAGAGAAATATCTTATCTTCCATTAGTATGGATGTCGCTAATCTCCAACGCATTTCAGATACGGTAAAAAGGTTAGAAAGTTCAACTGTGTTTAAGAAATAGTGTTATTCTAACTTTCATCCTATAAATAAGTAATAATTGTGAAAATCAGATTAATTTAACATTACATTTGCTAATTTTCCAAAAATAACGTGTTACAGGTGTATATTTTATTTTTGCAAGATTTTTAAAACTAAAAATTCATTTTTATATAAAAATGTGTCGATCTAAAATTTTGAGATTTTTAATCTTTCAATTCGAAATATCACTGAAGGTTACTCAGATTGTGAGCAAACTGAATTAGGCCCGCTTGAAGGGCACAATAGTCAAAATGTGATAGCAACAACAATATGAGGACAATCAGTCAGTCAGTTAAGTTCCATACGTGAAACATGCTTGAGCGATCATGTCTCTTTCGAGACATGACTGACTGGGCAGAATATTATCCCGCAGTAGGTTGCCATTGCTTTCTGCGGTAGACTGGTTGCCGACCAAGGCTATAGAACCCAATCTGTCCTGTTATTTAACCCATAACTGGAAGGAAGAGACGGATTAATACCTTTCCCAAGGGTATTTGCGCGTAAGTGAATGCAATGAATTCGGCTGGAATTCGAACTGTTTGAATTATAGAAATTCTGACAGAAATTATGACAAATTGAAAATAACTTTGATGAGTTATCTTCCATGTTACAGCCTGTTTCTCCACAGCAGTGTCGCAAGCCTATCGATATTCCATTTGCCATGAAAAATTGAAAGATTAAAAATCTCAAAATTTTAGATTCCGATCAATATAATTTCTGTTTAAAATACACTTGAGTATTTTGCTTATTGGAATTAATGAATTTAATCATTTAGCTTTCAATTAAAGCTAAAATAAACGTTTCAAGAAAAAATTTTATTTTTAAAAATTCAATTTAACCCTCTAGGGCCATTCATATCATATTTGATACAGTATGAAAACAAGCCTTGAAAGAAATATTTTCCTGAAAAATTTTTTAAGAGAAATATTTTATAAATTTCAAATGAAAGCAGTACTGACTGCTCAGACAATGAATACCAAATGTTTCCTTATAGGGAAATACTGTATCAAATATGATACGAATGGCCCTAAAGGGTTAAGTAGTAATTAGTGGGGGATCTGTTTATTACTTCATAACAATATAGAACTGATCCCCCACTTCATGACAAGTAGAAGCCTTAATCATATTATATTATTAACCCTCTAGGGCCATTCGTATCATATTTGATACAGTATGAAAACAAGCCTTGAAAGAAATATTTTCCTGAAAATTTTTTTAAGAGAAATATTTTATAAATTTCAAATGAAAGCAGTACTGACTGCTCAGTCAATGAATACCAAATGTTTCCTTATAGGGAAATACCAAATGTTTCCTTATAGGGAAATACTGTATCAAATATGATACGAATGGCCCTAAAGGGTTAAGTAGTAATTAGTGGGGGATCTGTTTATTACTTCATAACAATATAGAACTGATCCCCCACTTCATGACAAGTAGAAGCCTTAATCATATTATATTATTAACCCTCTAGGGCCATTCGTATCATATTTGATACAGTATGAAAACAAGCCTTGAAAGAAATATTTTCCTGAAAAATTTTTTAAGAGAAATATTTTATAAATTTCAAATGAAAGCAGTACTGACTGCTCAGTCAATGAATACCAAATGTTTCCTTATAGGGAAATACCAAATGTTTCCTTATAGGGAAATACTGTATCAAATATGATACGAATGGCCCTAGAGGGTTAAAAGTTAATTATCGAAAATGAGTGGAAGTAATTAAATAATAGCAATGCAAATATAAAAAGATGTGTGTCTATGTTTTATAGATTATAAAAAAATTGTTGATAAGGTATTGTACAACAATTCGAACTGCAAGTTAAGCTTGATCTTACCAAGTGCTGGGCAACTACAGGATAAAATTTAAATATTTCTACGGTTACCTGCCGACTTTCTATTACCGCAGAGACAAAACTTTACACTTAAACTCTAAAATAATTCTTTAAAAGTAGAAACATATATATATATATATATATATATATATATATATATATGAGACAATGAATGTCTATTATGTTTAATCATGAGCCGTTCTAAACGTCGTATTTTGGCTTTAATTTCAGTTGAAAATAAATCCAAAAATTCTCCAACATTTGGATAATTTTTTATTGATTGGTTCTAAGCTTTCGGCTCACATGAGCCATCTTCAGAGAGGTTATTAAGACAGTAACACAATAACATCCACCATCAGCGACGATTTTATTTTGTGTTGACATAAAACTCCGCTAGGCAACGGCAATAATTACCAAAAATAACAAACGCAGTTCGCAAATTTGCAATGCGGTTCTATGACGTCACACCGCGTGATAGCGCGAAATGACAACAGAACCATGTATTCAAATATATATATTTGAATACATGAATAATGACAACAGAACCATGTATTCAAATATATATATTTGAATACATGAATAATGACAACAGAACCATGTATTCAAATATATATATTTGAATAAATGGAAATATATATATATATATGTCCGATTTATATTTGTAGAGAATTTGATGACTGATATACAAATATTTTAAACTAACATTGTGGCCTAGACAGTCTAAAGCACATCAGAACTAATGATGGATTCCCCTGGCAAAGGGGGCACGTTTGAATCCTGAAGGAGAGTGTGTATTTTTTGTTATAAGATTTCTTGAATATTCAAGCCAGCAGACAAAACATACTGCTTAATAAACCCACTCAAATATAGGCATCCACTAAAAATAACGTTTAAGTAGTAAAATCTGTTGGATTAATAAATAAAAAGTATGCTATGCTATTCTATTTATCTACAAGATAATTTAACAAAACAAATAATGTTTCT